>MU225225.1:1350843-1394683 GCA_018584345.1 Thuja plicata
TTTAAGTACAGATTGCTATTTTCACTTGTTCTAACAAATTTTATGCTAATGAGATAGGAGTGAAGTCTTTCATACCAGGCTCTAGGTGCTTGTTTCAATCCATACAAGTCTTTATGTAGTCTACATACCATTTTTCTCTTGTTTGGATCAACAAAACCTTTTGGTTGTTTAATGTATACCTCTTCTTCCAGTATTCCATTTAGGAATGCAGATTTGACATTCATCTAGTATACCTTGAATCCTTTAAATGCAGCATAAGAAAGTAAGATTCTAACTCATTCTATTCTAGCAATGGGTGCAAAGGTTTCTCCATAGTCAATACCTTCTTGTTGTGCATATCCCTTGCATACTAACCATGCTTTGTTTGTAGTGACTTCTCCATTCTCATTCAGCTTGTTTTTTAATATCCATTTGGTACCAATGAAATTCTTGTCATCTGGTCTTGGTACTAGTGTCCACGTATAGTTCTTCTCAATCTATTCTATTTCTTCATTCATAGTACCGACCCATTCTTCATTCTCAAGTACAGTATTAATAGATTTAGGATCAAAATCACAAAGTAAACATATGGTGTTTAGTGACTTACTTCTTGTTCTTGTTCCAGCCTTCTTGTCTCCTATGATTTGATTATGTGGATGATGTCTTCTGACATACTTGGAAAATTTCGGTTCAGCTTTTTGTTCGTCATTCTGATCATCTTCTTGACCTTCATTCTCATCTCCATTGTTTAGAGCATCATCATGAGGATTTTCCTAACTTTTGGTAATTGTAGCCTGATGCTCGGGTGCAATATTTTATTGCTCAGGAGTGATACACTATTGCTTGGGTAGAGTGTTAGGTTCTATATAAACAAACCTATTGTAGTCCTCTAGTTCCTTTTTTCTTTCCTTATCATTCTTTTCTGCAAATTCATCTATTTTTACATTTGCACTTTCAATGATTTTGTTAGATGACTTGTTAAGACATTTATAAGCCTTGCTTTTGGTTGAGTACCCTAGAAAGATACTATTCACAAGACTCTTGTGACCAGGTCCACCAACAGAGGTAAGTTTCCATTGGGTACTGGCCAACTTTGCCTATAAAGGTTGTCTGGGGAAATAAGATTCGCCTGGCCTCCAAGCACGTGAGAGTCGGGTCTTGACAATGTGGGGCTCGGTTGGGAGATGTGACTATTTTTTGAGGGGGATAGCTGGTTATCTTCAACTCATCAACTCTGGGGATTTAGGTGACTGGGGTTTCCTCCAAGTGTTCTTTCATTGCAACAAATAAAATTTGAAAGATACTGCAGAGTTAGAAATATTTCATCTACCTATAGTTATACTAAACATTCAGGACATCAACAATACTCTAACACACTACACTTAATACCAAAGAAATATACAACCATCAGTTCATATTTTATCAATAGTAAAGGAAAGGAGGTCGTTAATCTACTTTAAGTATCAGAGCAAAGGACATGAAGAAAAAAAAGCATAAAATACCGTTAACCCAGAATATAGAATGCGAACAACATCATTGTGAGAACTCTTCCTTCTTCATTAACATCTATTCCAGCAAGCACTAGTGCATTGTACAATGGTGGCTCCAGGGGAGCATCTAACTACTAAAAATCTTAGAAACTATGGAGCATTGAGCTCTACAACTAAGAACTGAGAAAACCAAATTCCTATTAGCTATGGACTACAAAATCATCAATTTTGCCGACCCTTGGAATGAGGCCAAACTTATTATTTATACACATCTTTCGATCTAACCCTAACACTAACTTATGTTACACTTTTCAATAAAATACGTTATCTAGTGGCCGGTACTACTTGTGCCACTCTACAAAAGACCTAGAGACAGAAAAGGCCTGACATGTCAGAAGAATAAGACAAGAGAGGTGGAGTGGAAGAATCAGCCCCAAGAAGAGAGCCAAGAAGGAGAAAGAAGAGATACGATCCCTTGGGGATTGAGGCTACATGCCTCATAAATGGGAAAAGTGACACCTAGTCTCTGATGTGCCAGGTGTAACATTGAAGCGGTGCCTTGGGAAGACCATCCGTTAGAAAACCTCTTTCCAATCTGACGTGCCTTGACATAGCTATCCACCTTCTAACAACCTTTGACAACCTTTATTAACTTCTACCCACCCTTTGGCAACCTTTATTAACTACCTTGAAAGTGACCGATCAGCCTCGGTGACCGGGACACGGGTCACTTAAAGAATACAAAACGTAGGATCCAGAATTCCAGGATCCGGGAACTTACGTTCCAAAAGAATAAAGAATACAAAAAATTTTCCCTGAAAGTTTTCTCTAGCCCCCAGAGAATCTCTATTGTTTCTTGCTGTCAATGAAGGTCTGGAGAAGATGGGAAATTCCATCTTCATCGATGTCTCTAAGGCCAGCCCGCCAGTACTTTGCCACCTCAATCTGTTCTCCTAGGTCTAGAGCATTTCCCTTAAATTCTTTAGCCATCTTTGTTGTATCATGGCCACTAAGCACCATACGAGTTATTCAAATCATTTTTTCTCTGTCTATCCCCTCTAGGGACTGATACCTTGATTCCATTAATTTGTCAAACTTCCCCAAAACATATTCCTCTGGCATGCATGTGTCGGTGCTAAACGGATCAGCTCCAGAGACCTTCAAAACAAAAGACTTGTATAAATTGAAAGAATATTGGACTGTATTGACCTTATCACGTAGAGTCCCCACCAGTTGCTTGATTACTCCCAATATGAGGTTAAGTCTGTAGTGCTGGGTCCTCACAAAATCGAATGATTCTTCTCCTAAAATTTTGGACTCGGAGACAATCTCTTCTCCAAGGCTGATGAGTTCTTCTAACTCAACCTTCCATGCCTCATAATTCTCAATGTTCCCCTCCCATATGGTGATGGTGGTTTCGGCCTAGTGTAAGATGTGGCGAGCAGCATATAAATCTGGGAGTGTGGACACTAGGAAATGCTAGACATTTCCCAACTGCAAGGCAACCCATTCATCAACTGCTTGGGCCTTCTTCTTCATCGCCCGTAATGAGTCTATATCACTCTGTGGAAGTGGTACATCTAATGTAGAGGCCCCCAGAGGAATAACATTAATGGGCTAGGCCAGCTTAGTCAGCAACCCCATGAGGTTTGCATTTTTGTCCTTTTTTGCCTTAAACTTTTGAGCCTCTTTCTCGTAGAGAGCCTCCACTGCCTTGGATACTTCTTTCAATAGGTCCAATTCACCTTGTTTTCCTCTCTTCCCCAGTGATGCTTCTATGACATTGTAATCTCCAGCTCAGCCGTTGCCTTGTCTGCATTTGTGGAAGGTGTCGCGATTACTATGACTATTTCTCTGCCCGACTCGGTTCAAAGAGTGCGAATTGTCTGGGCTTTCTTAACCTTAGGTAGGTTCTGTGCCTGAGACATCATCTTTGCCAAAGAAAGATGAGCTTTGGGTGTTGATGGGGCCTTTCTCTTTTAGGATTCCACCAACCACTGTGGTGGCAGGGGTGGCTTTGCAGCCAAAATCTGCTCCCTGTGACTTTTCCCTGGGATCTTGTTGTGCCCCTTCAACAATATGAGCCTTGTCTAGCTCCTTCCCCATATCCTTTGATTCATCAACAATGTTGGCCCCATTATCTATATCCTTAGTAGTATTTGGGCCCTCATTGGTTGTCTCAGGATTCTCTTCTTCATCTTGTTGTTGTTCTTGCTCAGCCTCTGTTGCTCAGGTGTCTTCTTTTATCAGTACATATTTTGGTAGTGGGGGAGGCAATGGGCCAAGATTCAATGTTTGGGCCGTAGTGATTACCTCCCCAAATGTTTCCTTTGGGAGTCTGGAACACTATGGTTGGGGTCATGGTTATTACCATGGGTCCGGTTCCCCAATTGATGCCATTTGTTCACTTTGCTTTTGTTGGCCTGAAACTCCCATATCCTGTATTTTCATGACTTCAGAGGTATCCACCTGCTCTGTCTCTTTTTCCTCTTCTCTTTGTACCTCCTGCTCCTGCACAGGTTCCTATTCTAGAGCTTCCTCCTGCATGGAAATTTCCTCTGCCGACTACATGATATCTCCCTGCAAATTCCCAAAATTGTCAGCCCTAAATACATCATCAAATTCTTCTTGAGGGGGAGGATTTTCTAGGACATGAGCGTGCCCTGGTTCTTTGTCTGACTCCAAGGAGTTAGAAGAAATGATTTCTACTTGTGGTATTTGCGGCATCCCAAGCTCTGGTTCTATCTTTGGCTTTGAGTTGAGCCTTTTCTTCCACTTGGTAACAAAAGGAGGCCCCGCATCCCTTAGGACCGCCTGCTCCTCTTCCGTATCTATTCCTGTCACCCTGACCATTAATGCTGCTAGTGAAGGGGAAGAGGGAGGAAAAACAGGTCCGGTCATGAGCACTGGAGTGGCCAACCACATGATTAATTTCTCCTTCATCTGCTAGGAGGCTGCTATCAATTGTTTCAGTTGTTCTTTTATGGGGGTCTCCTATCGGGTTGGAGTTTCCATTATTCTCTTTCCTCTATCCTCTCCCTGTGAAGAAGTTCTGGCTTTAGAAGTCAGCTTTTGTACCATTGGGCTAGCTTTGTAGGTACTCCCAGGGCATACTCTCTTAATGTATTCATGGCTACACTCAACCACATTGCAACTAATTTCCTCAATGGTAGGCCCCTCCTAGGAATTCCAGTCTACTAGTTGGAGGGCCAGCTTGTCAATCCCCTTTGCCTTGTACTAGGGGTCTATTGTGGGTCCAGCATCTGAGAAGTCATCTGGAAATTTCTAGAGCTTCAACCTTTCATCATCCCCATATTCATCCGGACGTAATGCCAGCTCTAGACTTCGACATCATTCTGGCAATCTTCCAGAAGTCCTCCATGTGATATTGGTGGCGCTCTGATGCCCGGGGAAGTGCCAATGCAATTTTTCCAAGCGGATCAAAGTTCTTTCACGCTAGATAAAATTTTGCCAAGTTTAGGCTCTTGAGTTCGTTGTCTGCCTCCTTGGCTGTAGCCAGACTGTACGATTAATTCCCACAAGTGATTAGGAATGGAACATTCATCACCTTCTTCAGAGCGTATAAGGCATGTAACTCTAGCATTTGTCTACAATATTCTAAGAGGTTTATCTTGTTCCCATAATGTTTGGGCAACAAGTAAGGTTTCTCAAAGAATCTGGTTATCCGTATGTAGGTATGTTGCTGGAATTGGATGTAGTAATGGCCATAACTTCTGACCAGATCCATTGCCTCCTTGGAGAGGCAGTACCCTGCATCCTGGGTAGGCATGAGTAGATTGTAGTAGACAATGGTGTCGTTCACCTGATAGAAGCTGGGGAAACTAGCCTCCCATTGAATTTATGGGAAATAATCCCAGGGAGCCTTTTGACCTAGGCCAATCCCAAGTGCACCTGATGTGAGCAGCCCGTTGGTGATGGGTCATTGTTGTGCTAAGGCCCAAAGAACTTAAGAGGTCATATAGAATTTGCGCTTCTGGGCCACTTGAAGGAACTAAGATTCTACATGATTAGAAATGATGGCAGCCCAATCAAAGTATTGCTCACCGGTGGAGATTCCAAGAAAAAAGTAGTACATCCACCCTGAGAACTCTCAGGTATGGGGTTGCCCGAAGATCTGGCATAGTGCTATAACCCCCATCTAGATACTTTCTTTAAACTCATATCGGGGGATCTCTAATTTCATTTTCTTGGGGTCCCTCTTCGGGGTCTTAAGCCAATGAGTGTTCATATATTGTCAGGTTGTGACCTCCAGCTGCTAAAATTGCCCTAAGGCATTAGATCTGGTAATGACAGCTATGTCATAAAATTGAGGAATCCCCAAACCTACCCAAAAAAGTTGCGGCATCGAGAGACACCATGGGGGTGGGATATCCGGTCAGGACCAGGGTGACGAGCATGATGGCCCAGATGGAGGAGTTGTAATGTGCTGCAAGGGTGAAAATTAGCTCTGGGGCCTGCACCGAGCATGGGAAATAGGCGGCCTTCAGAATCCTAGAATCCCCAAGGTTGATCGACAATGGATCCCCAAACTATCATTGAATAAACATTATCTTAACCAGGGCCTACATCTCGGCCCACATCCTGACACTGGTGTCGATAATTAACTAAACTTGGGACTCAATCTTTGATCCCATAACAACATTTTCCTTCAGGTACTTCATGCTGAGAGGCAATTTTTCTAAGGCCCTCTCAATTTTGGATCTGACGGCTACCCTGGTGACCGCCGTGGAGGGGAGCTCCAGACTTTCGATTGGTGAAGATGCGGAAGCCTCAGACATAGATGAGGTACATTGTTTTGAAAACTTGCAAGGCAAGGTGACCATTAGAATTCATAGATAAATAGTACTCTGGGATCCAGAGATCTTACCACTGAGGCACTTCCTTTGCCTAAAAAATTAGTTTGGGTTCAAAATCCCAAAAAGTATTATATATATAATGCAAACTTAAAAAATTAACCGTTATCTGGGCTCGGGGATTTCATCATACTTAACGGAAGTAAGATGTGGGTTGGTGAAGACAAAAGACCTGGGGTCGAGAAAACTAACCATTGGAAGATGTGAGCAAAAAGTGAGCTGTCAGGCCCACATGGGCGTCACGTGGCTATGCAATAAATGGGGAGTTATGGCAATGGTGGCACCAAATGTCCAAACATGTGAAAAGAAAAGGCCACTTGGACAACCTTTAATGCATGCATGGGACATAAATGATACATAAAGGCTGGTTTACAGGGGAGAGAGAAAACTACCTGGTTGAAACCATCCGAGAGCCGAGTTTCAACCAGGTGGTATTCTACCTAGAATGAGCTCACAAACTTGGACAAAACAAAGATGAAGCACAATGAGCTCGACATGAGACCAGATGAATACACACAAAATATATACCTAAGTATAGTGGGGCCGAAGGATATATACATAGAAAATGGAGGGATATACATCATATACACTAAATTATAAGCAGGACAAAAATGTGGAACAACCACCTTATAGGAAACAGTATAGAGAAATGTACAAAATCTACAATATCTTACACTGCACAAAGGGCGGACAACCCTCTGGCAGAGTTAACCCACCAATGGGTGGCAAACCAAACGATGAGGACACAGAGAAAAATGGAAACAAAACAAAGCAGAAACACAAATGAAACAAAACAAAGAAAGAGTAGAAAAATGGAAGGAGAACCAGGAATACCAACCTGGACTTTGAAGAAGGGAAAGGAAGGAAAGGCACCTAGGCTGCTCTACAATAGTTTCCACCTTTGAATGATCACCAACCAGCACCGAAAATCAACTCTTAATCACCCACTAAGCTCAGAGTAACTCACACTTAATTCTCACTCAAATCGCTTAAGAGTCACTTTGAAATCGCTCAAGTGTTTTTGATCGCGGTAACTGTGAAAATGATAGGTAATTTCTATTTATACCCAAGGTGAAAAGAAAGTTACCTTTCCTTCCGTAAACTCTAGAATAGGTAGACCTCCGGACTCCGGGCCCAGAGATTCCGTGCGACCATACCCTCTTACAAAAAGAAGACATCGTGGCAGAGAATCCCAGAGTCCGGGGTCCGGCTGCTGGAAAAGAAAAGACCAACTCTGGGACCGGGTCCCAGAGACATGAGGGACAAAAACACAAAGCAAAGCCAACACCGCGGGATAGGAAAACCAGAGAAGGAAAGCAAAGAAACAAAGGCAAAAGACAAGGCAAGGGCCAGAAGCAGAAAACAAAAAGGGAGACCCAACATTTTGCACACAAAATGTAGGGACAGGGATGCAAGGCATAACAGATACCTTCATCACTTTTGGAGTCAAGTTTTCCATTTCTATCATCCTTTAAAATATAACATTGACTACCAAAGATTCTGAAGTAACTTACATTGGGTGTATGACCATACCAAAGCTCATAGGGTGTCTTCTTTGTGTCCTTCTTCAATTGTACTTTGTTTAATGTGTAGATAGTAGTACTAAAAACTTCCCTCCAGAAAGCTTGAGTGATGCTTTTCTCAATCATTAATGTTCTTGCATAGTCAATAATCGATCTGTTTCTCCTTTTAGCAATTCATTTTTTTTGTGGTGTTCTCGGTGTAGAAACCTTTCTTTTAATTCCATGCTCATTGCAATAGTTAGTGAATTATTCTGAAGTAAATTCTCCTCCTCTATCTGACCTTAAGCATTTCAATTTATTTTCACTTTGTTTTTCTACCATTTCTTTATACCATTTAAACATCGTAAATGCTTCTGATTTATCTTTTAATAACATGATTGTCATCATTCTAGAATAATCATCAACAAAGAGAATAAAATACCTATCTCCATAGTAGCTCTTTGTCCTCATGGGTCCACATAGATCTATATGGATTAATTCTAGAATTGCATTAGATGTATGGGTTTTAATCTTGAAGCTAGACTTTGTCATCTTACCTTTTTGACAATTCTTGCACATGATATGCTCTGACTTAGTCATGCTTGGTAAGCCTCTAACTTTCCATTTGTTTCTTATCTTTATAATGTTGTTAAAGTTCACATTGCATAATCTTTTGTGCCACAACCATATGTCTTCATTTCTAGCTATTAAACAAGTGGTGTTAGTGTCATCAAGATAGAAAAGGTTACCTTTTGTCTACTCACTGGTACCAATCAATCTTCCCGCTCCATTGTAGATTTTTGCCTTCTTATTTTTAAATGCTACTCTATGACCTAAATTGTTTAGCTGTGAAACACTTAACAAATTGTAATTCAGTCCTTTTACCTAGTAAGCATTTTCACATTTTATCAGGTTATTTAACATTATGGTTCCGTTACCCTCAACTGGACAAGGTGTATCATTTCCCATTCTCACTGAACCACCATTATAGTATTCAAAAGTCTCAAATTTTTTTTATCACTGATCATATGGTGAGTGCAACCACAATCTATGATCCAACATCATTTTTACTAACTGTAGATATGAGTGTAGTTTCTACATACCTTTATTCATCTTCATCTGAATCATCCTTCATGGCTACAAATACCATCTCAATGTCTCCTTCTGATTCAGTGTCAATGTCATCACCTCTGTTCTCTACTAGGTAACAAGATTTCTTCCCTTTGTCCTTGTAGTCTGGGGTATCTCTCTTGTCAGATTGTTGGTTGCTTCGGTAATCTTGGTTATCACCTCTATCAAACTTCTTCTCATAGGATTTTTCATTTCCTCTTTCATCTTTTCTTCTGTTGGGACATCTTGCAGCAAAGTGTCCAACCTCTTTACAATTGAAACATATAAGTGGTAATTTACCTTTGTATCTACCTTTGCATCTCTGCAATCTTCTTTCCATTAGTGCTTCAATCTCATAAGGTCCTTGATCCTCATTATCACTGTCACTATCAATTCTAATAGCATGTCTATTACTTGACTTACTTATCTTTAAAGAAGATTTGAATACACATTCTATAGATGGCAAGACACTTTTGTCAAAGTTATTGATCTCAAATGAAAATAGTCTACCATTCAGACTATCTAGAGTAACTGTATTGTTTGCAACTTCTCTCATTTATTGAATAGAAAAAACTCTAATAGAATATACAGGTAATAAGGCTATTAATATTTTACTTACCACTGTCTCCTCTTCAAGTACACCTCCAAATCCTTGGATAGAATTGACTACCTCTTTGATTCTATAGCTATACTGAGTGATATTTTCTCCTTCTTTCATCCTTAGGTCATCAAACCTCCCTCTTAGGCTTTCTACCTTTTCTCTTAGTACATTGACATCTCCTCCATGTACCAGCTTCAACTTATCCCACATTTTCTTTGCAGAGGTAGAGGTTTTGACATCTTCAAACTTAGCATCAGAGTGATGATGCAAGTTCTATCATCATGCAATTGTGATCATTCTTTACTCTCAATTGCTCAAGAGTGTGAGGTCCTATAGGCAACAGATATTTAGTATTTAAGTATTGAACAATATAATTTCCAATACCTGATAGGTGGAGTCTTATTCTACTTTTCCATGATGCAAAGTTGTCTTTATTCAACTTGGGCACATCTCGTGTGTTCATCTTGTGATCTTTTTCTTGAGCTATTACACTCCCTTTCTAAGCACACAAGCTCTGATACCAATTGTTAGTAATAAATGAGAGGGAGGGGGGTGGTGAATCAGTGGCCTAAAAAATATTCCAATAATCAACCCAAAAACTTAGTACCACAATATTAAGACTCTAGTAATCTTCAGTCATATAAGATGAATGCCTTTAAATACTAATATCAAATTACTACTGCTCAGAATGCTTTGTTAAAACTTATATTGTATGTTTACCAAATAACAGTCTGTTAATTTACCAAAAGATAGTAAATTATCCAGAATATATCGATCAATCCAAATTAGCTATGTGTAATGCAAAACACTAAAGTAATGACTCATAAACACATTGACACATTGTTTTTTAACGTGGAAACGCTATTAAGGGAAAAACCACTTGGGACCGGTAACCCAAAACTTTCACTCTTCTAAAGTGAGCTCAGTGAAAAGCCAACCCTGTTAAAGGTTAAAAACACACTCTTAGGTATGACCTTGTTAGAGGATTTAAAATTTTAGTCTGTCCCTTGATATCAGACATCTCTATGCTACCTCCCTTGATCAAACACTCACTTGGCCTATCAATAGGTATCTGGAATCTTATGCTATCTTCATGATCAAAATTTTTGATACTACTTGGGATGTATCTCAATATAGAAAGGATCTTTAAATCCCACTCGGTTAAGATATTTTCTGAATCAATGGTTAAACTCAAACAGTATGATCTATTCACATATACAACTTATACTTGTAGATTTTCAGATCTATTGTAATATCACAAAAATAATGTGATCAATATATCCCTTTTTTATACCTTTTCTCCATTTTGATTCTGCTCAGTGATGATGTGCTCTATTGCTCGGTGTCCACAAAAAAATTTAGCTCTTTCCTCAGCTTGATTGATCAGGACTGTATGAAGTTGCTTTTCAACATCCTCTTTTCATTCATTTACCCACTCAATTCGTAATGAATTAAGTTGTCTCTTTTATAGAAATGATATCACCATTTTTAGGTTCTTGATTTTCTTAATCTTGGCGTGATCCACAATTCTTTCCAATTAGCTTTAAAGAAAAACTCTTGTTTTATCTCACAAAGATCTTGCAAACTAGACAAAATAGCTTTAAATCCTTTACTTATCTCTGGCTTTATTTTGTCAATGAAAACAAAGATAACTACCAGATAAGTCCATATTTATCTCTTCTAGGTAGATATTTTGTCATTTCTGAACTCAAGTTAATTTTGGTGTTTTAACTGTTTGATAGCTTCGATCAACACTCCAGTTGTCCTCGGGCTTCTCTGTCAGTTTATACTATGTTTCTGGTCATTGGTTATGCTTGTGATTATTCTTGTCGGTTCTTTCTTGGGCATCACTGTGCCTTGGCTTTCAGAGTTCTTTGTCCATCGGGTTCCACTAACTGTCGGTGTTTGAAGTCATATTGTGAAAGCTTGTCTTTTATGCATTAATGAAAGCATAATATTTTTCTCTTTGATTCTCTGAAGTATTTGATACTTTGATTATAACTGATTAGATTATATCAGGTTGACATCAATGACAATACAATCCATTAACTGATTTAATGTCTTGCATTATCCTTCTGCATTTCGGTGATCAACTTAACATGTTCAAACATTCAATCAGTTACATGCCATCAGCCTGATACCAAGATCTCTATAGAAACACAAATAGGATAGAGGATAAAGGGGTGTGGTTATGATTCTAAATATCAAACCATATAAATGTGTTCTCTGGATCCTAAGAATAAAAAGTCATCACTAGTTAGTGTTCAGGAAAATATGGAGGGAGACAAGATAATATGGTCTGTTCAAAATATAGGAGACCTTGAAATTTCTCAGGCCTTGACCCATTTTTCTCACTTGAATGAGGAAAAGACAGTAAAGATGTCTAATAGCTATCATAAATTATTTGATGAAACAAGCCTTATTGCCAAGAATAGAGAATTAGGTATGATGAAGATCGGTGCAATGGAAAAGATAATTGCAAACCTAACTCAAAAATTACAAGATATGCTTGAGGTTTCTCCTACTACACCTAAAGAAGGAATAGATGCTGAGATTCAGACTGTAGATACAGGGTATGTTGCATCAGAAATAGAGAAGGGGATTAAGGAGCATAATGAAGTTTCTTTGGGAGCGTTAATGCCAATTTTGCAGCATGGGATAGATATATTAAAAGATAAAGTTGATATAGTATATGGTTCTTATGGTAAATTGCCTGGCCTATAGGTTGAAGTGAATAATTTTGTGTCAATTTTGAACCCCTACTGTGAAACATGGTCAATTAGAACTAGGTTATTTGAGAGGTTAACATCATTGCAACCATTGAGATCAGATTTACCAGAGATTGTAACCCAGGTTGGAGAAGAGATAGAACAGATTTGGATAACCTTGTCCTTTTTCAAAGGCAAGGAAAATCAAATTAAGGCTAGAATTAATATGTTTGGGCCTGACTATAATAGATTTGTACCATTAATCAGGTTAGAGGATAATCAGATCAAGCCACTAGGAGTATGGAGCACAAAATTTGACACTTTATTACCTAATAAAGAGGTATATATTTTTGACAATGGCGAATTGGATATGGAAAGATACAATAAGATTTTAGATGAGGCCTTTAAGGCAGAAATAGATTTCAATAAGTTTATAAAAGATGTCAAGAGCATTACATATTCTGGGTGGGAAAGGCAGAAGACACAACTAGAGAGTATTCAAAGCTATTTGATTGGCCAGCAAAGGATGATGTCATAACATTGGATGTTCTTACAAAGCCCAAAAAGAAAAAGTCTTCCACTGTTGACCTCGACATTATTGATGAAGAGTAGAAAGACACCTGGCACCTGATCTTTGAGCACAAGGAGGTTAGTCATCTTGAAGACTAGTGTAAATTAGCCTGTAATAGAGGTCACTAGGTCTCGCTACAAATATTGGAGGCTATCCTGAACACATATAGATAAAGGTGCTAGTAATCACAAGAAGACAAGATCAAATCTGATTTCATTCTTTATTTTTGTCCATCCACCGCGTGGTCTCTTATTGTATTTTGTCCTTTTCTATGTTTTTAGGGTAAGGTCTTAAACCATCCAAAGCTTGTTGCATTCTTACTTCTTAAGGATTCCAAGATGGTTTTAGACTATATATAGAGCATGTTGTAATTTTTTTAAGGATGATAGAATATAATTACAAGGCAGACTACTAAATTTTGTCTAAGCCTCTGTATATTTTGGTCTATTGAATGTATTTGTAAGTAGTTAGACATTAATAAAATACATTGCAATCTCTATTTTATATCTTGTGTTGTATCTTTTTTTTTCTATTCAAGCTTTTATATATTTATTTTGCAAGGCATTTAAATATATCAATTACTAGGTAATTGTGTAGTCATTTATGAGGTCCTTTAAGGAAGGAGTAATTCTTTCAGATGATCCCAGAAAGCTGAATATTAGTATTAAGATCAGATAAAAAAGTTATAGGAGTGAGTGGATAGTCTTTAAGGCATTCTATCTAGGTTGTGTGTATTTTCATTAATCACCTAATTGTGGATTTGCATTTGAGAATGACTCATTACCTAGAGGATTAGGCACTGGATTATGGTTTTCCAAGTAATTGTTTATCATCCAATATTAAAACATAATCAATTACACTTCATTCATAAAAAAACATATATTTACAAGTAATTATATTACAAGATACAATTTAGTTTGTTGATTCCTTTAAGAGAGAATCAATAGGTTGACCCTCCTATGTTTAGAGAACTATACAAGGAAGAAGGATGAGAATCCTTATCACATTACTATTTTCTATTGTCAAGATAAAGGTTTGGCTTATTAAGCACCATGTCAGATTAATCACATTCATTTGCATAGTTTCTATATTAATACAGTAAAATCCATTTAGCAAACTAGTAAAAAGATCTAATCCACTAATACTACAAGTCATTACTCATTCAAAGGTAATACCTGCCTGAGTCTGTGGGGCTCAAAAAAGGAGGATATTATCCAATCCTCATCAATTAGGATTTTTCTTGCATAATTAAATTGGAAATATACAAGAGCAAGCATTCACATTGTTTTAAAAGGTTCTTGCAAGAAAAATCACTAACAAAATGGTGACTCTATTGGGGAAGAAAAGTAATGCCCCATAATATCTGGTTGAAGATTGATTTATAAATACCACAATTGAGTTTTCTAATTTTGGTCATTCTTGTAGTATTCATATTTCCAAAAACTTGTGTTGGGTGGCGACTCTAAAAGTAAATCTCTGTAATCAGTGCAAAAGTGAAACATTTATACACATTCTACAAATATGAATACTAGGTCAAGAATGAGAGATAATCTTGAAGTTGAGCTGGACAGTGGGATCCCAACTACTTCAAAAGCTAAGATGTCTTGGAGAGAGAAGAAGAACCAAGAAAAAATTAATGACTCTTCTCCACGAAATGAAGAGAACAACATTAGAAGCAAGGATACAAATCAGTCCAGTCATGAGGAGAACACCTCAGAGTATGAAGAAGCCCCTGACCTTGGATTAGAAACATATACAATTAATATTGCTTCTAGTGAAAGAGAAGGAACTGACACTATTAGCTAAGACTATGAAGTTCCTTCTGATGAGCTTGTTTAAGAGGAAAGAATCCTCATAAGAAAGTTAGTCCTTATTTAGAAAAAGAAAAGAGAAAAAGACCTTAAAAAGAAAAAACATGACCAAAAAGATGTTGATAATTTTAGAAGAAGATCTTTAAGACATCAAGCTGTAAAAATTGTTGAGGGGTCTCGCAGAGACCAAGAGACTCCAAACACCCATAAAGGTTTAGGTCCTCAAACCTTTAGAGATAAAGGAAAAAATAAAGTTACTGAAAATGAAGTTGAGGAACAAAAAACTCACAAAATCCTGACTACACAAATGTCTAAGCTAGACATTGACTTTGAAAGATCAAGAAGGGATAAATAAACTATGGTGAAGATCCTGGAAAAGGTAGAAGATGAAGCATCTACCTTGGAGATGAAGAAAAAGATCAACTTTTTTCAATCTTCTAAATATTCTTATGTTGGTGGTGAAAATACTACATCTTCAAAAGCCAAGATTGCTTCTTTCCAAGAGGATTAAAAATTTCAAAGAAGGCCATTGCACCTAGAAAGGTACAAGCAATTCACTTTTATTGGCATTCCTAGTTATCCTAATGCAGTTCCTAATGATATTGGAGAAAAACTCCCTAAGTTTTCAGGAAACAATGTTATTTCTTATGAAGTTCATTTAAGAAAATTCATAGATATCATAGATGATTTAAATATTAATCATGAAGATGTCCTAATGAAGCTATTTATTCAATCCCTAGTAGAAGATGCTAGGGAATGGTTTAGAGGATTGTCTAATGGTTCAGTTGCATCTATGGAAGAATTGATAGATTTGTTCAAAGACCAGTATGGTGACAGAACCAATGAAGGATTCTTGCTAAATGAATTGAATAATATGAAAAATAATTTTAGTGAAGAGGTTACTAAATTCAACACAAGATTTTGGAGAGCCATGCACAAGCTCTTTCAAAAAATCAAATTGGATGAAAAGGTATGTCTAGCTACATAAATGCTTTTGATTGAAAAATGGATTATGCTCTTAGAGATAAAAATCCTAGAAGTCTCACAGATGCATATAAAATAGAAGTAAACATAGAAATGAACAAAAGTATATAAGGGAAAATGGGCAGAAGAGATGATGCTCGCTTTAGCAGGAGAAAAGAGCCTGAATATAAAGAATAAAAGGCCACAAAAAATAAAAAAATATCCAATAAAAATAACTATAACCCACAGAATAGGATTCAAAACTATCCTTATGGTACTCAGTTAAAGGATGGAAAGCCTATTGCTCCATCGAAAAAAGATAAATCAGAAAATAGGACCCCTGACCCACTACATAAAATTGTTATGAATATGTGCAATGACACTTACTAGTGTGAAGTTTTTCAAGCCCCACACAACCCTAATTTTTGTATTGTAGCCCTAGACATAATTGCTAAAGAAGAGAAAGAATGTGAAGGAGATGAGCTATGTGATCACAATAGATGTAATATGACTAATGCATATGCATGCTCTGATATAGATTCTGAAGAAGAAACTGAGAACCATGACATGTATGGTTTACAAGGAAGAACATAGGTATATCACCAACAAGTCCTATCTGATAGTGATGAAGAGGAAGTTGATGATATAAGATGTTATGCACAGAATAGTCAAGAATATACCACCGTAAGGAAACCCTCTGATGAAGAAAATGCTAGAATCATTGTTGATCTAGTGAACAAAGCAAGAAATAACTACCACTTAAGAAAAAGAGTTGTGGGTAATGTGGGTAGTCATCCAACAGGCATGTTCATAAAATAAAATAAGACAGATGCCAAATATATACCGAAAAGAGATGGACCTGGGGAAAATGTAAACAAACCTAAGGTCAAAATTGTAAACAAAGCTAGTAATCCAAAAGATATACATGAATAAAAAACTAAAGTGCCACAATAAAGTGTTTCCTCTTCTAGGATTGAAAATAAGAAATCCAAGAAGGAAGAGCCTACTCTGAACTTCAAATGGAGGAAAATAATATCATTATAGAAAAACCAAAAACCTCTGATGTAAAATATACTCTAGTGGATACGGGCTAGTGTTTATCTGAAATGACTGTCAAGGTCCCATTCTTAGAAATGATGAGGATAAAAGAACACAAAGAAAAGGTTCTTTCAGTGTTGAACAATGTATCACCAGTGAAACCTTAAAAACCAGAATATATTGAAAAGAAATCTAACAATAAGGGAAAGGAGCCTGAAGGGATGATTTATGAGATCCCTCAGATTAATCTAAACACAAATAATTTTGCAGGGGTTGTTGACCCCTTTTTCCTAACATTGGTAATTAATGGTAAGATGCTAAAAAATTGCATGATAGATTCAGGAGCCCTTGCGGTTACCCAACAGAGGGTGAGATTAGAACTAAACAAAACTTGAAAACGAGATGAAAAAACTTAGATCTGGCGGCAAGCCATCTAGAAAAAAGTTAGATTTAAAATAAATAATGAAGTAAAATGTTGGGTTTGCAAAAAAATGAAGTAAAATCTGCAAAGAAAATGGTTAGATAAAAAAAATGCTTTCTCCTTCACAACTGAAATATCCTTCAAATTTCTCTACATACAACACTCAACAAACAAGGATTAAACTTGCTCTGATACCATGTTAGGAATTATAAAAAATAAATAGAGAAAATAAAATAATCCAAGTGTGAGTGCATGAAAGGAATTTACCAAGTTCACCAAGAGAGATAGTGAGGAATTGCTACAAAGAATCAAGCCAAGAGATCACCAAAATGCTCCAAGAACCAAGACAAGAACACAAGGATTTGAAAGGGGAAAAAAAAGAAAAAGCCATTGTGAAGAATATGAATATGGCGCAAGGCCTAAATAATGAGAGCAATAATCTTAATACAATATTCAGAGCAAGATGAGAATGTGAGGAGAAGTGAGAAAGAAGAGAAGATTATTAAGCAAGTGTCTGAGAGGCATCTCTTAAGTAGAGATGAGTGGATGATTTTGCATGAAACTCCCATATTCTATGAATGCCACATTCATATTGTGTGTGTGACAAATGTGAGATTCCTCTTAAGAAGGAATATCTATTTTCCTTATTAAAGGAATTACAAAATAGTGACATGTCCTCCTACTTGGACTAGAGGACAAATACAAATAAGGATACCTTGGTTTAACATTTAATTATATAGTTTCAACCAAGGAAATATTAATTTCTAACAGTCATGCTTACAAAAATCATGAGATCCATGAGATTGCAAGTAGATACTCCTTATGGGAGGTGTCAAGAAATGGATTCAAGAGAGATCCTTGTTGTTAGATATAGGCCTTACCTTAAAAATTAGCTATATGCTCTGATACAGTATTGACTATGAGTGTACTGGTGGTTGATATCTCACCACATTTAGGCATGTTACTATCCAGAAAATAGAGTGTTTTAATGGGGGGAAGTATTCATTGTGATTTGTCTTATGTCACTTTCAATATTGCTGGGAATAATGTAAAGGTGTCCAGAGAAGGTAGGACACCTCATATGATAGAGTTGCATGAAGATACTAATATTAATTACTGTGTTGATATTGATATGGAGAATTTTAGAGTAAAAAGGAGTGCTCATCAATGTAAAAATGTTGATCCTTTAGTGAAGGAATTGATTACACAGAATGATGGTTTATGGAAAATGTATTTTGATGGAGCCTATTCTAAAGAGGGATCAGGAGCTTTTCTTATCTCTCCATCAGGTACAACATTTAAATATTCTTTTCTATTATCTTTCCAGTGTACAAACAATACAACAGAGTATGGAGCTTTATTTTTAGGGCTAGACATTGCTGCTAAACATGGAATAAAGTGTCTAAAAATTTATGGTGACTTAGAGTTAGTAGTATCCCAAGTCAAGTCCAAATATGTTGTGAATAATGATAGACTAAAAATGTATAAATATGTTATTTGGGACCAAATTGAATTTTTCGATGCCTTCAATATAAATTGGATAGAAAGGTCTAAAAACATTATGGCAGATTTGTTAGCTAATGTTTCTTTGAAAATTGATGATTTGACCTTAAATGGGGCATCAATAGTTGAGATCAAGACAAGACTAGTTTTCCCTGACAATATTTACAATTGGCAAGTGTTTGAAAATGACCAAGGCATCCTTATATTCTTCAATGCCTAGACCAATATGAAGAGTAGCACATAGATTGCAATACTTTTCTTGAGGTCATTGATGGTAAGGATTGTGTTTTGGGGGATGAGGTTGTCCAAATTCCTAAGGGATTGGTAGAAATAGAAGCATTGTTTAGTGATCAAATTGAACATTCGTCAAGAATAAGCAATGCCAAAATTGAGGATTTGGAGGAGATAAATTTGGGATCAGAGACCACTCCTCATATATTTTATATTGGAAAAGGATTGGATTCCCATGTTAGAATAAATTTAATAAAACTATTAAGAAATCATACGCATGTATTTGCATGGTCTTATGAAGATTTAAAATCTTATAGGGAAGACCTTTTCTAGCATGAAATGCCATTAAAATCAGATGTACAACCATTCAAAAAAAAATAGAGACGCATTAATCCATTGTTGGCTCCTAAAATGCATCAGGAGTTGATGAAGCTAAAGGATGCAAGAATTATGCATCCTATCAGACACTCAACTTGGGTTTCAAATCTAGTACCAGTGAGAAAAAAGAATTATGACATAAGATTATGTGTTGATTTAAGAAATCTAAACATTGCATCCTTGAAGGACAATTATTCTCTACCTAATATGTAGGCAATGTTGCATAAGGTTACTATTTGTGAGCTATTATCAATGATGGATGGCTTTTGAAGCTACAACTAGGTACTTGTACATGAATCAAAATAGTTTAAGACCGCATTTACTACTCCTTGGGTAACTTATGTATATGTTAGAATGCCATTTGGACTAATAAATGCAGGAGCAACGTTTCAGAGAGCCATGGATGTAGCATTCAAAGAGTTTATTGATCTATTCATGGTAATCTACCAAGATGATTTGACTGCATTTTCTAAGAAAATAGGGGATCATTGTGAACATCTAGAAGAAATTTTCAATAAAGCTTTAGAATATGGTGTTTCACTGAATCCTAGAAAGTGTCAATTTGCAGTCACAGAGGGAAAGTTATTGGGACACATAGTGTCCAAATATGGAGTAAGGATTGACCTTGAAAGAATACAAGCTATTCAAAAGGTCATTGCTCCAAGGAATATCAAAGGTGCGCAATCTTTCCTAGGAAAGATCAATTTTTTCAGAAGCTTCATTGCAAATTTCGCTAAAATTCTCAAACCAATTATTATGTTATTGAAGAAAGATGCAAAATTCCAGTGGAATGAAGAAGCTCAGTTAGCTTTTGAAAAGATTAAGATAGTTTAGGAGGCCCTTGTCTTAAAGTCTACCGATTATAGTAAGCCCTTTTCTTTATTCTCATTTGCATCCTTTCATACTATTGTTGTTGTTCTACTTCAAAAAGATGAGGAGGGATTTGATCATCCTATTGCATTCTTACTCAATTAGAAGTGACTGGTAAGAGATGTCAATGGATTAATAAAATTCAAGAATTTAACTTAGAAATCCATATTACTAAATTGGTGAGAGGAAAAGGTCTAGAAAAAATTATGACAAAAGAAAACCTAGACTTGGTACAAGTGAATAGTATAGTAATGCAGGATTCAATAGTAACAAGTATTGAGAGACAACCTTCCTATGTTGACATGATGTATTATCTTAAGAATACCAAGTGTCCTAAAGTTATGATAGATAATCAAAAGAGGAATCTCAAACTACAAGCTTAGAAGTACACCCTAGCTCAAGGAGATTTGTATTGGAAAGGTTGAAATGGTGTAAGTATTATTATGTCTAGATCAGAGCCAAGCTGAGAAAGTAGTTGAAATGCATGTTGGAGTAAGTGGAGGAAATTTTTCTACTAAGACCACTACCCATAAAATTTTAAGGGCCAGATATTATTGGCCTATCCTATTTAAGGATACTCATGCAATTTTTATAAAATTTGAGCCTTGCCAAAGGTTCTCAAACAAGTTGAAGTTCTTAGGTGCCCTATTATTGAACCCTTTGAGTGTTGAAGCACCTTTTGTAATGTGGGGTATTGATTTTATTGGGGAGTTTTTAGATAAATCTAGTGGAGGATACAGTTGGATACTTGTTTCCACTGATTATTTTACAAAGTGGATAGAAGCAATTCCCACTAAGAAAACAACTAGCAAAGTGGTCACTAATTTTTTATTAGAAAATATTCTGACCAGATTTGGTGTCCCTGCCAAGTTAGTGATGGATAATGCTATGTGCTTTAGATAAGATGAAATCAAGGAATTCTACAATGAATATGGGATCATGATGTCTTATTCAGCCCCATATCATCCTCAGGAAAATGGCCAAGCAGAGTCCAACAATAAAAGCATTTTGAAGATTTTGAAGAAGACCCTTGAAAAGAATAAAATAGCTTGGCACACAAAATTAAAACTAGCTCTATGGGCTGATAGAATAACAGTGAAGAAAGAAACAGGTAAATCACCTTTTGAACTTGTATATGGTTTACAGTCTAGAATGCCTATGAATAATTTATTACCATTAAACAAGTTTATTTAAGAAGAAGAGTTAGAAATGTCCGACCCAATGTAAGATAGATCATGCAATTAGCAGAGCTTGATGAGGTTAGAAGAGAAGGTCAAAAGGAGAACGTAAAATTACAACAGAGAATGAAGTATATTTTTGATAAGAGAGTAGGAAATGGAAAATTCATGCCTGGTGATTTAGTGCTCTAGTGGAATGTGAGAGCTGAAGATAAAGGGAACCACAAGAAGTTTGAATCTTTATGGCTTGGTCCCTTTATTGTTTCTCAAAATTTTGGAAAAGATTCCTATCTTTTGAAGAACATGGATGAAGAAGATTTTGAATTTCCAGTGCATAGGCAATTTTTGAAAGCTTTCTTTAGTTGAGAATTGAAGTTTCATGCACACTAGATTTTTGTATCATATGTATATATGTGTGTTTCTTTATGTTGTGTGTTTCCTTTCTGTAGTAGGTTAGCAAGCGTATTTTGCATGGTCTGCAACCAGAGATCTGTGGTTCTTTCACTAAACTTGCATTTAAGCATCCTTAGAAAGAGCCACTATTGGTTGTATTTCCAATTTTGGAGCTTTCCAAAAAAATTTGAATTTCTCAGTCATATCCATGCCTAAAAGTTGAAAATCCTATCTAGAGTTGTAAAAATCCCTCTGTAAATAATAATCTTCAAGCCAAAAATCAAGAAATAATGCAAAACCCTAAGCCCCAGGTCAAATTTTCATGCATATCTAAGAAAAACCCTAGTTCTTTGGAATCCTTTCTTTTTTGTTGTTACTTTTTGAGAGAAATCCAATCACTTAAGTCATGTGCTTGTTTTATGTTATTTCACTTAGGTCGCAAAGTCTCGTTATAATTTAAGTATATTCCTTTTCTTTTCGACACTTAGCGATTTCCTTTAAGTCAGGTTGTCTCTATGAGAAGCAAATATGCTTTTAGTCCTTATGAGATTTCACGTAAGCCGTAGATGAAGATCTTGATCTTGTGGTTGGTAGATAGTCTCTTTGAAAACTGAGAGTTAAAGAATTTCTTTGGCGACTTTGAGTCTACTCAGTGGCGTTGTGATCAGAGTTGAAAATTGAGTTAGGGTTAGTTTCATCCAGTCGCTTAGTTGCAAATAAAATCAAGTGTCAAGTCAAAATATCTAAGATTTAACGATAGCCATCGATCTAAAGTATAATCCTGCAGTGGTCGCGAAGTCTCCATGAAAACTCTTGAGTTAAAAAATGTATTAGCAACTTTGATTTTTCTCAGTCGCGATGTCTCGTAAAGAAACCAAGGTCAAGAAGGTGGTTAAAATCCTTTAGTCACATGATCACTTTTAAAATTTATGGTTAAGATAAAGATAAAGAGATATCATGACTGCCATCAGATGAAAGATAGATCCTGTGGCTAGTGTGAATTCATGATAAAAAGTCTTAGATAGATGAAAGATAAAGAGATATCCCGACTACCGTCTAATTTAAAAATAATCTAGTGGCTAGCATTAAATCATGAAAGAAACTATGAGTTAGTGATTTATTAAAGTGTTAGTGAGTTTTAATGGGTCGTGATGTCACGATAATAACTATGGTTAAAGTGAGTTCAGTGAAGTTTAAGTGTGTTTTCAGCAAGAAGATCTGAGCCGTAAAAAGAGAAGATCCTATAGATGGCGTGTAGTCGCCTTTGAAAGTCAAAAAGTCAAAGAGAATTGCAGTGATTCAGAGATGATGATTTAGATTGGGGTGGATAAATCTCTCAAAGACTTGAGTTAGTTGGGAAATCTCAAAGCAAACTAGAGGCAAAGAATTTCCTTCCACGACATGGAGACTGCTTGAGTTGTGAAGTCTCAAAATAAACTGCAGTTAAGTGAAAAGAAATAGAGATTACTCTAAAATTGTTAGATTAATAAGTAGATCTATGGTAGTCGTGAAGTCTCAAATGAGAAAATTTAAGTACATAAAGTAAACAAGATTACATGAGGGTCATCTGATTAAAAGATGATCGTGTGAAAATCACATAATCTTGAAAGAAACTTAGGTTAAATGAAATCTTAAAGCGACAAGGAGATTACATAGTCGTGTAGTCTCTAAGTGAAACTTGAGGTTTAAGATAAGTTATTAAGTCCTTAAGTCATGAAGTCTCAAAGATAATAAGAGTCAACTGATTTCACTCAGCGAATAAGAGGTATCTGTTGATATGAGATATGATCATGTGGTGGTCGTTAAGTCTCAATAAATAACTGGAGTTAAGGATAACTCTCTATGACAATGAGATTACTTAGTTGTGCAGTCGCTAAAGGAAACCATGGTGAGATCAAGGTAATACATGAGGTTTACTCTGCGCCAAGTTACACAGTTGACAACCAATAGGAATGAAGAAGTTATGACCCTCTCTCTCCTAGACCCAAAATGGTCATTCTTGCTCCATCTGTACAATTTTATCCAAATGGATCCAAAAAATTCCCAAATGGAAATTTAGTCTCTAAGATTGTTAAGTGGACCATTTTAAATGTCCACAACCTTCTTTGGAAGTGAAACCCTAAATGAGTTCCAAATTCCAAGCCAAATTCACCCAAAAGAGGGCTACTAGCTTTAGGTCTAGTTGCGATCCTTTTCTGCAATAACTCTTAAAACCTACAAACAAGTATGAAAATAAACTCCATATCTTGATACCCTTTATCAAGAACTTAAGGATTTTCTAGGTTTTTCTCTTAGAGGTGTCCGTATAGTACCTCCTACACTCATGCCTAAAATTTAGGGTTTTAGGTCTTTGTCACTGTCTGCACAAGAAATGGATCTTCTTGGCTAGAAAAAAAACTTACCCAAACTTATCCTCTAATTTGGGGTTTCTCCACTGACTCTCCTACCTTTTGACATTCATTTATTGAAGCTATGACTGATTTCAATCCCTCTAACAAGCTCTGCAATTACTGGTGATCCCTAGCCATGCCACTCTGGCTTGCCTAGGGCATCACCTTAAAAATGGTTGCCATAACTTCATGGGCCCCTCCTTCACTATACACAATGTACATGGAGTCACCTTCCATAATCCAAGAGCCTGTGCAAGTGCCACAGTGGAAAATGAATCTACGACTCCATTGGTTCACAGTGCTCAATTTAGGACAGCGACAATCCAGAAAACAAAAGAATTTAAACAAGCAACTAAAACTATTGAATCCAATAGAATAATACCACAATAAATATTATATCAACCTACATCACTCAAATAAATTCTTACAAAATTTATTTCAATCCATTAAACAATCTGAACTTCACAAAACACAAAAATTGTAACTGTATATCAAATTCATAGTCCGTACACAATATGACTTCAAAATGCCAACCCTGCAAAAATCTCAAGGATCATCTTATATAGTTGAACAAGGCACTAAAAAAAAAATTTCATATAGTTAAGGAAATAATTCCTTCGAAGTTCCATTCTTGTCATAAATATTGTCAATGTTGTCAATGACAACATTGACAACTTTTGCAACTTTTTGGATGTGCTATCCAAACTTGGTCTAACCTTGTACAAACTTGTCCAAACCACTAATTAGGATGAAATAAAATAAAATAGGACTTCTAGCCCTTTGTTTGACTCATTTGGAAATCAAATACCAAAAACACCCTATTGGACCTAAATGGACACAAAAGTCTCTAAGGACCTAACAAGACATCCTCCTACTTAGCATTCTATATACTAGGACTCTTAGTCACTTTATGCACGTAGTGGTCTAGCTAGAACCACTACAAGAAAAAAAAAAAGAAGAATCCCTAGGTTACATTGTATCATCTAGCTTACCTAGGTGATGCTACGCTATACTCCCCCAAAAAGGAAAAGCTATGTCACTCTTGTGGACAAAAGATCCTCTGAGATGGCCACCTTCTTGAAGTCTCCCTCTACAACCCAGGAGGCCTCTGACTTTGTTATATCTTTCCACTGAATCAAATGTTCCATGTAGACTTTATGTCTAGTAGTCTTCTTAACCTGAGGGTCTAGAATTTTGTTAGCTACCATCTAAAACTTTTGAGGTAAGACAACAACCTCCACATCACCACTGACCCCTTGACTATTTGGATTGATCTCATCCATCTACCTCTAAAATGGATTAAGTCTTGAACATTAAACACTAGAGATATGCTCAAGTCTGATGGTAAGTCCACTTTATAGGAATTAGCCCCATATTTGGCTTTATTTTGCAAGGTCCCACCCTTTTCATCTAAATCTTGGTAGGGACACCCTTCTGTAGCCTTGATTTATTAAAGTGAACCATTACATAGTCACCCACTTCAAACTGAACATCCTTCCTCTTCTCATCAACTTTGGCTTTCAACTTATGTTGACTGTCTTGGATCTGCTTCTTGACTTGGTCTTGGATCTCTTTCATGGTATGGGTGAAGTCCTCTAGATGGCCACTTCTGTACTCCATTCCACCAAGATCACCGAGTTCACAAACACCCCTTGGGTGCATCCCATAAACCACTTCAAATGGGCTCTTTCTTGTCATCCTATTCTTACTGTCATTATAAGTATATTCTTCTTGGGGAATGACCATATCCCAAGTCTTCCCATACTCCTTAGTTAGGCACCTCAATGGGTTACCCAACACCCTATTTACCACCTCAGTTTGGCCATCAGTTTGAGGGTGGTAAGCTGAGCCAAATGATAGATTGGTGCCCAATATAGTCCATAATGTCCTCCAAAAATGGCTCATAAATTTTACATCCCTATCTGATACTATACTCAAAGGAAGACCATGAATCCTCACAATCTCCTTGAAAAAAAATAGGCTATGTGGCTAGCATCATTAGTAGTCTTACATGGAATGAAATGCCCCATATTACTAAATCTATCAACAACTACATAAATGCTATCATACCCTTGTTAAGTTTTTGGTAAGCCCACAATGAAATCCATACTCACACACTCACATGGCCTATTAGGGCCTGGTAGAGACTAGTACAACCCTATATTACTCATGCCTCCTTTTGCCTTCATGCAAACAATGCACTGCTCCACATACTTGGTGACATCTTTCACCAACTTTGGCCAATGGTAGAACCTTTGGACTAGTTCCAAGGTTTTGTCCTTACCAAAGTGACCACTTAGAGAACCATTATGTTTCTCTTGTACGAGGTTCATCCTCATTGACCCTTTAGGTACACACAACTGATTTCCCTTGAACAACAATCCATTTTGTAAAGTAAAATTAGAGAACTTGCTATGGAAATTATTTTCAAAATCAACACATACCTTATAGGCTTCACCAAAATCCTCATCTGCTTTGTAGAGATCTCTGAAACTATCAATCCCAATACTATTCAATTGGACTTCTTGCACTTTCAACAATCTCCTCCTTAAGGCATCTGCAACCTTATTAATTTGATCCTTCTTTTGCTTTATAGTAAAAGTGAATGCCTGCAAGTACTCCATCCACTTCAAATGCCTATTTCTTAGCTTCTCTTGTGTGTTAATGTAACTAAGATCCTGATTGTCAACAAATACCACAAACTCTTTAGGCAATAGATAATGCCTCCATTTCCTCAAAGATTGAACTAGAGCATATAGTTCCAAATCATAAGAAGAGTATTTCTTCTTAGCCTAATTTAGTTTCTCACTAAAGAAGGAAATAGGTCTACCTTCTTGACTCAATACCCCTCCTACTGCATTTCCAATAGCATCACATTCAATAGTAAACAACTTCTCAAAGCTTGGCAACTGTAGGATTGGTTGAGTAGCCACTTGTTACTTCAACAACTCAAAGTCTTTCGCTGCTTCTACTATCCATCTAAAATTTGTTTTGACCCCACCCTTTATAGTATCCATTAATGGTGTACATATCCCACTAAAATTCCTAATAAACTTCCTATAAAATTGGGAAAGGCAATGAAAACTCCTTACTTTAGTGGTTGTAGTAGGTGGAGGCCAGTTTAGGATAGCAACAACTTTGTCTTTGTCCATATTCAAAGACCCCCTAGACACTACAAAACCCAAGTAGACTAGTTCTTGTTTGAAGAGCTCACACTTCTCAAATTTAATAGCCAATTTCTCCTCATCCAACCTTTTCAATAATGCCTCTACATGTCTAATATTCTCCTCTCTTGTCTTGTTAAATATCAGTATATCATCAAGATATACCACCACAAACTTCCCTGTGAATTCCTTGAGAACCTCATTCATGAGCCTCATGATTGTGCTTAGAGCATTAGAGAGGCAAAATGGCATAACAAGGCATTCATATAACCCATCTATGGTCTTGAATGCCATTTTCCACTCATCACCTTCCTTCACCCTGATTTGGTGATAACCACTCTTCAATTCCAACTTTCTAAAGTACATTGCCCCTCCTAGAAAATCCATAAGGTCCTCTATCCTAGGTATAGGGAAACTATACCTTATTGTGATTCTATTTATTTCCCTTGAATCTATGCAAAGCCTCCATTTGCCTCCCTTCTTGGATGCCAAAACAATCGGGACTACACAAGGGCTAATACTCTTCTTGATCAAGCCTTGATCCAAGAGTCCTTGTACTTGTCTAGCTACCTCCAAGTTCTAATCACAAGTGAGCTTATATGCTGCCTTATTGGTAAAATATGCCCCTAGAACAAAGTCTATTTGATGACTTATATCCCTCTTAGGTGGTAGGGTTGTAGGAGTACCATCACTCACAATATCCTTGTACTTCTCAAGAAATTCTTGCACCTCTGTTGGTAATGGTTCCTTCACTAATTGTTCCTCCTCCTTATGTCTTAGCACAATGGCATAACCTTCCCCCTCATCATCCTTGATGTCATTTACAAACTCCTTACCACTGCATAACATGACATTAGGAGTTTTAGTTTGTGGCTCTTCATCCTCTAGCAAAGACTGAATTTTGAAAGTCTTCCCTCCTTTCTTGAAGGTGATGGAATTCTCCTTCCCATCATATATTGTCCCATTATCAAATTGCGAAGGCCTATTAAGTAGTAAATTGAAAGCATCCATTGGTAGGATGTCACAAAGTAATCTGTCCTTATACCCTGCTATTGAGAACTCTACCCATGTTTGCTCATTGACCACCACACTTTGGAGTTTGTTGAGCCAGGTCACCTTATAGGGATTCACATGGGTATCTTGGCTACCTTAAGTTTCACCAATGCCTCTTCTAAAATTATATTGTCATTTGAACCAGAGTCCACTATCACTTTGCAGACTTTGCCTAAGATCTTACATCTTATCCTAAATAGAACTCTCCTATGCTTGGGCTCATCGTTGATTGGTTGCTTTATCAACACTCTCCTGAAAAATAAATTCTCACCCATCTCTGAATGTTAATGGTCTATTTTAGGGGTTTTTACACTTGAAGCGTCCTCATGTGCATATGCTACTCTTTTTTCATTGTTTGCTACAGAAGGTTTGTCAGGACATCTATAGGCTGGATGGCCTAGTTGCGCATAGTAATAACACTTCATGGTTGCAAAGTAAGAAATAATTCTACCTCCTCTTCCTTTGTTAGGACCACCATGATTACCCCTGGCCCTTTATAGCCTCCTCTTGAACTAATTTCAGTCTGCTACTCTATCAACTTGTTCTCTCCTTGTGACCTTTGTTCACTACCCTTGCCTTGGTAGCCTCCTCTTTGACCCCTTTGGTCTCTCCCTCTTCCTCTATTGTTATTATTTTTTCTTGAAACTAGAATCACCTTTCTTCTTATTTGTTTCTTCCACTCTTATAGCCAATTGATGACACTTTTGAATTCTAGTAGGTGTCTATAGGCTAGTCTCCTCTTGGATGTTCCACTTCAGTCCACCCAAGCATCTAGCCACTTTGATTGAATCTTCTTCATGTAATTTAGATCTTAGAAACATTCTCTGGAATTCCTCAGTATATGAGGCCACATCTAGGTCTTTCTATTTCAAATTTTGTCTCTTCCTATGAAGTTGAATCTCATGATCCCCTGGAAGATAATTCTCCTTCAACTTGGTTACCATGGCATTCCAATTTTCTATTGGTTTCTTTCCCATTATTACCCTCTCATCTTGAAGGTATTTCCACCAAGTTAAAGCTGACCCTCTGAGTCTCGACTTGGCCACTTTGATCTTTTGGGCTTCAGATATATCCTCACACTCAAAGTGATTCTCCATTGCTTCAATCTAGTCCACGACTGTTTCGATCTCCATCTTTCCTCCAAACAAGGGTATCCCTTCCAAAGCCTTGCCACTTAATGCTTTTATGGATTTCAAGAAAGGTTCCTCATTCAAAACCAGGTCTAGTTCAGGGATGAATTCTTCCTCTTCAATCTTTTGCTTACCTCTACCACTGGTTTCAACTCCAAATTCTTTCTTTTTAGCAGCATTTTCTAGCTCTTCCATCTTCAACCTCATTGCTTCCAAGGTACCTTCAAGGAGTCTATTTTTCTCCTTTTTCTCTTCCATGTCCTTGGCCAATTCTGTATTTGTCACCATCTTTGTAGAACCACTAGATTCCATTTCTAACATATACCAATCTTCCCAAGTTTCTCAAGTTTCTCTGATACCACTCTGATGTAGCACTAGTCTTTCTTCTCCCTAGCTTCCTCTAGGGTCTCCTAGGCCAATCTCCTGACCTACTAGGGTTCTTTCACTAGCCCTATGCTCCTTATGTTTCTTCTCACAAGAACCTAACACTTTCAACTAGTGAACACCAAGAAGGTAGTATCCAAACTCTTCATACTCTCTGCTTGACCCAAATTGGTCACTCTTGCTCCATCTGTAAAATTTGATCCAAATGGACCCTAGACATTCCCAAATAGAAAGGTAGTCTCCAATATTGTTAAGTGTACCAATTTCAATGTCCACAACCTACTTTGGAAGTGAAACCCTAAACGAGTTCCAAATTCCAAGCCAAATTCATCCAAAAGAGGGCTACTAGCTTTAGGCCTAGTTAGGTTCCTTTTCTACAATAAATCTTAAAACCTCCAAACAAGTATGAAAATAAACTCCATATCCTAATACCCTTTATCAATAACCTAAGTATTTTCTAGGTCTTGGCTCTCAGAGGTGTCCATACAGTACCTCCTACATTCATGCCTAAAATTTAGGGTTTTAGGTCTTTGTCACTGTCTGCACAAGAAATGGATCTTCTTGGCTAGAAAAACAACTTACCCAAACTTATCCTCTGATTTGGGGTTCCTCCACTGACTCTCCTACCTTCCCACATTCATTTACTGAAGCTATGAATGATTTTAATCCCTCTAACAAGATCTGCAATTACTGGTGATCCCTAGCCATGCCACTCTGTCTCGCCTAGGGAATCACCTTAAAAATGGCTGCCATAATTTCTTGGGCCCCTCCTTCACTATACACATTGTACATGGAGTCACCTTCCATAATCCAAGAGCCCATGGAAGTTCCACTGTGGAAAATGGATCTATGACTCCAGTGGTTCATAGTGCTCAATTCAGGACAGTGACAGTCCAGAAAACAAAAGAATTTAAACAAGAAACTAAAACTATTGAATCCGGAAAACTAATACCAAAAGAAATCTTATATCAACCTAAATTACTCAAATAAATTCTTACATAAGTTATTTCAATCCATTAAACAATCTGAAGTTCACAAAACACAAAAATTGTAACTGTATATCAAATTCAAAGTCCGTACACAATATGACTTCAAAATGCCAACAATGCAAAAATCTTGAGGATCACCTTGTATAGTTGAACAAGGCACTAAAAAATGATTTTAGATAGTTAAGGAACTAATTCCTTTGAAGTTCCATTCTTGTCATAAATGTTATCAATGTTGTCAATGACAACATTGACAACTTATGCAACTTTTTAGATATGGTATCCAAACTTGGTCTAACATTGTCCAAACTTGTCCAAACCACTAATTAGGATGAAATAAAATCAAATAGGACCTTTAGCCCTTTGTTTGACTCATTTGGTAATCAAATACCAAAAACACCCTATTGGACCTAAATGGACACAAAAGTCTCTAAGGACCTAACAAGACATCCTCCTACTTATTACTCTATATACTAGGACTCTTAGTCCCTTTATTCACCTAGTGGTCTAGCTAGAACTACTACAAGCCAAAAAAATAGAAGAAGACCTAGGTTACATTGTATCATCTATCCTACCTAGGTGCTCCTATACCAAATATAGTATTGAAGATAAGGACAAAGGTCCCAACAAGAAATCACCATCAGAATACAACAGTAGCTATTCTATACATAGCGCACCACCCCAAGATCAGCCACCTCATAACGAGGAAAATATTATTGACTTGATATAAGCACATGGGGTTGAGGCAGATGTAGAGCCCCCACAAAAGAAACAAAGGGTGGAAGCAGTGGAGGCTTCTGTTGCAAAAACACAGAAGAAGTAAAAGGATAGAATTGGTTCCCTATTCACAGGGACTAGTGCTTATGATTATTAACTAAGAAAGTTGATAAGATAGGGAAAGAAAAAGATGGAGGACATCGATGATAATGTTGAGATGCCCCTCATACTATGTCAAGATGAAAGGGAACTACAGTAAGAGGAGTTCCTTAAAGATGATGAGTTCATCAAGACTAAGGAGTTCAAGGACTTCCTTATATGGGCTAAGCAAGAGCAAGTTGGAGCCCAATTGAAATCCCAAGGAGGAGAGGCTATTACAAGTGAAACATTACAAGCCATCCAAGCATATGACCTAGAGTTAGAGAATATGACTCCTGATGAATCCATACAACTTGTAAAGTCCACTGGTATGCTCCTAGTAGAAGGTTGGGATTTGGCTTCAACCTTTATAATAGATCAGATCATAAGGCAACCTGATATCAAGATCTCTACAGAAACACAAATAGGAGAGATGATAAAGGGGTGTGGTTATGATTCTAAAGCTCAAACCCTAGCAATGTGGTCTCTGGCTCCTAAGAATCAAAATCCATCACTGATTAATGTTTAGGGAAAAATGGAGGGAGACAAGATAATATGGTCTGTTCACAATACAGGAGACCTTGAAATTTCTCAAGCCTTGAGACATTTTTCTCACATGAATGAGGCAAAGGCAGTACATATGTCTAATAGATATTAGAAATTATTTGATGAAAAAAGCCTTATTGCCAAGGATAGAGAATTAGGTCTGATGAAGATCAGTGCAATGGAAAAGATAATTGCAGACCTAACTTAGAAATTACAAGAGATGCCTAAGGTTTCTCCTACTGCACCCAAAGAAGGAATAGATGTTGAGATTCAGACTGAAGATACAGGGTATGCTGCATCAAAAATATAGAAAGGGATTAAGGAGCATAATGAATTTTTTTTGGGAGCCTTAATGCAAATTTTGTAGCATAGGATAGATATATTAAAATATAAAGTTGATATAGTATATGGTTCTTATGGTAAATTTCCTACCCTACAGGTTGAAGTGAATAATTTTGTGTCAATTTTGAACCCCTATTATGCGACATGGTTAGTTATAACTAGGTTATTTAAGAGGTTAGCATCATTGCAACCGTTGACATCAGATTTACAAGAGATTGTAACCTAGGTTGGAGAAGAGATAGAACATATTTGGGTAACCTTGTCCTTTTTCAAAGGTAAGGCAAATCAAATTGAGGTGAGAATTAATATGTTTGGGCCAGACTATAATAGATTTGTACCATCAATTAGTATAGAGGATAATCAAATCAAGCCGCTAGGAGTATGGAGCACAGAATTTGACACTTTATTACCTAATAAAGAGGTATATGTTTCTGACAATGGTGAATTGGATATGGAAAGATAAAATAAGATTTTAGATGAGACCTTTAAGGCAGAAACATATTTCAATAATTTTATAACAGATGTCAAGAGTATTATAGATGCTAGGTGGGAAAGATAGAAGACATAACTAGAGAGTATTCAGAGCTTTGATTGTCCAACAGAGGATGATGTCACAGCATGGGATGTTCTTACAAAGCCCAAAAATAAAAATCCTGCCACTATTGACCTCGACACTATTGATGAAGAGTAAAAAGACACCTAGCACCTGATCTTTGAGCACAGGGAGGTTAGTCATCTTGAACAATAGTGTAAACTAGCCTGTTATAGGAATCACTAGGTCTCACTACAAATATTGGAGGCTATCCTAAACACATACAGACAAAGGTGCCAGTAATCACAGGAAGACAAGATCAAATCTTATTTCATTATTCGTTTCTGTCCATCCACCACTTGGTCTCTTCTTGTCTTTTGTTCTTTTCTATGTTTTTAGGGTTAGTTCATAAACCATCCGAAGCTTGTTGCATCCTTACTTATTAAGGATTCCAAGATGGTTTTAGACTATATATAGAGCATGTTATAACTATTTGAAGGATGATGGAATATAATTACAAGGAAGACTACTAAATTTTGTCCAAGCCTCTATATATTTTGGTCTATTGAATGTATTTTGAAGCATTTAGACATTAATAAAATACATTGCAATCTCTATTTTATATCTTGTGTTGTCTCTTTTTATTTCTGTTCAAGCTTTTATATATTTAGTTTGCAAGGAATTTAAATATATCAATTCCTAGAAAACTGAATATTAGTATTAAGATATGATAACAAAGTTATAGGAGTGAGTGGATAGTCTGTAAGGCATTCTGTCTAGGTTGTGTGTATTTTAATTAATCATCTAATTGTGGATTTGCATTTGAGATTGACTCATTTCCCACAGGATTAGGCACTGGTTTATGGTATTCCAAGTAATTGTTTATCATCCAATATTAAAACACAATCAATTACGCTTGATTCATAAAAAAACATATATTTGAAAGTAATTGTATTACAAGATCAATTCAGTTTGCTGATTCCTTTAAGAGAGAACTAATAGGTTGACCATCCTAAGTTCAGAGAACTATAAAAGGAAGAAGGATGAGAATCCTTATCACATTACTATTTTCTATTGTCAAGATAATGGTTTGGCTTATTAAGCTCTGTATTAGATTAATCACAGTCATTTGCATAGTTTTCTATTTATTGATACAGTAAAATACATTTAGAAAACTAGTAAAAAGGTCTAATCCACTAATACTGCAAGTCATTAATAATTCAAAGGTAATACTTGCTTGAGTCTGTGGAGCTCAAAAAAGAAGAAGGATATTATCCAATCCTCATAAATTAGGATTTTTCTTGCATAAATTAAACTAAAAATAATCAAGAGCAAGCATTCACACTATTTTAAAAGGTTCTTGCAAGAAAAATCCTTAACATAGGCTATAGGTGAATAGAGGAGAAAAGATTATAAGAGAATCCAAATGGCTCTCTAGCAGAAGCTAGAGAGGCATTCATTTTTAATTGTAGACATTTGAATTAATGGAGTTATTGTTAATCCTAACTTGCTTTGAGTTGCACTATCTATTATGTTTTTATCTTATGGAATCGGTTTCAAAGATCTATATTACTGTTTGATAAAAATCAGTTTTGCGAGTTTATTATAAATGGAGTTTCATATGTTGTATGGTTTTTGGTTTTTGGGTTCTTATGTTTTAATAGAGAATATATTATGTTATTGAGTCACAATTTGTTCATTATTCCCAAGCCGACATTAAAGAGTTTTTTTTAATTATGAATCATTTTTTTTTATCACAGTCCCGAATTGGAATGGTAGAAACTATTTATTGTGACAGGGAAGTGAAGCTAAATGCCAAGTGTTAGCTTTTGAATATGTATCAAAATAGTTTTCAAGAACCATACACTATTATTGGTTTCAAATGTATTGAAATGGTTATTGAAGGCTTATTGAAATTTTTTATGGCACATGGAAACCATGCAGTGACAATCATGTTTGAAGGACACCGAGAGAGGGAGGACCATTTGCAGAATTAGTTTGTTTGAAGAAGCCAGCGACCACCCCAAACAATAGTCGAAGGTTATTGTATTTGACACTCAGTCTTGGAGAATGGAAAAGGTGGTGACTTAAATGTCTATTACATGCATGTTCAAGCTGGAGCCAACCATAGGGTGGTGAGTATAATCACAGCCATGGAAAGCAATAAGAACTAAAGGTAAGACATCCATGGGTGAGTGTGATTCAGTGAAATAATGGAAAGTAATATGAAGTTATTATTATTATCATTTTTGTGGAGTATCAAAATATTATTGGAATAATGAGAGCCTCTAATTCGATGTTTTCAAAGAAAAATAATAAAGTACATGCAGATTAAAGATTAGATGCATATTTTAATGACTACCATCGATGCCCTCTACATAAATTTGTCTACATGGAAGAACCTGATACTATACCGATGTAGATGCCTAATGTTATTGTGCAACATGGTAATGTCACAGGGAAACAGGTAGCATAGACCGAGCATTAGGAAAATATCAAAACTAAAGATCATGAATAAGAACAGAATGAACCTACGTTTGAAGACAGTGAAGAATAAAGAACTGAACCGAAACTTGCTAGATATGTGAGAAGACATCATCCACAGAATTAGATTATTGGAGATAAAAGAGAAGGCATGATGAAAAGAAGTAAGTTAAGATATAACACTTGTTTAATTTGTGAATTTGAGCCCAAGAATGTTAGAGATGCATTAGAAAATGAAGAATGGATTAATGCTATGAATGAGGAAATTGAGAAGATACTAAAAAATAAGACATGGACATTAGTATTGAGACAGAGTGATAAAAATGTCATTGGCACCAAATGGATATTCAGAAACAAACTGAATGAAAATGGGGATGTAACCAGAAATAAAGATAGACTAGTTTGCAAAGGGTATGCACAAGAATAAGGAATTGATTATGGATAAACTTTTGCACTCATTGCTAGAATTGAAGGAGTAAGAATACTACTTGCATATGCTACATATAAAGGATTCAAAGTATATTAGATGGATGTTAAGTCAAAATTTTCTAATGGAGTACTAGAAGAAGAGGTATGCATTGAACAACCTGAAGGATTTGTCGATCCTTATTAGACAAACATGGTATGTAAGTTACACAAAGCTTTATATGGACTGAAACAAGCACCGAGAGCATGGTAGGAAAGATTAAATTCTTATCTTATAAGTATTGGATTTATTACAACAAGTGACAACAACAATTTGTATTTAAAAGAAGGAAATTATGATAAGACCCTTATTTATGAAATATTTGTTGATGATATTATATTTAGAGGTAATGGTAACCTATGCACTTCATTTGCTGATGAAATGAGGAAAGAATTTGAAATGTTAATGTTTGGTGAGATCAAAAATTTTCTTGGATTTCAAATTTTGCAATAGACTACATGAATCTATATTAATCAAGAAAAATACATCAATGAAGTACTAAAGACATTCAAAATGGAAGAATAAAAACCAGTCGAAACACCTATGGTGACAGAATGCAAATTGACAAAAGAAGACAAAACACCTGAGGTAAATTAGACTTTGTATAGATCTATGATTGGTCAATTGATATATGTTGTACACACAAGACCTGACATAGCACGCGTAGTTGGAATAGTTGCAAGATTTTCTTCTAATCCCGAGAATCACATATGACTGTTGTAAAAATAATTTTTAGATATTTGAAGAATACTGAGGATTATGGAGTTTGGTATAAAAGAGAAGGAAAGTTTGAATTGAAAGTTTATACTGACACTGATTGGGCTTGGAACATTGATGATAGAAAGAGAACTACTGGTGGAGAATTCTTTATTGGAGAAAGATTAGTTGGTTGGATAAGCAAGAAGCAAGTATGCATATCTCAGTCAACTGTAGAAGCAGAGTTTGTTGCTGCTGCAAATTGTTCAAACATAGCATATATAAAACAACCGTTGAAAGGAATGAATGAATAGATCATTGACCCAATGATAATTTATTGTGATAATACAAGTTATATAAATATTTCAAAGAATCCTTTGGTGCATGCAAAGACAAAGCACATATCCATCAAATATCACTACTTGAGAGAATAAGTACAAGACACACAAGTAATACTATAATAGGTACAATCAAAAGAAAAAATTGCAGACATATTCACAAAACCCTTAGCGAAGGATACATTTGATTACTTGAGAGGTAGACTTGGGGCTTGTCCCTTTTTTATTGATAACTAAGATGAGTAGGAGGTTGCATAAACCTACATGAAATTACAATATCAGACATGTTGGTGCAAAATTTGAACTCAACTAACACAGACATATCAGTAAACTGAAAGGTACCCACTGCACCGAACAACATAGATATTTTATTTGGCTACTGAAGAGTTGTATATATATTTTCTTTTGGAATTGTTGTCAAAGGGAGAGAAATTCATGAAATATAAAAGGCAAAATGATCAATGAAAAATCTATCCATCCAAGGGAGAAAAGAGAAAGTGAGAGACATATATAATCTACAGAGAGATTCAAGAACAGAAAAGTCAAAACTGCTGGGAGAGTCTGCATAGTGAATTTTTAATACTTAAACAACTTATATATTCAAGCTAAGGAGAGCTACAAATTTTTTGCAGCTGTAGAGAAAAAGTTTGATATTTTTTGTATGCCATTTTATATTGAATATTTCATATTGTGTTGCCATCAATGCCAAAGGGAGAGATTGATGAACTTCAACTGATTATATGTTTGAAGTCATTTGCTAATATTAAACCGAGTTGCAGATGTGATGATAAACATTATCAGTTAATGTATTGTCATTGATATCAAATTATTTGAGTATTGTTATGGTGGAAAAAAATTGTTACATATGGAATATTTGGAACAAACAAAGTTTATGTGGTCAAAAAATGATGAGTTTTGTATACATCGAGAGACAGTGAACACCGAGTAAAAACATAGTGTATACTAGGCACAGGGATAACTGAGCTAGGGATCATTGCCACAACAAGGTATTGATTGAGCAATTAATTCAAATTGAGGCTGACTAGAATGCTGAGCTGGAAATTGATGATTTCAAGGTAAAAGATAAAGTTTTTTATTTTGATCAAATGATTATGAAAATTCAATGAAGATCAGACGACAAAGAATGAAACGTATTTTTAACACAACTGTCGAGGAAGGATCAAGCAGGAAAATTAATGATGGATATTAAGAGGCAAAATCTGAAGGATGAAAATTAAATGAGACATGATGTCTATATAAGAGACAAGAGATTCATTATGAAAATACTTGCGAGCATAGATGTTGAAGTGCACATGCGAAGTTTATGCATGACTGATGAAACTGGTTAAAGATAGAACCAAGCATTTTCTATAGACATCACCGAGCAAAAAAAGGAAAGAGCATTACCGAGTAGAATAGAGTATGGTGAATCAGATGAACTGAAGTGAACAAATAGATTAGAGGTATTATGTGCATAGCATAGATCTGAAAATCTACAAAATAGAGTTATATTTGAATCAGATCATTATTGTATCAATTTAACCTTTATTACAGATAAATCTCTTAACCAAGTAGGACAATGAAAGTCTTTATTATAACATTCAGAGAATGTTGAGTGTTTTCTTGTTGACCCCATAGTGAATGCATGGTCAAGATAGAACTGTTAGTTTTAAATCCTCTAACCATGTCACATTTAATAGTGTGCATTATAACCTTTAACAGGGTTGGCTCTTCACCGAGCTCACTTCAAAAGAGTGAGAATATTTTGGGTTACTGGTCCCAGGTGGTTTTTTCCTTAGCAGGGTTTCCACGTTATAAATCTATTTGTCAATGTGCATGCATTATTGTGGGTTGTTATTTTACTTTACACTTTATTTTATTGACCTAGATCGATAATCATAGTATTAATTTATTGGCATTCAGTAAACACTATTGACTAAAGTTTGAGATACATAATACATATTCACCGAGTTGAATTATATGTTTGAAATTATTTTGATATAAATCTGGAGGAATTTGGGACTGTAGGATAATTGTTGAGGAAACTGAGTCTAACTGATTCACCCCCCCCACCCCCCCTCTTAGTTATTCTAACATCACCATGATATTCTAACCCACTATAATCTAAAAAATCTTTAATCCTTAATGGTGTGAATGACAAAAGGTTTTTGTATAATATCTCTCCTCTATTAATCCTCACGGATTGCACAAAATATTGTTTTTATGATGGTGGGAGACTCGTAAAGAGAGGCAAAATGAAAAAAATTATTCAAAGGGAATCTTGAATAAATCCTAGTTAAATAGAAATCTTACCTCTGTTAGTAATAACTGAGAGGGGGGGGGGGGGGAATCTGTGGCCTCAAGAANGGGAGACTCGTAAAGAGAGGCAAAATGAAAAAAATTATTCAAAGGGAATCTTGAATAAATCCTAGTTAAATAGAAATCTTACCTCTGTTAGTAATAACTGAGAGGGGGGGGGGGGTGAATCTGTGGCCTCAAGAATCAATCCTTAAATAAACCCTTAAAACTTATAACCACTAATTATGTCTCAAGTTATCTTCTATCCTACAAGAGGTATGCCTTGAAATACTTTAATCAATTTTCTACTTGTCGGATTACTTTTCTAATCTCTCTTCTATATGATTACTGATAAGTAGTTAACTATTTACCTAAACACAGTAAATATGTAGAGTATACTGATCAATCCATAAATGCATATGTGAAATGTAAAATAGTAAAGTAATAAACCATAAACAAATAACACAAGGATTTTAATGTGGAAACCATGTTAAGGGAAAAACCACTAGGACCTATACCCCAAATTTTCACTCTTTTGAAGTGAGCTCTGTTAGGAGCCAACCCTGTTATAGGTTATAAACACACTGTTAGGTGTGACCTTTTTAGAGGATTTAGAAATAGTTTGTCAACTAGTATCTGGAATCTAATGCTACCATCCTTGATCAAACTCTCTTGGCCTGTCAATAGGTATCGGGCATATCCAATGCTACTTTTGTGATAAAACTTTTTGATACTCCTTGTGATGTAGCTCAATTGTAAAAGAGTTTTAAGTCCTACTCAGTGTTGACGGGACTTTGTGACCGGGTCTGCCAACAGATGTAAATTATCACCGAGTATCGGAGTATCGACCAACTTTGCCTGTAAAGGTTGTCCAGGGAAATGAGATTCCCCGGGCCTCCAAGCACGTGAGAGTTGGGTCTCGACAGTGCGGGGGCTCAGTTGGGAAATGTGACTATTTTGTTTGAGGGGGATAGATGGTTATCTTAAGTCATTCTCTCTAGGGATTCAAGTAAGTGGGGTCTCCTGCAAGTGCACGTTCATTTAACAAATAAACTTCAAAAGATATTATAGAGTTAGAAATATTCCATCTACCTATAGTTATACTTAAACATTCAAAACATCGACAATGCTCTAACATGCTACACTAAATACCGAAGGAATACAAAACCATCAGCTCATATTTGATCAGTAGAAAAGGAAAAGGAGGTCGTTAATCTAATTGAACTATTAGAGAAAAGGACATAAGAACATAAAGCATAAAATACCATCAACCTAGAGATCAGAATGCTAACAACTTCATTGATAGAACCCTTCCTTCTTTATTAACATATCTCTAGTAAGCACTAGTGCATGTTACAATGGTGGCTCCAAGGGAGAATTTAACTACTGAAAGCTTAAAAACTAAGGAGCATTGAGCTCTGCAACTAAGAACTGAGAACACCAAATTTCTATTAGCTATGGATTGCAAAATCATCAATTTTGCCGACCCTTGGAATGAGGTTGGACTCAATATTTATACACCAGATTTGACCTAAAACTTAACCTAATTTATTTTACACTTTACAATATAATACTATTTCTAGTGGCCAGTACTACCTGCGCCATGCTACAAAAGACCTCAAGACGGAAAAGGGTCTGACATAGCAGAAGAATAAGATAAGAAAGGAGGAGTGGAAGAATCGGCCTTGAGAAGAGAGTCGGGAGGAGAAAGAAGAAATTTGATCCCCTAGGGATTGAGGCTACATGCCTCATAAATGGGAAAGGAGCACCCTATCTCTGATGTGCCAGGTGTAACATATAAGCGACACCTTGGGAAGACCATCTGTTAGAAATCTCTTATCGATCCAGCTTGCCTTGTTGTGGTTACCTATTCTCTGACACCCTTTATTAACTACCTTGAAATTGATTGGTTGGCCTTGGGAAGTGGGACACGGGTCACTTAAAGAATACAAAAATGTGGGATCCAGAATTCTAGGATCTGGGAACTTACATTCTAAAAGAATGAAAGAATAAAAACATTACATCTCCTAACGATCATCTCCAGAATCTGGAGGACCTTATTGTTCCTTAGTATCATTGAATGTATGCAAGAGCTGGGCGATCCCATCCTCGTTAATGTCTTTAAGGCTGGCCCGACATTATTTGGTTGCCTCCACTTGCTCTTCCAAATCTAGAACACTTGCCTTAAATTCTGTGGCCATCTTGGTCGTGTCATGACTTTGAAGCACCATGCGAGTAAGCCTCGTCATTTTTGTCCCATCTATTCCCTCTGGGGATCCATACTGAGACTCCATCAGCTTTTCGAACTTCCCCAGGACATATTCCTCTGTAGTGCATGTTTCATTGCTAAAGGGATCAACTCTGGAGGCTTTTGAGATGAATGACTTGTATAAATTGAAAGAATATTGAACTTCCTAGACTTTGTCACACATAGCCCCTACTAGTTGCTTGATTACCTCCAATGTGAGGTCAAGTCTGGAGTGCTGGGTCCAGAGAAAGTCAAAAGACTCCTCTCCTAAAATTCCAGCCTTAGAGACAATTTCTTCTCTAATTCTGATGAGCTCTTCCATCTTGACCTTCCATGCTTCCTAGTTTTCAATGTCTCCTTCCCAGATGGAGATAGTAGTTTTTGCCTGATGTAGAATACTGCTAGCCATGTACAAGTTTGGGAGCATGGATGTTATGAAATGTCAGACTTTTCCCACCTGTTCTGTGACCCACTCATCAATTGCCTGGTCCTTTCTTTTCATTTCCCTTAATGAATCTATGTCACTCTGAGGGAGCAGTGCATCAGATGTTGAGACGCCTGGGGGAATGGTAGTAAGAGGTTGTGTGAGCTCTGTCAACAACCCTATAAGATTTGCATTCTTTTCCTTTTTTGCCCTAAATTTCTTGGCCTCCTTTTCATAATGGGCCTCCACTGCCTTGGTTTCCTCTTTCAACAGGTTGAGTTCACCATGTTTTCCTCTCTTCCCCAGTGATACCTCAGTGATGGAGTACTCATTGGCCTTAGTCGTTGCTTCATATACACCTAGGGAAGGTGTCACAATTATTGCGACTGTTTCTCCGCCCAGCCCAGTCCGAAGAGTATGGACTGTCCAGGATTTCTTGGTTTTGGGAAGATTTTGCATTTGCACCATCATCTCCACTAAGGAGAGATGGGCCTTTGGGGTCATTTCCAGGGCCTTCCTCTTATGAGACTCCACCAACCATTATGGTGGTAGGGGTGGCTTTGTAGCCAGAATTTGACCTTGTGATTTCTCCCAGAGATCTTGTTGCGCCCCTTCGACAATATGAGCCATTTCTGACTCCTTCCTTGTATCTTTAGGTTTACCAGTGATACTTACTCCAGTGGTGCTTGTATCTTGTACCCCAATGTTCATATGCTTGACAATATTAGGATCATCATCTATTTCCCCGGGGTTCCTCTCCTCCTCCTTCTATTCACCAGCCTTTGTTGCTGGGATGTTCTCTTCTATTGGTGTATTTTATGGAGGTGGGGGAGGCCACAGGCCAAGATTCAACATTTGGGATGCTGTGATCACTTCCCCAAGTGTTACCTTTGGGAGTGGCATTTGGAGTACGACATTTGGGGTCACGATTATTCCCGTGGGTCTGGTTTCCCCAACCGACGCCATTTTCTCATCCTGCATCTATTTGCCCTCAGTCCCTGTAACTTGTATCTCCAAGACTTCAGAGGTATCCACCCATTCCTGTCCCTTTTATTCTTCTGTCCGGGCTTCCTGCTCTTGTGCAGGCCCTTGCTCTGGGAGTTCATCCTGTGCGGAAATTTCTTTCGCTGATTGTATGATATCCCCCTGCAAGTTTTCAAATTCATCAGTTCTAAATACATCATCAAATTCATCATGGGGAGGGGGATTCTCTAGGATGTCCTTAGGTTCTTTCTCTATCTCCAGGGAGTTAGAAGAAAGAATTTGTACTTCTGGGATGCTTGGCATCCCAAGTTCTGGCTCCGCCCTTGGTTGACAGTTAGCTTTCTTTTTCTTTCTCCTAGTTACCAAAGGGGGCCCTGCATCCATTAGAGCTTCCTGCTCCTCTTCCACTCTAGCTCTAGTTTCTTGGACCATTAATACTACTGTGTGTGTGATATTTGGTACCTGTTAAATGGACACAAACACTTCAATAGATCATTGTTTTAGTAACTTAGGGTTAGTAAAAGCATGAAAAACACACAAAACCCTCTAAAGGCGACCTATTGCCTTCTAATCTAGGAAGAGTATGAACACCAACATATCAGCCCTCAGGATATGTTGATGGAACAGTGACCAATACAACCTAAATACGAAGGATTTGAGTTAAAATGAACTAAAATGGTGAAACAAGCATGCTTCTAAGCTATGAAAGATGAAATGAAACTAACAATTAGTGTTTGCAATGAAATAGATTATGATCTAGCATAAAAATAATAGCATAACAATGCAAAAATGATCTAAGAGGAAGGCTTATGTGCTCTCAAAACATGCTCCTATTTATAGAAGAAATGGGAGAGAGAGGGGATACAAGGTTCATTCATGAGCTTGGAGGCCCAATAAAT
>MU225225.1:1402177-1415086 GCA_018584345.1 Thuja plicata
GTTAATCTCTTGCATTTGCATTCTTAGCATAGATCTTTGCATTTGCATTCATCCTTTGAGAGAGATTTGGGGCAAGTTCCACATACTTGTGCTCAAATCTTCATCTTTTTGCATCTTAATGGGATTTATTGCATTGTGTTGGGAGAGCACACCCACAAAATCTCTAAGAGAAAATCAAACAAGTCTTGGGTGCACTTGTTTTAGCTCATCAAAGGTCGTAGTGAAAATGTAGTTGTATTTCAAGTTCTTTACATGCTTTGATTTATTAGTATATCTTGTGTTTGCATGTTTTGACTTGCTGTGCAGCTGCAGGTATTTTCATTGCATACACACATACCCCTTTGATATAAAGTTTACACCTTTGGGGAAATCTTATGAATCAACTTTGAAAGAGATTCTTGAAGAAAATCTTATCACATTTCCTAAAGTGACTACAGGGTGATGGAAACTCTTTAGTGACAATTGTGTATATCATAGACACAACAAGCATAATACTTCAAATTGCATGTAGTTGAAACCTAAGATCTAAGATCTCCTTGAAAAAGGTATCATTGAAATCAAAGATCATAATGATTCATCTAATGAGAAACAAGATGCTAATCCTGATTATGATCAAAAGAATGAACCTATATCTAGCAATAGCCCAAATGTAGCCTCTACTTATTCCACCGTTCCTTAATCTCATTAAGATTCACAACAAGCCACAATACCTCTATCAAACAATGAACCTAATAAAGACACTTTTAATGTTGACCATTTGGACCCTCAAGTTTTCTCTCTAAAATAAATCCAAGCTAATCCACATATTGATTCAAGTTCCTCACAGGATTCAAAAATCCTATATCCCAAGTTCATGTATTTCAATACCCATCATACCTATTCAAAATTATCCCTCATCATCCCTCTAATAATATCCCATGCATATCCAAATTCCTACCTTGTCCTTAGAAGTGGCTCCATGACAAGAAGGTCATTCAAAGTATGAAAAAAAAGTCTTAGTAAAGATCAAGATCAAGATATTATCCATTCCTATCCAATATTTGACCAAGATCTCATATCCCTAGAGCCCCATGATGATCCCCTTATACTCTTTCACTTTGTCAAAGATGATACCCCTCCATCTCAAGAAAAAAATATCCCTTCAAGTCCTATATCTTATCCACCCCCTAAGAAATATTAGGATATCCCTTCCACCATTTCCAATGAGCCTATTGAAAAGCAAGACAAAAGTACCCTTTCTACAACCTCCAATGATCCTCTTCCATGTCAAGATCAAAGTATCCCACCATCTCCTTGTCATGATCCTCCATGTCCACCTCAAAAACCTATGATTCCTCCTAATACTCCTCAAGCTTCATTTTATCCTATTAAAGCTACTGATGAGCCTATGGATATAAAAACAAGTCTTAAAGATGATGGCCTTGGCAATATAGCTCACTCTAGAGATGTTGATATCCCTTCTACACCTTATATCCCTCTATTTAAACACAAGAACATGATTTCACCATCTTCTAAATCAATTATTGGCCCCTACATCCCAAAGCTAAAGTCTTCATCTCTTCCATCCATATTGGGTCCTTATGTCTCTCAATTAACCATACCCAACAGTTCTAGCTCACTAACCACCTACCCTATCAAAAGTCAAGGTCAACAAAGGTGCACATACTTGATAAATTTCCAATCACCTATCCATATGAACCCTCCATATTATTCCTACCCATCCATGATCTCCAAAACCTTTGGAAGCAATTTGGATGTCAAACGACAAAATCATAAATCCAAGAATCCACATATGTACAAAGATCAACGTTTCCAATCTAATTGACATGTGAATGAAAAGAAAAAATAAATATTCAAAAGGCCGCAAAGGTCCACCAAGATAAAATAAAAATCAAAGACAACGTGGTTTCCTAAATTGCTCATTGAAGAAATGTGTTTTAAAGTATCACAAATAAAAGAAAAATCAAATACTATGTGGATTCTTAAGGCACTCTTACAAGACTTGCACACAAAATAAAAATCAAAGTTGACATTCAAGCTTCTACTACACCTTCATCCAAACATTTTCCATCTTCCAAGTCTATTTTTGGTCCCTATCTCCCAAAATCCAGTATCTGAAATACTTCATCACCTTTTCTAGCTATTTTGGGTCCTTGTATCCCAAAATGCACATTCTTTCATCCATCAAAATCTCACGCTTCCCAATTCATTTTTCCTCCATCATTTTACCACCCTTCCAAGTGTGTGTCAATGTTAATCTTTCCGACACTTCCACCTACCCCTACACGAACCTTTCAATATCCCAACCAATATCCAATACCTACTTTCCATTCTTCCACCCCCCTTATCAAATTCCTAGCAATAAAATTTAACCGACACCTACCTTTATCCCCCATATCTATCCTTTATCATCACCCTATCAAAATCTTTCAGCATATTTTCAATATCCATGGTCAATTATAGCATATCTTTCAAAGGCATATTATATAGAGAGAAAGATGTTTGAATTCCACCATTTCATATCACACATTCACTATCTTCTAAAAAGTCAAAACAAGAAAAAAAAAAACATATTGAAAAAAAGTAAAGAGAAATCATTCGTCCTATGGTGAAAACAAATTCTTGTGGCACCTTAGGAAAGTACCAAGATGAAAACTTGCCAAACAGGCGTCATGGGTAGTCTAGCTTCTTGTACTCTATACTTGGGGGCAAGTTCCATCCATTCCACTTTAGTCATCGTACCCTAAATTAACTACCATATCCCTCACCATCCATTATCTTCCATCTATCCTATCTACATCCATATCCCTTTTCCCACCGGTGATCTTGACAAGGTTGATAATTTCCATAAACATCAAATATCCTATCCATTTATCCTACTCAATAGCTTATTTTTATTCACTTATTGCATCCATGCTACCTTATAGTGATATTGCTTATCCTAATCATTCTTCCATCATCCCTTATCACCTTTGAGCTTCATCCTATCCATATATGCCCTTTGGTCTTGATCAAAATGAAGGACATAAAATGCAAAACATGTTTTGGAAAGCCTCTTGACATTTTCACTCCTTTGGACAACACATTCCTTTCATTGCATCATGTCATTAACCTATATGCTATCTGAAACCACCTCGTTAGCCTACATTTCCACATCCATTTTTCCTTAGCTTGGGTAATCTTAAAGGAGATAGTCCTTGAGGGTCACATAACACACACTTCCTCCATCATTTATATATTCCCTCTAGCTCAATCTCTTCATTCATCCACTAGTAATTCCCTACACCTTGCTATGCATTAGGGGAAAAAAATGTGATCTTGCTTGAGAATTAGTGATCAATAAAAAATCCAAAATAAAAATCATAAAATCTTTACAAATCCAAAAAAAAAATCTTATGTTAGTTCCTTCATCTATTAAGCATTGTATTTGCATTTTCACCATTCTTGTACATATTCAATTGCATTTCAATCATCCATGTACATAGTCATAATAAATCCCCAATAGTTGCCTAACGCAGTCCTCCAAGCAAGATTTTATCATAATTTGGAAATGGTCTTAGTCCATTATCATTGTAAAAATCTAAACTAGGTGCACAAATCCAAATGTCGGGATAATCTCATTGCAACAAAGACAAGAAGAAAACAAACACACTTAACCAAGATCAAGAATCATGAAAGTTAAGATTTTCAATCAATCCAAATCTCAAATTTCAAACATCCAAACTTTAAATTGTGATCAAAGGAAACACATCAAAATTAAACCCAATATTTGAATCGAACAACTTGAACAAAATGAAAACAAAATAAATTGATGAAATTATTTTGAAACTATAAAAAAGGAAAATATATTTAAAATTTTGTTTCTTTATTTTCTACATCATGTTTTTTTTAGCAACTATAGGATGTCTTTTGACGAGAGTAGCAATGATAAAGCATGATATTTTCTTAGTTTTCTACTTGTAGGATTGATTCAAAGAAGTATGCAAATCAGTATAAAGACATCATCAAAGAATCATTGAGGACATTGGAATATACATAAATGGGTTAATTCTTTATTTGTTTACGCAAATGGATACTTAGGACATTTTGGTTATTCATACCTTAATGCCAATATCCACTTGCATAATTGAATCTGATGAAAAAGGTATGCATACCACCATGGTTTGAAAATCTAGCTAGTGAGGGTTGTACCAATTTCAATGACTCAAAAAACCTCAATGATGACACTGGTCACATTGAATCCGATGAAAGTGGTATTCATATCACCATGGTTTGAAAATATAACCATGAAAGGTTATACCAATTTCATTGATCTACCACAAAGTTCAATGATGATAATTGCAAAATAATTTGATCCGTTGAAAGTGACAACAATTTAGTTATAATCACATATTGCATTAATGTTAGATTAATTATTTCATTAATAAGCATTATGGGATATCAAAGAAAGGGGTGTTCAATCATCCAAGTGAACTCATCAAAATTCTTCTTTATGTGGAATATGTTGAACATCAACAAAAACAAGTGCATTCCATTTCTCACTATCACTAAGTTTTATCCATTAGTACATCATCATTATTGCATTGCATCATTCCATACATCATCTCATATTAATTACATGCAACCATCAATAAATGCATCATATATCCATACATCCTACATAAAAAATACAAATACATGCATAAAATCATATAGACATGCATTTGCCACAATAGACCGTTGCTTCATTATATATCATGAAAATCATAATGTCCAAAGTACCATCACATCAAACAAAGGAGAATAAATCAGAAGTATCAAAAGGGGGTGTAAGGTATATCAAATATCCACATCAAGATACATCAATAGTCCACCAACAACATTAAAAGAGGGCTACATATGTCCATCAAAAAAAAAATGATATCGTCAAAAAGATCTAAGCATGACTATCTTCTTACTCTGTAGGACGGTTCATCAAAATGCCACCACTGGTACTTGTCCCACCTACATCTACACCACTTGTAGATGGCCCTACTCTTCCACTAGTCCTTAATCCTATATCATCTAAATATGTAATTGATCGCATATCTTCAAGACATCCAAATAAGCCTATCAAATCTAACAACAATCAGTCAATCATCTATTAATCATCCTAATTTTTCAAACATCAAACATCATCCATCCTATTGACTCAATTTAGATTTCTATCAATATCAACGAGCACATCTACCTTCTAATCTATATATCTTGATGTCAAAACATCAAATTATATCATATGGCATCAAAATAAACACAAAAAAAATGTTGACTTATAAATTAAAAAGGCATACAATCTAGTCTTTGAGACACGTCAATGATCCAATTTAACTAGGGCAATTACATTTCACATCAATTTTTATCGAGAACTCAATCAAAATCATAAATTCATAAAAAAATATGAAAATCATCCAAATCGCTCAAAAAGATTTTAATTCCTCTCCTGAGGGGGCATACTATTATCAGAACGTGAAATTGTTGAAATTGGCGCATCATAAATCAATCAAAATTTAAATCAGAGATCCATATCAAATTTTTATCATCATCATCAACATCATAATAGTGGGGCAATATCATCAAAATCATACATCACATCATCAAAAATTGTATCTTGACATCATATTAGACATCAAATCATGTATCAAATCAAACATCGGACATTAGGTATTCTTTGAACCAATGCGCTTCACACATTGATTCAAAGAGGGGCATTTGTATATACCTAAAATTGGTCAACACAAGTCAAAGTAAAAATCAATCAAATACAAGCCATTTTTAATTAATTAAAATCAATAAATCAAATAACTAGGTAATTGAATTAATCATTTTATTACTTAGTTCACCAATTGATTAAATTCAATTTAATAAAATAATAATGGCTAAAATCATTAATTCTTTTGAATTAATTAAATCCTAATTAAAGCAAGCACATGGATCACCAAAAGGCTTTGCTATCTTTATCACTCAATCTTATAAATCAATCTTGTCCACTCAAAGGGGACACATCACTCATCCTTAACCTCAACCATACTTTGACCATGGTTATCTTAACTTACCCCCTACACCTTGGGAACTCCTATAAATAGGAGGCATAAACAAGTGCAAATCCATCAACAATCACAAATTCACATTAACAGTTTACATCTATTAGCATCATAGCAATTGCATTTTTTTGAATTGTGCATCCATTAGCATTTAGCATTTTAATATGTTGAGCATTGTTGAGTAGGGTTATAATGGCAATTTGCATTTAGCTTAGTTTCTCATCAAGACCTTGCATCATAGATTAAATTATGCATTATTTAGCTTTACATCATCCATCATAGATCATTCTCATTTTCTAAAGTTGTCACTAGGATCTCTAATGCAGCTGAGAGCAATAGTCCTTAGAAATAGAGAGCAATGACATGCTCAATAGGTTATCATTTCACTTTGTTTCATCATAGTTTATCTTCAAATTGATTTTACTAACTTATTACTAATGTTTCATTGAGTTTGTGTGCAGCTCAAACATACATACTACAAAAATTTATTTATTTATGTATCCTTTTTTTAAAGATGACTAAGCAATCATATGGGCCCATGTTTCTTATTTACATGAAATTTAAATTTCATAAGAATAACAAAGAGGTTAGGTGGGCCCTTAGTAATTATCTTTTATCTTATTATAAATTCTAAAACACATTTACAAAACATTAGATGGAAATGATTTTGTAAAAGTATAAACATTAAGCTATTCACATGATTAGTAAACAAATAATGATGACTATACACCCAACTTTAAAAACAACAACCTAACTCACCAAGTTGTAAATAGAGTATTTTACATTTTCATAGGCATATTTTGTTTTAAGAAAAGAATAAACTAAGTATGACTCAAGGTAGAGTGTGCACCAAAAAATCAAGATGAGACATCCCTCTTTCCGTATACATGGAATCAAATCAATACTTTATTTTATGTCTATTATTTTTACACGCACCACATATTTCTTACTAACTTACAAGGGGTAAATTATTTATAATCAGAGGTTTAAAATCAGGTGCATTGACCAATCATTTCTTTTGTTTAATTCTATTCCGCAACTGTAATAGAGTATTGCATGACCCAACAAGATTTTAGGTTGCCTAGAGAAAGAAAACATAAAAACACACTTACACACACACACAAGGTTGCAAATAGAAAGGGACTTCAAATATTGGTGTAGGGCACCTCCCTTTTTGATGTATTTATGTGTGTTATGGTTGAATTAGGTGTTTTATGGTGGATTGGAATAAGATCCAATAGGTTAGATACAATTTTGTTCAACTTCATGTTTGTAAGAGCCAATAGTGCTCATTAGGTGATTTAGGGTCAATTTGGTCTAAAATAGGGAAAAGTTTCTATTTTAATGTAATGTGGGTTTAATGTGTGTTTTAGGACCCTAAGTATCCTAACTAGGGTAATGGAAGTCAAACTCATCCATCGAGTTGACAAAAAGAGTCAACTAGCTCAAAATGCAAAAAGTTGCTCGAGCAACTTTTGCAAGAAATTGGCAAAATGAAGTTAGAGAAGTTGTAACTACCCATGATCGGTATACGAGCATGGATTCGATGTTTTGGACAGGTTAATGAAATTTTGGATTGCAAAAATTAATTGGTGAACTCATGTATGGATGGTTTTGACTGTATTCTTGTGAAACACAGAGCTTTCTGCATTCTGTACGGTCCTATATGGATTGGAAAAGGAGATCAGACCCCATGGGGGTGTAGAGTTTCAAAATAGCTTTCATTTTCATATCTTGGTTTGATTTGAAGTTATTGTAGTGTAGATTTGTGTAATAATTAAGGTCACTGGTCTACAAGTGATATTACTAGTGTTGCAGAGTTAGAAATGGCTCTAACCTAAGAACCCATCAGTGGAATTGACTAAAACCATGGGGGAAGTAGGGTTAGAGTCTTTAAATAGGGTTTATTTATTTATTGTTGCAATGGATTTCCTAGACCAATTTTGAAGCCCTATGGCTAACTATTAGGAACAGATGAGCCAGGACAGGGATAAGATGGATTTGGCACGAGCACCCATGATCTTGGGGAAAAGACTTAGTGGCATTTGTAGATTCCCTAAATAGTCTTCTTGAAGGATAAAAAGGTGGTGGATGGTTAATCGAAGGTTGAAGGTAAATTTGGCAATTTTTTGTGCTGACTGGTCTAGAGGCCTAAATAATAGGCTAAAAACTAGGGCCTGATGAATACTAGGGTTGTGGGTGCATCCAAAAGCTAGGGTTTTGTATTCTAATAGGGATGATAGACACCTTAAATATTTTCAAGGTCTTTTGTGGATTTTTTTTTGAGTTTTGGGGGTATTATTCCAAAAATAGTGAATTTTGACCTAGTAGGAAATAAGGCAATTAGGCCTCCTAGTGAATTTGATACCAATTGGATTGGTAAAGCATTTTGAAGTGTGGGTAAGGGTTCAGAATGACTTTTAATGGGCCAAGGACATAGAAAAGAGTCTATGGGATGTATGGGAAGATCCTAAGCTAGGGTTTTGGGATTCTAGGAGGAAATTTAGTGAGGAAGTCTAGGTAATGGAGGAACTAGTTGGACTAGTTAAGCCTAGAAACTTTGAAATCTTCAAATATATCAACTATACCTTGGGGGAAAGTTGGTAGGGAGGGGCTTGGAGATCCTAATTGGAGAATAATTCAAAATGAAGTAACCGTTGGATGGTTAGGAGGGAGAAAGAAGCATATTGAGGAAAGAAATCACTAGAGTACCAAACTCTCTACATCAGAGTGGTATTAGAGCCTAAATTTCTTGAAGTTTGGTATGTCTGAAGGGGAGGAGAGTCAAGAGGTTGAAAACATACCTCCTAAGGAAATAAGTAGGGATGCCATTGTGTAATTGGTTTAGGGCCTCTTGGAGAAGGCTAGTGTGTCTGAGACAAAGAGTAAAAAGAAGATCATTGAATGGGGAGATGAGAGTGATGAGGATGTTGAAAGTCAGACAAAAGAGTCATCTAACAAAGGTAAAGAACCTGAGATGGACTAAGAACAAAATTTATTCTTGTATTCCTTTAAGCCCCTTAACAAGGATAGTATGGAACACATACAATATTAATGTGGCAGCCTAAATGGAGAAGAGTTGTTGGATTGGCTAGAGGCCATTGACAACCAGTTTGATTACAAGGAGGTATCAGAAGAGGGTCAGCTATGCCAAGGCTAGACTCAAAGGATCTACATTGGTGTGGTGGAACATGATTAGATCAAATCCTAGAACTATGTCAAAAACTAACTCTCTAGGGATCCACAACACCCCTACTCCCACACAATCTAGGGCTCTACTAAAGAGTTCCCAAAACCATATTCACAAGACTAGATCTTCCACTAGCCTTCAACACCCAAAAGAGCCAAATAGGATACAACTAGAACCAAGTACTCCAGGGATGGAAAACGGGTTCTATCAACTTTAGATCATCATATTGGATGAAATAAAACACAAATCAACCATTGAGTTGTTACTGAAATCAAATTTGAATGCCAATCCCACCATAGGGCTATAGGAAGAAAATATGGATTCCTAAGGGAAACTAACTTGGAACTCCACCAAAAAAAGTTTTAACCACCCCAAAAGTCTCAAATCCACATTAAAACAACACCCTCCAAGCTAGGGTTCTTGACCAATCCCCTAACTCTTGTTGTCCTCAAATCTCTCCTAGGCCTAATAGGGCTAATAGGCCACTTTTCCAAAGAAACTACTAGAATATCAACTAAATTTCATATCCAACCAATTGGGACACTTGTAGGATCATACCAAATATCTAAATCCAAGGATTTAGACTTTCATTCCACCCCTGTCCCAAGTTGTACCTCAAAAACTCAAAACTAGACAGTCACATATGGATGCCTGCCCCAAATATTCAATCATCTCTCTCTTCAACGAATGCCTCCTTCTCTAAAAACTAAAAATTATTAAATTAAATCCTCCCCCCTTACTCTCCCCAAAGGCTCAAAATTTTCCCATGGTGGATTTTCTGGGAAAGAGGATTTGGGTGTCGAAACCCTAGTTAGGGCCTTTCACAGACCAGTGAGCAATTAAAAATAGATATCTCTCGATCCCCTGCACTTGAAGACTTCAAACCAAATGGAACATCTCACTAAAAAAATACATCAAATTTTCCCCCACTTCAATGGTGCATTGCAATCCATGCAGGGTCTTACAACTCTAAAAATCAGTTAAGAATACAGAAAATAGTTTAGATTTTATTGATTTCAATTCAAAACTTTACAAATTGTTCACTCCAACTGTGGAGAGAGGTTTTTCCTCCATTAAATATCATTCCAAAGTTGTTCCAACCAAAAAATGTGGTTGTGAATTTTGGGATTCAAAATTTGCAACTATTTGCAAAAGTTGCACTTAGCAACTTTGACAACTTTTTTAACAACTTTTTGTAAAAGTTGTCAAAACTAACTAAACTTGTAAAGTTCAGTGTTTTAACTCCATATGGGATCTTAGAAGGCCTAAAATTACATTCCTACCCTTCCTTAGGTACCTTATACTATTTTATTCTATTCTACCCAAATTCTCCAATTTGACTAAGGTGGACAACTAAGTTTATAACATCACTTAGTGTCCCCTTGTCTTACATTTTAGGACTTTACTGGGAACATTGGATCTAAGATCCAATCATAACCTTAACCCTACTTTTTTGGGTCCACTGATGTGTTTACCATGGATGAACTTGAGGGTGCTCCAGCACCATACTCTCTGGGTGCATTGATCTCAACTCCTCTTGAGATGAGGTCTTCTAAACTAGAGCCATGCTTTTGAATTTCTTGCTCATCCATGCATATAGAGTCCTCCTCAGGACTATCCTTCCCTTTGACCAAGTATTTCTTGCAAACATACTTTCTTTTCTATTTGATGATCTTGGTGTCCAAAATCTTCTCAAGCCTCTTTGGTGCATGAGAGGGTAGATTTGCAACATCTTCTTCGAGTTCTTCCACCTGTACTTCAAAACCTACATTTACATCACCTTTATATGGGGTTAGATCATAAATACTGAATATAGGAGAGCTGCCAAGGTGTGAGGGTAATTCAATCTCATATGCATTCAACCCATGTTTCTTCAAGACCAAACAGGGTCCTACTTTCTTCATGAGTAGTTTGGTGTGTTTTCCTTTAGGTAATCTCTCCCTCTTGAGATATGCGCACACCATGTCTCACACCTGCAACTGAACATATCTTCTATGCTTGTCTTTGGCTTGTTTATACTTATCTGCACTCTTCTCAAGTGCCAATCTTACTGAATCATGAATTTCTTTCATACTCTCTGCAAACTCTTTTCCATGAGCACTGACTGGAGTGGTTTGTGGTAACTCTCTAAGTTCCAAGATGCCTCTTGGACTTTTCCCATACACAATTTGAAAGGGACTCTTCCCTGTACTTCTATTGACTGAGTCATTGAAATCAAATTCTGCTTGGGGTAGGACTGCATCCCACTTGTCTCTATACTGTTTGGTCAAACACCTAAGTAGATTTCCAAGTGATTTTTTTACCACTTTTGTCTGCCCATCTGTTTGTGGATGGTAGGCAAAACTAAAGCTTAAATTGGTCCCTAACCTTTTCCACAAGGTTCTCCAAAAGTGACCATTAAACTTCACATCTCTATCAGAGAGAATGCACTACTACATTTGGGGCCAAATTTTGACAGAAGTTTTCGATGGGTAACTTTTTCTTACGAATTTGGTGTATTTTTTTGTAATAGGCCCCGATGATGTCGGTATTCTGATGGGTGTTTAATTGACCATCAAAATTCTAACAGATTCGGGGTATACATTAAAAAAAAAATTGAAACAGCCTCATCATTTTTATTTTGATTGGAGAGCAGGAGAAAAGGAGCGACATCTGAGGGCGGGAGAAGGTATATGATTTCTTCATCTTTCGAGCCTCTGGCATCAATTTGAATGCATTTCATTTTATTATTGAGAGAGTTTCTCTCTAAAATGACCGTATTCTACTGGTGTCATTCCCTAGCCAGTGCTTTATCTCTATTATTTGATGTTATTGGTGCTTGAGCTGAAGGATATCAATTCACTATATTCAAATGTTTGGATTCACGTTTGTTGATATTACTGGCATATGTGTTTGATGATGCTATTGTATATTGTTGTCATTGAAATGACTGCATTCTAGTGGTGTCATGCCCTAGCCCATGCTTTAACTCCATTATTTGATGTTATTGGTGCTTGTGCTCAAGGATATCCATTTTTTTGAAATGTTGACTGTGGTTATCAAATGGACAGTCCGTGAGCTTCTAGCTAGGCATCATTTGTATTGATAGCTTAGGGCATCAAATGTATTGTATCATTGATAGTTGAGACTTTGTTAAAAGGAAATAGGACAAAGAACGATTTTTATTTAGTTTATCTATTTTGATCCCTAAGTGGCTTACAACCCTAGAGAAGTATATGCAACTTTACGGATCCAGTTGCAGGATACATAGCAGCCAATAATTCACAAGAAATCCATGCATCCAATTTGAATAGAAATTAATATAAAGAACTAGGGTCCTCCAATGGCCCAATCATTTGGACCTTGACTGTCCCCTCGAGCAGTGACCCTTCAAAACTGGGTTATCATGCAATCAGTGATTGATCCTTCATTCTCCTGGTCTGCCCTACATCCAAACATATTGGAAATACATAGTACAATGATAAAAAGTCTTTCACAATCCCCCTTCCCCCAAGGAACACTATCAACCATCCCTTCCACATAGCATTTCACTTTTGTATTAGTGGATTGTGCAGGAACAGTTAACATTAAACAAGGAGCAAACTCCTCAACACATCTTGGAAACCATTGAATTCAATAATAAATGAAACCTAACACCAACACTATTCCTTCCATTCACTT
>MU225226.1:0-11401 GCA_018584345.1 Thuja plicata
TCACAATATAAATTAAACATTATTCAATAATAATAAAAAATTATAAAGTCTCTATCAAATTCCAATTCCAATTCGAAATGTAGAACCAAACGCGGAAGTTGGAATTTGTCAATTCCAATTCCAATTTAGAAATTGGCAACCAAAGGCAGAAGATGGATTGACTAATCCATCTTCCAGGTCAACCAAACGGTCCAAATTATAACCCGAAGATGCAAAACCAGGATTTCAAAACCTGGTTTTGTGATAATAAGGTTTTGACTCAATTCCAATTCCTGCAAACAAAAGGGGCCTTATGCATTGATTTCTCTTCTTCTCGTAATTGTTGAGACCAACTACACAAGGCAAGACTATCGTTTCCTCTTCTTTCTCCTATCCTTTAGCCGTCCTCTCTCTTTCTCGAAAAAGAAGACAAAGATGGAAGATCAAACATGTGTGCCTCCTAGGTATCCTGCATTATTTATAGTCAAGGACACATATCATCCCCATAGGGTTTCCTTGTCTTATCACCACACCATGGAAACACCCATCAAACTACGAGGTCCAAAAAAATAGCTAGCCTTTGATGAGGTGAGCAAAGGGTAAAGAATAAAAAATATCATGTCAAATTCCCAATTCCTGGTCATCGAAGAAGTATTAAGGATCCTTGGCAGAGAGTTCATTACCAGTACCAATAAATAAAAATTAAATTCAGACATTCCTGCAACATTTATTGCAATAACACTACATGTAAATTTAGATAAGCACACGATTGAATGGTTATGCAGAAGACTCTTCAAATGGAAGAAATTGGGAGACATTGATCTAGTCATCAACAACATAAGAGAAGACCTAACCATTCCCTTGCCTCGGTATTATGATTTTTCAATTATTGGTGGGAAACTTGTTCCTTCTAAGCCAATCCTTATCGCAGAAGATATGAATTCCTTCCAGGAAAGAAACCCTATAATCAAAAGGAATCTTGAATTTTACTTAATTTTACTCATGTCAAGAAACCTATAGAGTTTTATTGCGAAGATAAATACATTTTAGAAGATCAAGTAGGAAGGTGGGGATGGGAAGCCAATGCAAGCTTTGAATCAGAGAACTCTAACACGTTAGAAGAGATTGAGGAACTCTTTGTTTGAATATTTTTCTAATATCAAGAATATGCTTCTAATCAACCTACCTCTATATGTTTATGCTCTCTTATCCTTTACTCTTATCTTTACATTTGAATTTTATCATAACTATTTATTATCATGTCTAGGGACTTTGATAATGTATAAAGAGATGCATGCTGAATCAATCTGACCACTGACAGGTATCTAAATTTAATAAGCTAGTGGAAAGGCTGGTAATTGGATCAGATGTATCAAAGTTCCTATATGGCATCATATTCACTGCTCATCTTTTAGGACTTACCTTAAAATAGTTGAATATTCTTTATTTCAATTAACTGCAACTGAGTCATATGATGTAGTAGGCTGCAACGTCAGGAACTGTATATTCCCCTAAGAATTGGAGATAAGATTGAAACATCTATCCTATGTATATTAAATCCATCGAACCTAAATAATAAATAGAACATATTAATTTAGATTTGTAAGAAAATAGGTTTAGTTAACAAAAGATATAATGAAATAAGAAGAATTAACACTATATATATATATATATATATATATATATATATATATACAATCTGGACTGAAAGGCACATCCGATATGCTCTCAGTTTTTCTTGTGTGTGATGTAAGTAAAGGAAGAAGCCCCCTTTTGTTATTGTATCCTTCATATGGTTCTGAAGGATGCAGTAACAAAGGAGTCTCCTCCTTTTTGACTACATATTCATATTTAGAGATGTATCCTTTATAGTCATAGTATTCATCTGATACTTTGTGACTTCAAATTTTCAAACGTTGAGGTATTAAAGAAGGCTTATGTAAGATATCTCTGAAAATGTACATATGTGTGTATACTAAATATTTTCAAGTTATCCATCTAGTCCGTGTACATATTTAATGCACTTTCATTCCTTTGTAACAATGCTATTGAATGTTGTGACAATTGTGTTTCATATATACCATGACTGCTCAAAAGATGGTTATTCTCTTAATATCACTTTATGCTCTATTGAACTTAGCTTTTGTGAACTATTTCTTATACTTTGAGCATATGTTACTGATAATACATTATGTTGATCCTCACCATGACATAAACATAACTATACTTTGAACCCCTTCAGCTGTATCATGCATGAAAACTGGATGAGCCGTTTATGATTTTATAACAATGAATTGTTCTTTTTCTACTCAATGTTGCTACTGTCCCTTTGAAGCTACACATCTTTACTAATTTCTCCATGCATGCCCGTTCAGAATCTGCACTTTTCCTATTTGAATTGTACCAATACGGATTTTAAATTCTAATGCTAATCTCACATGTTACTGGACCTCAAACTGACTATATTTTTGTATGAGAGAGTAAACCATGAAAAGACACTTCAAAACCATGAAAAGACTCCATCTTACTACCTTGTTGTTGTGATTCCATGTTGAATCTCTTCCGATACCTATGTTGTCATGTCCCTTAGCTGAAAATTGTTGTTTCCATCCACTTGTATCTTGATTTCAGTCTTTAATAAAGAATGTATCTTCACCATTTTGTGTTCTTGTAGCATGTTTTCTTAGTAATAAGTGATAGCATTGTTTCCTTATTGCACTGTTTGCTGCTGCATGAAATCAACACTCAAAAATTTACTAAAGATATTGCACACTTAGGCTTGTTAAAATAGAATTGCTACTTCATTTTCCACTGATACTAGATTGTGAATATAATGAACTGGCATATCATTTCCTTTCCTTGGCAATGCATCTCTTTATTATGCCCCTTATATGATATCATGACCATTTTAATTCTGCCTGATGCTCTTTCCTGGATAGTTTTTTATCATTACCTCTTTTCTGGTTGCACCTTAATGTACTTTGACTTCGTACATCTGTACCTTTCTTTCTATCACCTATTTACTGTGAAGAGCACTGCTTTATAAAGAATGTAATGCCCCATGGCTTATCTCTTATCTTAGTGTCCCATTTGATAGCTTCAAATGAGTGTATGATTGCTATGAAATCTGTTATGAAACATCATGGTGCGCCTCTATCAATATTTAATGCTGATGTCATTGAAACTAGCACTTTGGAATTATAACAACAGAGCTATTTATTATCTTGTATAACTGAAATCCATTTTGTAATCATGTATCATGTTCCTGTCTTGTTGGATATACCTTGTAGCAACATTGTAGCACTGCCTTTACAATTGGTATCTACATCTTTAATAGTGATAAGCCATGATTAAAATTTAAGAGCCCTTTGGTGGTGTCTGACTTCATAAAAGAAATGAATGCTTCATATATAAGGTGTACATTAGTTGCTGAAATATTGAATTCCTTTACTATGTATTTCATTTGAAATATGTGGCTGTTATAAATGATCGTTAGTTGTATTCACATGAGATCTTCTCCATGATATCAACACACTTTATGAATGTAGCTCCTTTGTCTTATGACTGCTAAAAGGTTTCATTAAAAAGACAAACGTCCCTTTAATAGCATGCTACTCCTTTTAAGATAATCTGAGATGATGAATGCCGGAAGGTTTCATGTTTGAAAACACGTCCCTTCAACAACATATGTCTTCAAAAAGCTCCATGATTCAGCCAGAAGGTCCCATGTTTGAAACTTATGCATGCTCCCTCAACAGCCTCCTCAGAGCTTCAGTCTTGGCCTCTTCATATCTCAGTTGGAAACTTTCATGTGTGTTATGAATGCATGTTCCTTCAACAACCTACCATACCTTCAAACTTGTTCTTGCACATTGAGCAAACTATTAATAAAACACTTGCTTTTTTATGAATCTTTGTAAAGAGCATGCCTAGCTCAATCCTCAATTAACACCAAATTCCAAATTCTCATAAATATTTCAAGCTCTTTTGCAATTTAATGTTGAATTTGGAGTACAATACTTTTAATTTTCAATTTTCAAATACAAGTAACCATTCAAAGATAAATTACAATGCATTCTATTTAAATTAATTCGAAACTCCAATTACAAATTATCAACACCATACACAACATTAAATAACAATGATAATTAAAAATTACTCTTCCCAAAGTAATGCATTAAAACCTGGAACGTTTTCATGTTGATCTGACTCCCTGACTTGCCACGGCTTCCTCTCTAACTTCACACAATGATTGGTCACAACTTAGTAAAGAGTTGGTGGCTGCTCTAAATGTATTCATACCCTAAACTAAGTTGTCGTAGCCCTATGCATATCTTTCCAATTCCATTTGCTAAAGAAACCGACAAACATTCGAAACCCTTCATCATTTAATACTCTCACAATTCACCAGCATTTGTTGTTGATTCAAAGTGTCTTAAACATGCAAGAATTCACATTCATTGCAGTTTGATTTTCCTCCAAACCCTCCATCAAATCCTTCACACTTCATGAAACCAACTTCAAAGAATAAATAGCATAATACAATCGATTTTGTCCAAGAAGCCAAGTTATAATGTCTTCTTTACAAATTGATCCCTAACTTCAACTTCACACTTTTCACTTAAAAGCATAGTTTATAATATAAGCTCATAACTCCACTTTGACTTCATATAGTATAACCTTTTAATGAGCTCATATAATTAATCATTGACTTAGGAAAATAATGATTATTTAAATAAAATAAACTAAATTAAATAATCATAGGCAAATAACTCCAGTCATCCAGAACCAGGAGCATCAACTGAACTTGCATGCCTAAGTGTCATCCAAAATAGTAATCGGCAAAAAATAGACTTACTATAAATAGTAAGTCCCTCAAACTGGAAATTTTGCAATAGACTCCACAACTCCATTGATACCAATGCATAGGCGCCCTGCTAAAAATAGCAATCATGATGAACACCCAAAATAACCAGTTACTATAAATAGTAAGTCTATTAATCTAACCCAAACAAAGAGCAATCGTGGCATCAAAGACCTGTAGAGTGGAAACTAACCACTGGCTCTGCCACACGACCCCTCCAACATTCTGATTATCCTACGTTGATCACAGAAATAAGCTAATCCCATGTACCTAAAAATGGGGACATTACAGTCCTCCCTCCCTGAAATTGCTTGTCCCCAAGCAATCTCATAAAATTAAACACAAAGTCCACCCAGATCCAAAGGATATAATGAAGTAATTTCCCTGTGATCACTTGCAAACCCCTGCGATGAAATCACCATCTAATGAGCCAACCTAAACAAAATATTGCCATGCCAACTATAGTGACCCACACAATCTACAATGCCAAACCTATCACTACTTGGATCCCAGTAGAGATGAAACTCATAGCTATCCGTGACAAGAAAAATGGATATCCAAAACCATCTAACAAATTAGAGCTCCCTGCATACCCTTTCGATCTGCTTTGTGTACTCTCGTTATCCCAATATCCATCCATTATAAAACCATCTGGGATGTACTGACCCTGCAAGTCACCTCCTACTAACTTGCAGTAACCAACTCCACTAATTTTAGATGGAGTAAACCCATCCCAAAAAGAATGGTATAACCCTAGAGCCAACCCACACCAATGCACAAACAAGTCCTCAACCGGTGGGTCAAAAGAGAAATGATGAGCACTCCTCACTATGTAATCATGGTGAAAAGCTCCAATCCCTGACATAGGCTTATCAAAATCAAACTGAGAATCAAGAGATGGCTCCAATCTCTAACTCTGAAAAATGGGTCAGGAAGGATCTTGGGTAACTCTCTCAGCAAACCCAATCACAAAATCCATGTGAGGAAGCATTATAGTCAAAGTATCTACAATTATGCCCACTAAAATATTAATACCATGAGAACCTTGAATGAGTGTACCCTCAGAAGCTCTGAAAGGTCCCTCCTGTAAAACCAAAATCTCAAGAAAGTACTCCATGAACGACTCTACATAGTAGAAATTATAAGAAGCGACATCAACTTTCTCCCTTGCAATCCACAACCGATCCCTCTAGGGCACTACCAACTTCCTAACGCTATCAAATGTATGAGACAAAAGATTAGATTTTCTTCTAGCAGAAGGAAACAAATCATCATGAGAGCTCACCTTAAAACCAGATGATACCATGTCCAATTCATGTGAATCAAAGGGAGTAGTGTCAAAAATTGGCACACAACTCTCTAATGAATCCAATCTTGCTACCTCAGGAGTCTCGACAACCTGATCTGTATCATCTTCCATCATGCTAACAACTGGAGAACCTGATACTACAAAAATCTCTCTACTATCCTCCACTTATGCACTCACCTCCTCTGCATCTACTACATATGTCTCAAATATGGATGTAACTGTGTCCCCAACACATCCATCACTACCAATTATGGAATTTTACTCACCACCAATCACTACTATATGCAATTGAACTGGATCTATGACTGGAAAAGATTGAATTCGCTCCAACTCAATAGTCACTTTTTCTAAACGTCCTTGCAACTGCTGGAGATCGAACTGAGTGCCCTCTAAAGCCTCAAAATTCATTATGAGCTCTTGAGTAAGCTCGCTCACTCACCTCCTCCTCTCTCTCCATCAGTGCCTCATATGCCCTACTCCCCCACTCAAGTAGGTGATCTCGGTCAGCTACCAACTGTAAATAATCTTGTCTCAAAATCATAATAGCCTCCTGCAAGGAATATACTTTTGTCAAGGAAAGGTAACCACTACCGTGCTCATCTTCCATAGGAGCATCCTAGCCATAAACAACCAACAATTGATGAGCACCATCAAAATTCTTGAGAGTAGAAGTAATGTCTCTCACCGACTCTCAACTGTCTAGTCACATGATGACTCTACACAACAGGTCTCCTAGGTACAATCTCAACTGTATTGTCCACACTATGGAGGGAAGTTGTATCTAGAAAAATCCCCTCAAGATCACTAAAAATCTTTGTACTGTCATCTAAGCACACATCTACAAACTGAGTACTAACATCAAACTCATCCTCATCTACCCTCGAGGAAGCTGTTGCTGAATCTGAGTCATCACAATCCTCAGCTACCTCATCCTCTGTAACCACATGAAAATCTAGATCCTAGGTCCCATCCTCACTCACTAACAACTCGGATTCCCCCCAAGGTCTGATAAACCAAGCACAACTCACTACAGGTAGAGTCATCCTCATGAGTCACTGAAGAAATAACCTCATAATCGCTCTCCTGATGTGCGCTATCAAACTTGCACATGTCCACCAACAAGGTATCACTACTGGGTACCTTTGCAAACACCTCAACTACAGGAGTGGAAGCCACGGCTAAAAAAAACTCCTGCCACTCATATGCTTCCTAATCCTCATCTATGAGTCCCTGTAGAATAGGATCCTGGAACCCACCACCACCGAATGACAACGCTGAGTCAATACCTAATATCAGATATAAAAAACCAAGCACAGTGCAACCCACATCATCCTCACACTCAACATCTAAGGTATCCACAATGCTAATATCAACATTGTCTATCTGAAACCCCTCTGCTATCTCCAACTGTATAGATGACTCCATGTCATCACGTGAATCATCTACACTGTGACATGAACCTATGTCACCTGACTCAACTGTAATACTCCAATACTGAGTGTCATCAATGGGTAGCTCCATGCTCACATCCTCAATACAGGAAAAGACTACAGTCTCCTATACTGACTCCACACTGCGACAACTGTCATAAACATCAAAGTTGTCAGAGCTCAAATACTCCTCACAGTCCTCAAAGATAATACCAATATCTATGGTGTCAAAATACAAAGTGGTATCTACAACATTCTCTACTCTCGCCCTATCCACAACATTAATGACAGGCTCACATAAAGAACCGGTGTTCGGAAAAATAGACCTTGTATTGCTGATATTGCTACCAACTGATGCAAGGCTGCCATCAATGGTAGTAGACATGTCACTAGCCTGATCTATGTCCCTAACTCTGGTAGGCTCAGGATGTTGAAACTTAGTTCCTCTATCTTTCAACAAGTCAGGCACATCCACATGTCTCTGTAAAGAATCTCCACCCTCAGGTGTGCAAACAAGACTAGTGGCTGGTCCACTAAGTGCAAGAAAATCTCCACCAAAATCAGCAGTGGCTGAAACTCATCATGGAGATTTCTAGATGTCTCACATGTATAATACTCACGTCTCTCCTCATATCTTCTCTGTGATGAGGACATATTGAACAAAGAAACCAAATAATTTGTTTCCCTATTGACAGTTGTTGAATTTAAAAGTGGCACATTTAATCTTTCCAGTGTTTGCCTTCATTTCTTCATATCCCTAACTAAGGCATTTGTTTGCTTTCTTAACTCAGATAAATTGTCTAACTAGTTTCCATATTTTCCAGATTTCTTGTATCTGTCCATGACTGCAATATTAACTAAAGTGTTGAACACTCAAGTCAAACAATTAAGCCCAATAAATTCCACCCCCACATGATGACAGGAAACTGCTCTGATACCACTGTAAAGAGTTTACCTAGCTCTAACCCTCAATTAACACCAAATTCTGATTTCTCATAAATATTTCGACCTCTTTTGCAATTTAATGTTGAATTTGGAGTACAATACTTTTTTATATTTTGAAATACAAGTAACCATTCAAAGATAAATTATAATGCATTCTATTTAATTTGAATTTGAAACTCCAATTACAAATTATTAACACCATACAAAATAATAAATAACAATGATAATTAAACATTAAACTTCCCAAAGTAATGTATTAAAACCTAGAACGTTTTGGCCACAGCTTCCTCTCTAACTCCACACAATGACTGGTCGCAGCTTAGTAAAGAGTTGGCGGCTGCTCTAAATGTATTCATACCCTAAACTGAGTTGTCTTAGCCCTACGCATGTCTTTCCAATTCCATTTGTTGAAGCAACCAGCAAACATTTGAAACCCTTCATCATTTAATACTTCACAATTCACAGCATTTGTTGCTGATTCAAAGTATCTTAAACATGCAAGAATTCACATTCATTGCAGTTCGATTTTCCTTCAAACCCTCAATCAAATTCTTCACACTTCATGAAACCAATTTCAAAGAAGAAATAGCATAATCCAATCAATTTCATCCAAGAATCCTTTATAATGTCTTCTTTACAAATCGCTCCCTAACTTCAACTTCACACTTTTCACTTAAAAGCATACTTTATAATATAAGCTCATAACTCCATTTTGACTTCATATAATATAACATTTTAATGACCTCGTATAATTAATCATTGACTTAGGAAAATAATGATTATTTAAATGAAATAAAATTAATTAAATAATCATACACAAATAACTCCAGTCATCCAGAACCGGGAGCATCAACTGAACCTGCGTGCCTAAGTGTCATCCAAAATTGTAACCGGATAAAAATAGACTTACTATAAATAGTAAGTCCCTCAAATTGGAAACTCTCCAACTGAATCCACAACTCCACTGATACCAATGCATAGTCTCCCTGCTAAAAATAGCAATCATGACGAACACCCAAAATAACCACTTATTATAAAGAGTAAATCTATCAATCTGAGCCAAACGAAGAGCAATAACGACATCACAGACCTACATAGTGGAAACTAACCACTGACTCTACCACATGATCCCCTCCAACATCATGATTAGTCTACGAGGGTCACAAAAATAATCTAATCGCATGTGCCTAAAAACGGGGACATTGCAATCTTTTTTTATGCATTCTGATTTGCATCTTTGTGAATGTATGAAGGTCAATACATTTGAATAGCATATTTTAGCTCTTCCATTGCTCAGTTCATATAAACTGGCCCCTTTCTTCTCTTTCTTTTTCTGGAACACTTTGAATGTGGGTCCAAGACTGCAGCCACCTCAAGCTCAAAAAATCATTACCAAGCAATGAGAGACCTAACCCTATCTCTCATATCTTGACTTCTTACATTTGTAAAGATGAAATTCAGCTTTCATTTCTACATTTTAAATGCATGCTTGCATTAGCCTAAACCATGGGTTCTGTGGTTGCATGATGAATGCATTTTCATGTTTTGTATCTCTCTTTATTGATAAAAGAGCTTTTGTCCATTGGATTATGCACTTTCAGTTGATGAAATATTGTTGCTTCTCTTTTATCAATATGTTGCTCTTATCTTTTACTTGTTTGGAATGGTTGCCACAGCCTGTATGGAGCATTTTTAGAACCTGTACTTTTTCATTGAAATGAGAAAGGTATTTTCTCAAAGTTGTAATAAAAATGATAATGACTTGAATGCTTTTCTTTTCTTCTTGAAGAACATGGATTTAAACATATCTAAACTTTGTGTCTCTGATTTTGATAACTTAGGACAGAAAACTGCAGCCTTTTACAAACTTTTCAATACAACATAGAAATGCAACATCAAGTTGAAAACACAAATGAATCCTGGTGTATTAATGTAATCGGATAATCTTTGATAACAACATGCACCTTTTTTCACTAAAATAATCAGGGTTGACAACAACCCTAGCAATTAGAACAAATGTAGTAAAAATTGGTAACAATTCCAATATCTTTCAAAGTTTGTTTCATCCATAATATCTATGTATAACATGATGCAATAGTAACATATTCAACTTCAGTAGTAGAAAAAGATATTGACTCCTCACTAGTACATTTGAGGTCAAATTCCGATGGCCATTTGTTGGATTTGCAACGCTCATTTGTCAGACTTTTGACAATTGAGTCTGTCGCCATTTTTGCGTTGGAAATTGTGACAGAAGACATACCCGTCAGTTTACCGACACCATATCATGTCAAAAACTTGCACATGGCAATGGCTTCGTTATGGCATTTCCTGCGGTTCATCCATCAGAACAAACTGTCAAAAAATTATTTCTGACATTAGTACTGTTGGAATAGCGACAGTTTGCACCAAATTCTGACAGATCTACCTATCGGTGATATGGCTTTAATATCAAATAGTCTGTCAACACATTTCTATTTACGACACTTAAACTGTTAGAAGAGCGACAGTTGTGCAACATTTCTCCGACAGGTTTCCCTGTAGAACGTATAGCATTACTGTCGCAATAAATGTCGTAAATGATTTACTGTCGCAATAAATGTCGTAAATGATTTTTCTCTGACATTTTGTCTGTTGAAAGTATAGTGCTTCCATCAGAATTAATTATTAAATGTCAAAAAACCGACGGATGGGCACATTAAAGTTAACACAGCTCAAGAGACCATCATAGGTTGTCTCTTTCTTCCGTCTATATTATTGACAGAATGTTTTACCTTTCATTAGCTCATCAAATCCAGGGATTTGAAAGAATTTAATAGAATATTTTCATGACAATGTATATTATTTAAGTTGACGTTGCACGAATTTATCTAC
>MU225226.1:11501-24947 GCA_018584345.1 Thuja plicata
ACTGGCTAGGGCATGACACCAGTAGAATGCGGTCATTTCAGAGAGCAACTCCCTCAACAATAAAATGAAATGCATTTGAATATGATGCCAGAGGCTTGAAAGATGAAGAAATCACATACCTTCTCCCACGCTCAATTGTCGCTCCTTTTCTCCCGCTCTCCAATCGAAATGAAAATGATGAGGTTGTTTCACTTTTTTTTTTAATGTATACCCCAAATCTATCAGAGTTCCAATGGTCAATTAAACACCCATCGGAATACTGACATCATCGGGGCCTATTACAAAAAACAACACCAAATTCGTAAGAAAAAGTTACCCGTCGGAAACTTCTATCAAAATTTGGACTCAAATGTACTAGTGGGCCTATTTCTTATTTGACCTCAGGATCCAAAGAAAGATGCACCTCCAGATGTACTTTTCCTATCATTCACACATCCAACCCAATCTACATCGGTATAAGCAGTCAAAATAAAGTCCAATTTTTTGGGATACCACAGTCCATATTATTTTGTGCCTTATAAGTATCTAAAAATTCTTTTCACAACAACGACATGTGTTTCTCTAGGATCTTGTTGAAATCTAGCTACAAGAAAAATAGCATGCATGATGTCCAAGTCTAGTAGCAATTAGGTATAACGATCCTCCAATCATTGATATGTATTTACTCTCATCAATCTTAAGAGATTCAACATCTTTACCCAAATTACAACCAATAACCATAGGAGTACGTATCAGTTTATCATTCTTCATTCCAAACTTCCTCAACCATTTCTTTAACGGACTTTGATTGTGAAATAAAGATGCTCTCTCTTTTCTAATTGACTTGCGAACCAAGAAATAAATTAATTTCTCCAATCATAGATATTTTAAACTCTTCTTGCATCTCATTGGAAAACTTCTTGCATGTACTATCATTTACTCCAAAGATTATATCATTCATGTAAATAACTACAAATAGTATTTCATTTTCTTCAACAAAATAGATATTACTATCAATGGTACCTTTTTGAAGTCCTTGCTTTGGTAATTACCTTTCAACCCTTGCATACCAAGCCTTGGGAACTTGCTTCAGTCCCTACGATGCCTTCTTTAGTTTGCAGAACATATATGGAGCATTTGATAACTTGAATCCTTTTGATTTCTCTATGCACACTTCTTTTAGCTCTTCATTCAAGAATAGAAATTTCACATCCATCTGATAACCTTGAAGTCCTTATGTGCTGCAAATGTTAGAAACATTCTTATTGCCTCCATTCTTACAATAGGAGCATAAGTCTCCTCAAATCAATTTCCTCCACCTGTGTATAGCTTTTACATACAAGCCTTGTCATTTTCCTCACTTTATCCATCTCCATCCAATTTGTTCCAAAAAACCTATTTAGTACCTAGTACATTCTTATCTATTGGCCCTGGAACCAGTTCCAAAGTCTGATTCTTCATAATATGATCTAGTTCTTCTTTCATAGCTTTCATTCAATACCAATTACTATAAGTTTCTTTCACAATATTTGGCTCTATTTCTAAAATTAAGTGTAAGTTAACCTGTTATTCAAGAGCTTTACTTCATATGATGACACCTATGTTCTTGTCTCCAATAATTTATTTCTTTGAATTATTCTTTTACACATACCTAAGATTTTTAGGAACACTGTCCGAAGCATCTTTTGTATCATTCTACATCTTTGTTTCTTCAGTCTTCTATTCTTCTTCTATGTCGATTGAGTCATATGATTCATATTCAACTTCTATTATTGTATTCCTCAAAATGTCTTCATCATCCTTCACATTTATGCTTTCAATTATCCTTCTCAGCCTCTTTTTGTAACTCTATTAAGTATACTGCAGTCTATATTTTCTCTTTCTAGTATATTTCCAATAAGTTTGCATCCTATATCATTATTCCAACAACCTCTTGAATTGTTCTATTCTTTCTTTCAACCAATCTATTCTATTGTTGTGTTATAGGAGAAGATAATTGCGTTTTTTTCTCATGATTTTCATAGAAAGTATTAAAATTTTCAGAAGTAAATTCTCCTCCTCTATAAAATATTAAGCATTTGATTCTTCTGTCTATCTCATTCTAAACCATAGCCTTGAATATCTTAAACTTTTTATAGAGCTTCTGATTTTTCTTTCAATAAAGTAACCCAAGTCATTCTAGAATAAACATCAATTAAAAGCATAAAATACCTGACACCTCGTTGACTTCTTGTTCTGGTTGGACCACAAATATCAGTGTGCATGTACTAATTTCAACAGTCTAGTAGAAGATTGTCTTTAAGTTTAAAATTCCTCTTTGTCTGTTGCCTAACTTGACATTCTTTGCAAACATTATTAGTAGGCTTTGTAAGCTTCAACAGATCTCTCACAACCTGAATTGAACTAATCGTTACCAAATTATCAAAATTAATGTAGCACATCCTCCAATGCTATAGCCAAGTCTCATTTATCTAAGACAACAAACAATATCCACTAGCAGTCTTCAATTGATTAACATTTTCATCTTTCCTCTTCCCAACCACAATCATTGTTCTAGATCTTTTCCTAATCTCACAACCATCATCCTAATAATCAAGATTATATCCATTCCCACATATTTGACCAACACTCAAGAGATTATGATTTAAGCCTTTAACAAAGTAAATATTGTCAGTATTATGCTTTCCATTAAAATCGATTGAACCTATTCCAACTATCTTAGTTATTCATCTCCAAATATAACAACACCTTCATCATATTTCTCAAGTTTCACAAACTTACTCTTGTCATTGGTCATATGATTTGAACATCCACTGTCAATAATCCAATTATCCTTCCCTCTTCTAACATGAAAGATAGAAGCCACAGTATCTGTAATTTTAATTAATATCAACTTTCAGAGATTTTTCCCTCACAATTTTGTCAATGTTAGTTGAACATGATTCTTCCTTTACAGTTAAGAACAATCATTCATTGTCTTCTTCATAATTATATTCATCATAAAAAAATACTACCATCTTCTCTGACATAATAAGCCTTCTAATTAAAAAAAAATTATTTCCTTACTTTCGCTAGTCATGATTCTGTCAAGACATCTAGAAGCATGACAACCTATCTTTCCACAACCGAAACATATAAAGGGCAACTAACCTTTGTACTTTCCAATTTATTTCTTTATTCTCCTCACAAATTTCACCTCAATCTCATCAAAGTCTTCTTCATCATATTCCTCTTTTTTGTTGATTTAGTAGCTTTAAATGTAGTTTCATTCTTGCACTAGTACTACCAAATTCTCTCATCTCAAAAGCAAGGATCCGTACATCTATTCTTTAGTATACTTATTCAAATTTTGAGATTATTTTATATCAAAAACCACAGAACTATAGAGCTTAGTAAGACTTCTGAGTTCTTTTTCACAACATCATTTTCTTTGAAGTCACCACCAAGACCTCTAATCATATTTACAACATCATATATTTTCTGCAGATAACTTGTTATATTGGCATCTTCCTCCATTTGTAAACATTCATATTTAACCTTAGCATTTTGCAACTTAGCTTGTTTGACTATATCTTTTCCTTCATAAGTACTTACTAACTTTTCCAAACATCATGGACAATTTCTAAAGATACAACTTTTGTTAACTTAATCTTAGAGCACTGAAAATAGAATACCTTGCCTTCTCCTTTTTCTCAAAAGCCCTAACCTCATCAAGAGTATTCACCCCATTTTCTTGTTTTACATTGTTTCTCAACAGTTGTCCAAGTTTCATAACTAAGAGAAATCAACTATCCTTACATCTTCACCTTCCAGTAAGCATGGTCAAACCCATCAAACATAAGGAGTGTCAGTTTGAGCGCCATCAAGATCTCCTTAACCGATTAAGCTCTTTCCAAGGAAGCAAAGCTCTGATACCAATTATTAAATGCATGAGACAAATGAGAGGGGGGGGGTGAATCAGTTGTCAATAAAACCTTTAAAACCTTTCTTTAAATCAAATCCACAAAAAATTATCCTCAAATCTTTAACCACAGAAAGACTTAAATGTAAGAGCATATAAAAAAAAAAAACCATCATACACATTAAAACATCAGATTTACATGGAAAACCATGTTAAGGGGGAAAAAATGAAGAAGATTAATTCTCAAATAATTTTAGGGTGACATCGGCTAAGGTAATTTTACAAAGAAAGGCTTACTGTCAAAAGCTCACTACCCAAATGAAGAAGAATAAAAGAGAATATATCCACCACCGATGTACTTCTACAACTCAGTCGAATGATTTGTAGATAACTTTTGCTCACTACTTCCAGTAGCTAATACAAAAATTCACACTATAGCACACTTCACACCAATTTATACACACATGGAGACAAATTCTCTTTCATACATCCCCATCGCATACACACACACTTGCACAACAATACACAACGCCGCAGATTTTCCTCAATAATTTAACCTTTTTTATATCATTCTTACACTTGCAAAATCTCTTCAAGGTCAGCTAAGAAACTTAACCAAATATAATTTGAATTAGGTCGGCACTAAATATTCTTGCAATGGAAAAGAATGAGGTTTGAACCAAAACACGCCTTAATTGGTACCAAAATAATCATCATATATGTTACATTACATCTTGCATTGACAATTAATTAAAGTGTAAACACACAAGGGCAACCAAACCTAAAGTAAGAACATTGAACTTTGAAACCATACCTTCCTAACTGAAAATCTTGTGCCATCTAAACTGAATGAAACTAAGGACATTAAAAGCTCAATTCCAAAATCACAAAATCAGAAACCATCATCTGGAGCATGCATTTCACACAGAAAATATTGTCAATCACTGCCAAACTTAGACGAACACCAATTTCATCAAACTACAATCCAAAGAACAAAAACTTGAATCGAACATCTCGAAACATTACTCAACAACATATCAAAAGCGCATTAATAGATTTGAAATATGAAAGATACGCGAAACAAAACTCTGAACACCATTGCACTGGAAATAGTCACTAATGACATCAACAACATTTTGACATCAATGACAACCTTACCAACTCGACCAACATCTCATTCTGCTCAAACCTGCAATAGGTGGTAGCTCAGCACAAGAGCCTCTTCAATGTGTGCTATACCCAATCAAAGTTTGATTTCCTTTTAGATGTGAACACCTCATGATTGATATTTATAATCGAAGATTAGATATGCATTTAATAAATTGCAAAATGAGAGTATATATGTGAAACGTATATAATGCTTTGATAATGTAAAGAAGCAAAAGGTGTGAACCATAAAATCTTTTCTCTTTCATGCATGATCAGGTCAACGTACTAGTACATTTGAGGCCAAATTCTGATGGCTATCTGTCAGAATTTCAACGCCTATTTGTCGACAATTTGACAGATGTAGCCTTCGGGGTTATTTTGTTGGAAATTTCTACAGAAGTGGTAACTGTCATTATTTTGACATCTCTATCTGTTGGAACTTACCACACTAATAGAAACTTATTATAGAATTTCATAGGATACATTTATCAGAACTCTGATGGACAGACTGTCGGGATGTCGATGGATAGGCAGTGACTGTCCAATAGGAAAACCCGTTTGAAAATATCTGTCGAACAAAGAGTCTCTCCAATGTTATACATGTTAGAATTCCTACATATATGCAGTGACTGTCCGACAGGAAAACCAGTCAGAGGTATAGCAGTCCTGTCGAACCTAGTTGTCAAAAATGTAGTCTATCTGACGTTTTATGTGTCGGGATGCCGACGGACATGCAGTGGCTTTCCGAAAGGAATGCCCATCATAGGTATAGCACTGCTATTGAAATAAATGTCATAAGCATCAAAAAAGTGACAGGTAGGCGCACTAAAGACAACAAAGCTCAAGAGACCATCATAGAGGGTCATCGTCTTTGGTCCATATTACTGACAAAATGTTTTACCTTTCATTAGCTCAACAAATGCGAGGATTTGAAAGAATTTAATAGAATATTTTCATGATAACGTATATTATTTAAGTTGACATTGCACAAATTAATGTATTTTGTGCACTTGTGGACTACGAAGACAACGATAAAGAAGCATCTCCTCACATGGCTTGTATTACTCAGGCCACGAGAGGGGATGCTTATTTATCGCTATCTCTATAGTCCACAAGTGTGGGAAATAGATAAATTCATGTAGCGTCAAACTAAAATAATATACATTATACATTGAAATATTATCTAATAAATTATTTTTCAGATCGTCGTATTTGATGAGCTAACGAAAGGTAAAACATTTCCTCAATCCTATGGACCAAAGACGGAGACCAACTATTATGGTCTCTTGAGCTCTGCTATCTTTAGTCCTAGCTACTGGGTAAGGCCTGGAAGACTTATACATCCTGATCATTGAGAATAATCACCACCTTGCTTTTATGTACACTACACAGTATCCAATATATTACTAAAGATGAAGAGAAGGCAGAAAATGTGAATGGATAGAATAAACAAAACATATAATAATATTATCTTGTTGTTTACCTTCTCATAATTGATCAGAGTCTCGCAAAAACCTTTTACACTTGTGTAGCTCATCAATATTGGAGGCCTGAAGGAATTTTATACAATCACTAGCACATTTTGTGCATGGATGAGAAACAGTATCCAAAGTTTCCAGATTCTAAGAAGAGGTATGAGTGGAGGCCAAAGAAGGGATATTTGTGAAGGTTTTATAGATGTAGGTTACTGAATCATCATCTCTGCACTGCTACTCAATCTGGAAACCCTCGTCCTCACTTTTTTCCCACCTCAGCTCAGTAAAGAAGATATTCTCTAGAATTTTAGATATCTAACAAATCTCCATAAATATCCCTTCTAGCCTCCATTGAATTAGGCCTCAAATGTACTAGTTTGATGATTTTGGTCCTACTAATGTTTAGTAACACCCCACCAAGGAACCCTTGGGAAAAAGGGTAAAACATACATAAAATAACATGGAACATGAAATATAATCATTAACCATAAGGACCATGCAATGATATAGAGTTCGAACCCCATGGTTAGGTTAAACAATCACTACACAACTCTACACAAGCAGAAGTCTAAATACCAAAAAAAAAATTGAAGGGAAAGGTCCCCCAAAACCTTGGAAAAGGTATAATTTTTTCTTGCAATCACCCAAGACCCTCCCTGAAGTTACAAAACTTAACTCAAAAAATAAGACAATTTCATAGATCCTAAGTGTCATGGATGAGCTTTGTTAAGGAGTGTCTTGAGCTCAAACACCTCAAAAACTAACCAAAATAACTATAAGCCTCCATAAAACTCTCCCAAGGTTTTTAAAACTCTCTTATATTTTAAACACAACTAAAATTGGGTCATTCAGACACCTAGAGCTCTCGCAAACCTCACTGGAACAAGTTGAAGACTATGGTGTCCATAGTGGACTATGGTGCCTAGAAAGGAATATTATGCATTTTTGGGACACTAGTGTACCATTCCCTAGCCCTATTTATGTTCCATAGTCTCATTTCTATGCTAGTGTCCAATTTTTTGTGTTTGTAGTCATTTGGGAGTGGCAAACCTAGTTTGTTGTCCCTTTTCTGTGCATTTATCTTGATCATGGAGCTTTCTGAATCCATTGTAGGACCCCTTGGACACCTTAAATCATTTTTTATTACAAAATACTGATTTTATGCATGTATTGGGATTATTTTATAAAAATATATGAGGGATAGACATGTAAAGTGTGCCCAAAGTCATTGGGTGACTCCTACACTCAAGGGTAGGATTGGGAGATCCTAAACATATCCAATCCAACCTAAAATTCCATAAAATGAAAATAATTGATATGAAGGATTCCATGCCACCAATAAATCACAATTATACCTCTTGTAATGCCCATTGGGTCATCTTGAACAAGCCTGAATTGGCTCTGATTGACTCAAAACCACTCAAAAATGGTCAAGAAGTATGACCAAGCATGAAGGTGACTATATCAACTTCTGATACTCTAATAAACAATCTTAAGTTCATTTTATATCACTATTAAAAGTTTTACGATGATAAATACAAGAATCATCAATAAGAAGAGAAGCATAAACACGGGTGATTCATGCCCAATACCAACACTGTGTCACATAAAATTAGCATATACATATCCATCATATTATTACATATTATCCACATTGGAGTATTTAAATATACAAATAATCATTTTTAATGTAATGTATTTAATCATTACAATAAATGTTTACATTTGTAAGAATGAGAAGGTAAGAAGGAATGTAAGAAGGAAGTGGTGTGATAGCCTCCACGGTCAATCTCAAACTAAGTACACCAGTCCCTAATGATGGTTGGAAATTCCACCCAACCATGTGGAGCTTTTAGGTTCACCTCACCATGCTTGGAGATATCCACATGACCCATATAATTATTTTAAAAACACAAGGGGGATATAAGGCTTACACACACGTAAGACATGAAGTATAAACATCAAGTAAGATCAATCATCATCATAAGAAAGCCCAAACATTGCATTGAAACATCAAGAAGTGGTATGATTCCACGTCATGAATCCACATAGGGTCACTACTCAAGTCTACATAGGGTTTGGATGTTATAGACTCATAAGTGGAGTGTCATTTCATAGCATGAAGGGATGACTCATGCAAAATCAAGCAATCCTTTCATGTGGACAAGGAGGCTTGATATTTATGCCAAATCAATGCCCCACAGATGGTCATACCTTCCCAATATATCCTTATTCAATACAAGCACGCAAGGAACACAGGGGGAATTCTCAATTATCTTATTAATGTGTTTTCCTCATTATTTTATTATATTATCACTTACATTGGTCAACTTTCCTATGGGTTACTGGGCAACTACTTTGGGCCTCATACCCCTTTGAGAGCCACTCCCTAATTTTGATCGTAGCACCCACACCTAGATTCATATCAAAATCAAATACAATCATCTCAAAATCATTAATATCTCATATTTACAAAGTTATTTTTCAAACATATACATGACACACTAAATTTGGTGTAGAGTGCACACAACAAGAAGTGTAGTAGGCTTACCCTCTTCTACAATTTGATAATGTTCTCAATTTCACTTAATCCTTCAATAGGATAGTCTACACTTCCTTTCACAATACAAGTATCTAAATCCCTTGTTACATAAGATAGTTCCTCCTAACTTGCTCAATCTCCAATCACTTAGTTTATAGTGTTCTTAGAGACACTCTTCCTTTACCAAATCACAACAATGGATAACTAAGTTGCATCAATCACAGACTTCTAATAAGGGTTATAACTTCCTATAGACCCTTAAGACTCCACTTTCCATAGTTAGTTGTATTCAACAGTCTTGCAAACATGTAACTCTCTAATTTTTGTCCTAACTCCTATTTGGAATACAATAGTGGTCTCTACCTCAACACAAGAAAATAACATACAAAAATCTTGGCAAGTATGGTTTCTAGGGTCCTCTAATACTATCTTTTCAAACCTCAAGCAAGCAAACTTTGCAAGTACTGCAAACACCAAAACTCAGGGTTCTTACTCCTTCTCTGTCAGGCTGCAACAATGGATTTTTCCTCCAATGCAAGTCATGAATTAGGAACCAAGGCTATTTGTCATGGGGTTTAGAACCTTCCAACTCTACAATGACCAATCCCAAAAAAACAAGCAACCATTCTAGTCTTGCATCTTAAATCAACCAGCCTTTAACATGTCTTGATTGAGGAATGAAAAAAGGAAAGGATGGAATATAAAAAGCATTGAGGTATAGAGAAGGACATCTCAGAATGGAAAAAAAAAATAAGACATTTTATTATCAGGAGAGGAACTGCTCTGTACAGCAGCTTGTGGCCTTTGAAGACAAACCTTCTTGCATGGCTATCAGACCATATTGGGGAGGGAAATGCTTAAGAAGAAGGTTTGAGTTTCTCACTGTCATCAGGGTCATTATGTAGGTGTTATCAGATTTTCATGTATTTGTATTAGACTGGTAAATTTTAATTTTCATGTGTTGTTTAAACTTTGAAGTATATACAAAAAATACAAATATATTTATTGCTGGAGTGTTTCTGGGTTTATTATATGTGCATTTAGTTGAGTAAAAGCATTCCTTATAAACTTAAAATAATGTGTTCAATAATGCAGCTTCTTTGCCATCAAACAAAAGTATTGAAAAAAAGGGCCAACTTTAGAAAGTAGACTCAAGCTTCATAACTAATCTGGAAAGAGAATGGGGGCAATAAAGAAAAAAATATTCCACATTGAATAGATTCACTGACACATCCACATAAGTGAATTAAGAATGAATTCTATACTTATCTATAGTTGGCTCCCTCTAAAGTTGAGATACCATGCCCAACGACATTACAACTGCAATGTTCCTCCTTTTCTCAGTGGACATTAAAGAATGGACTAGAATATTAGTATAGTACCCTTTGTGAGAATCAATTTAGGCCTAGGGTGCTGAACTTACCACCAATAATTGTAATGCTTGAGCTTGGAAGCACTGCCAGACAGGAAGATACCACATTCGTAGGATCCAGCCAGAGTAGAAAGAAATAAGACAAAATCTAAATGGATGCATTTAGCAAGAGAATGTCTGCGGGTTCAAATTCCAATGATACTGAAAGTTTACCCGATCACCAATAATTGTTAGAAAAGGTTGATGAAGAGGAAATTTATTTCCTTCATTGAAGATCAAGGATATCTCTGGTTCTCTGGATATGATTTGATCATCACTGCACAGCTATTATCAAAAAATTTATTTCTTTGTAATTGATGCTTCTATGAATGCTCCTAGAAAAGGAAAGAGAAAAATACATAGTTTTGTAAAATTTGCACGAACCTTGGACTATAACAAAACTCGAAAGGGATGCCATTTATTGTTATAGTGGGATCAGATACCTGTAGGTGAAACTGTTGCAGTCCACACATTAGTTAATTGGGTCACTCCTTAAGGGTGTAGTTAAACTTAATATAAACAAAAGATGGTTCTAGTGGCTCACATTTGAGGTAAGATATTTATATGTTGGATCAGCCAAATATGTAAATCAAGTGCCAGTATCAAAAAGAGTGTCAAATGTTGTTGAAATAAGTTGTTTTCCTACATAAAATTCCTTCACACGTACATTATAAGTTGGGCTGTCATCCAATATGAAAGTTTATCAGCATGCAAGCCTTTTGAGTGATTTCTAAAAAGTTAGTTATGATTATTACAAAACTTTACATTTACAATACTATAAAATGATTCAATGTTGTATGATTATCAGAGGTTGCATAGACACAGAATGGTCATCTCTTACCATTTTGGATCATTGATAAAAGATGTTTGTTTTTGGTCCGAACTTCCCTTATAACCAAAGGTAAACCTTCCAAAGCTCCCATTGCTTGGGAAACACATGGAGATCATGTTGGAGTACAATACCACTAAAAGGGGGTGAATCAATGGTATACTAATATCAAATGAACTTGGAATACTATTTCAATACTTTGGAACGTAACTATCATGAGAACAGGTATACTCAAAATCAACAACGTTGGTAGACAATATTAAGACAATACATCAACTCAAACTTTTAACAAGACAAACATGAATATCAAATGAAACTTCTATTAAACTAAGATGAAGCATTATATATGAACATCATGAAAACTTCTGAATTAAGATAAGCATCATGACAACTAAAATCGATAGATCAAAATCAAAGATGAACCACCACAATATGATGAAACAATTTATGATAAACATTAACTCATGAGCATAAGACTTGCAACGAGTAAACATAACACAATTTCTCTTGAGTGGAAAACTCTCATGGGGTAGAAAAACCAATCAAAAATGCCTCGTTAGCTTAGTTATAAATGCCTCACTAGCAATGCCTCACTCCCTATAAAATATGTCAATAGCTATATATGCCTCACTAGATGAAAATCAAGAATGCCACACTAGCTTGTGTTTCTCATTGAATGTCTCGAATTAGAAAAGTACAAAGTTTCATCTCTATATCATTTTAAAGCATTTCCAGAATATCTCATTATTTGAGATTTCAGGAATAAATGTGTATAAAACTTCTACACAATCCTTTATTTAGACGACATAAACATATAATGCATAGAGTGAAATTATCTACACAATTTGCTCACATCATATATACAGAGATGTGCCATTTCAAGAAATGTATTCAATGATAACCCCTGAATACTTCTTTTCAAAAGATACACACTAAAACCCCACTTTTCAAAGTTCTAAAAGATATCAACAATATTTACATTCTCACTGTATTTTCAGTTTATTCAATATTTTTCTTGTTCACTCCTTATTTCTTCAAAACTTGTATGCATATATATAACATTCAAATAATAATAAAGTACTTCCTTCATAGTAAAAAATTATTTTTTAAACATAGAATCTCAAACTCTAAATCCAAACTATCTCAACAACTGTCATCATATCTAAACCAATTCACAAAATTGTTTCCTTATACCAATAACTAAAGGAGTTTACAACAAGATTACCTATTAAATAAAGCAAATAATCAAGTAATCCAACTACCCTTTAACCACCACAATCAATGTTTGAATTGGATTCAACACAATATCTTTGTTCTACAACTGTACCCTAGCTTTCACAACTAGGGTTTCCAAATGGAACCACAAACTTCAAGTACCCTCAAACTATTTTCATGTTTTTCCTTAGGGAAAACAAGAATAATATTTTCTATGTCATAATGAAACTACAAATCATTTATAATGATGCCTTTAATGTCATAATAAAACCCATGTGCCCAAAATATAAACAATGATGCCTCGACAAAAACAAATCGTATGTCGAGCACATAATAAGCTCGCATATGATGATACCTGAATGATGCCATTTTCAAATGTCAACAATGAAGAGTTCAATAGACATTTTGACCCTATGTACAAGGACTTCCATAGTAATAATGTATTTAGACATTTACAAAAAATTCAACCTTAATCATTTTAAAACAAGAATCCCAACCATCATATAATTTCAATACACCAGCAATTTGTATTCCAAATAGGAGTGTATTTACCATGTGATGGAAGACTGTGTTCATTGATATTCAAAACCAAATAATGTATGAACAAAGATGGAACAATTTTGCAAAGAGTCAATTGTCACTATAGTAGTGACTCAAAAGCATCAATCCAAAATGGTAACGTAGAACAACCATTTCATCAATTTTCAGTGCCACTAACTTCAAGAGTTAACCAACATGGAAATAACCTTCTAATACTAATAGGAACCAAATAGTTCAGCTGAGAGAAGAGATGTATCCTTGTAAAGACACTCATATATATCTTGTTATTAATAACATATAGAACTTATATGCAGGGTATTGGTAACATATGTATTTTTGTATCAAATAAGAAATTAATGTCTTCTCAATGAAAGTTGATGAGCTATTAATTGCTTATTTAAAGAG
>MU225226.1:71458-83445 GCA_018584345.1 Thuja plicata
TGCAATGTGTTTTGAGGAGAGTAAACCAATATTGCAACCTTCTTGGAAATTTCACAACACATAGGGGTATTCATGACTTTCATATTTATGATGCATAAGTTGTGAGATGACTGTTATACTGTGACTGTCTTTTCGACTGAGATATTCATTTTCTTTCCAAATCCACCCAACCTTATTCAGCATATCACTGATGTACTCTATGCTGAAGCTTTGAAATTTGCAATGATTCTCCCCTAAATAGTTAATTCAGCCCACGATGCCCTCTCCTTGAAAAGTCCTTATTGATATGGCCACAAATCTTTTACAAAACTCCAGATTCCTCCTTCTTGTGATGAAGTCTTGTCTTTCATCTTCGTGATGGTCACACATATTTACCATCATAGTGAATTAATATAGCTACCTTCATGACCTTCAAACTGTCCACAAAACTATTGAAATACTGAAATAAGGCCCCTTCTGCAATAGCTCCTTGTACTTCCCTATCATGGAAGACTTCTTTGTGAAAAACATATACATTATGGGAAGACCCATAGTTTGAAAAGATCTTATTGGAAAATAATTCCAAAGTTTTTTTTATGTTCCAAGACGTCTAGTGAAGAGCACATCTGGAAAATTCTTAAAGCGATCAAGTATGGAAACCTTTGAAACTGAAGAAAGAAGAAGAAAAACGTCTTTGTAGAACATCTCCAATTTGCTTGAGAAGAAACCTACAACTCTGCAAATATTGAAAAATCCTCTCACACGGTTCTTGAGAAAGCCAATAGAAGAATTTGCAACCAAAAAGAAATGTAACACTTTCATCTATGAATGCCTCTCTATATTCGAACAGAAAATAATGAGAGACAAAACTGATAAAATTCTCCAGCTGTGATCATCTCTTGCCATGATTATCACCAAATACCACCACAAAATGTCAATACGCAGAGTTGAATGGTGAAATATCACCAGAAAATGACCCCATACTTCATTGAAATCGACCCACAAAATGTGGAAATGACCACACTCGACCAGTGGATCCTTCCAGGTGTCAAAACATCAAACACATGCCCCATCAACACTTAAAAATGAGGGCTCTTCTAGCAGTGAAGTCGCAGTTCTATGTAGTGAAAATCGGCTTCAAACTCCACATGGTTTCCTGGTCAACAAATGGCGAGCTAAAAAACTGATAAAGCGCAGGAATATGTGGAGTCACAACGGCTTCAACAACAACATATTAACGCCACCGTAAGGTAAGTCGCGGGCCTGTTTAACCAAAGGCACTTTGCATATGTTATTACATATGAAACGAACGCCATCTTACATTAGCTGTGAGTGCTAATGCCGTGGGGAAATAAAACTGATACTTTAAAAAAATTTCTTTGTTTATAGCATATGCCTTTTGAAGAAAAATCGACGCTATGTAAGTGCTAAGAGAAAACGCGGGTTTTATTAGAGATGCACGGGTTGTATTAAAGCCATGCAATATGCTTTCATAAATCAACGCTGGGAAGGTTTAAAACATTTATCATATGTTTTATGTGAGCCTGATGGTTATCGGCATCTCCTTTCAAATGAAAATACGGGCTTACATTTTACACATTAACAAAAAACGTTAATGTTTTAAACATTAGAAACACCGCTTTTGGAAGCCGCAGCGAATATGATTGGTCTTAAATCGATAATACATAACGTTTTATCTAAAACGTATGCAAAACACCGAAATTGTAACGCCATGTCATTTAAAACATGACGCCTATCGTCTGTGCCAATATGCCATGCGTTGAAGGGAGATTTCAATGCCTTCCACTAAAGCCAACGCCTTTAATCAAGATTTAAAAAATAAAAAATAAAAATAAAAATAAAGAGATAATATACTTTTATTTAAAAATCAAACCTTGATTAAAGAGGACGATATACTTTATTTATTTTAAAAACAATGTATAAATATTGAAATAAAACTAATTATAATAACATTATAATTAGTTATAATTTTAATATGAACATTAATATTCGATATTTATTATTATTATTATTTTAAAATAATAATAATAAATTGTTTTTTTTTTAAATAAAAGAAAGACGTTTAAATGGTAATTCACAATGAATTATAAAATTTATCAATAAAACAACGTCGTTTTTTAATAAATCTTATCTTTATCTTCGACATTTATAAATAAAGAAAGAATTAAATAATTTTATACGCGACTTCAAAATTTTAAGGTCTGATATGCAGGTTTAATGTAAAAACCTGCTACCATTAAAATTTTCAAGTAAAACTTCACAGAATGACGTGAAACTCTAGGATGAAGTTTTAAGTTCATCTCGCACACAAAATAAACTTTCACTATTCACAATTGACAAGGAAAAGCCCACTTTACTAGTGATTCCTCGAGGAAGTGCAGACTGCCTAAAAAGCTAACTGACAAGACCTACCCGAAAGAAACCCAAAAGAGCTCAGAACTGAGCGGGAAGATGACAACAAGAATGACGGCAAAACAAAACACAGAAAAGAGAAAATCAAAGAAAGAAAAGGACTTGATGTTTAGTCAGAAGCTAAAACAACCAGAAATCAAGGGATGACTGATCCTGCTAAATATAGCTTCTTGCAAAACCTCGACACCCTTAGAGAAAAACTTCCTAGCAATCATTTGAGAATTGCGTAGGGTTGCCCCAATTTTGGGAAATGCAAAATTGAGGACAACAGTCCCCACCGTCCAGATAGTTCATGGACATGAGAAGAGTTTAGAGGCATGAAGTCCCTCTTTAACGGTTTCCCAACCCTCTGGCAAGTGTCACAGCCTACGACCCAATCCCTGGCGTCATTGTACAATGTAGGCCACCACAGGCCTGTAAGCAAGACCTTCTGTGCGGTCATGTCGAGTCCCATGTGTCCCCTGCTGGTCCTTTGTGTGCTTCCCTAAGGACGCTCGAAACCTCTTCCTCCATAGCAAATCTTCGCAACACCTGATCGGGTCTCATTTTATACAGCAACTCGTTTATCAACTGAAAATTTATACTCCTAAGGACAAGCTTCCTCCTCTCACCGGGTGGCATATCCCTCGGAAACTGTGATGTGGACAAGTACTCAACGATACTTGTGTACCATGCGGGCAACACTTCAATGCGGAATAGGTGGGCATCTAGAAAGTCGTCATTAATCCCCTCAAGTGGTTCTCCAAACTTGATTCGGGAGAGCTGGTTTGCAATCACGTGGCTCTCCCCTGGCCATACGATGATCGTGAAAGTAAATTCCTGCAGCAACAACAACCACCTACTTACCCTCCCCTGGATGATGGTTTTATTGTCCAAGTACATCATCGCCCAGTGGTCCACATAGAAGGTGAACGAGGTTGCCAGTAGATAGTGCCTGAACTTCTGAACGACATACACCATCCTGAGTGCCTCCCTTTTGGTCATGTTATAATTATTTTCAGCCTTTGGCAACAGCCTACTGGCGAAGTAAATAGGGTGGTCCAACCCGTGGTCGCCCACCTAAGCCAGGGTGGCACCTAAAGAAAAGCTTGACGAGTCCACATGGACATGGAATTCCTTATCCCAACTCGGGTGCACCACTTGTCTTCAATTCTTCGAAGGTCTCTCCCTGCGCAATCCCCCAAGTGTACGGCTGACCCTTCCATGTCAGTTTGTCCAATGGTTACAAAGACTTGGGCAAAGTTCTTTATAAATCTCCTGTAGTACCCAATATGGCCCAGAAATGATTTCACTCTGGTGACATCCATAGTAGGCTCCATTTCCACTATCACTCTCACCTTGTCGGGGTTTGTTTTCAGTCCAACCTTACAGACGATGTGGCCCAACAACTTTCCCTGGGGTACCATGAACCTCCACTTCTTCGGGTTCAGTGCCAACCTTGCTCTTCGACATCGTTCCATACATTCCCGAACGGCTACCAGGTGTGTGTCCTGCCCGCTATAGATCAACCAGCCATCCAGGAATGCCTTGAAGTTTCCCACGAACATCTTGTCAAAGATGTGCAAGATTATTCGTTGAAAAGTGGCTGGCGCGTTACATAGATTGAAGGGCATCCGGTTGTACGCGTATACACCATCTTCCACGACGAATGTCGTCTTCAGTTTGTCTTCCTCCGCGATGGAAATCTGGTTATACCCCGAGAATCCATCCATAAATGTGTACATTTCATGTCTGACAACTTTCTCTAGGATGGTGTCTATAAACGGTATGGGGAAGGGGTCTTTGATTGTGATAGCGTTCAGGCACCTGAAGTCTACACAAATACGGATCTGATTGCCATCCTTCTTCAGTGATATGACTATGGAGGGTACCCATTCACTCGTTTGAACCCTAAAAATGATGCCTGCCTCCAGCATCCGCTCTATCTCTTCGTTCACTCTAGCGGCATAGTTCTTATTCATCCGATACAACCTCTTTTGTACTGGTACGGCTCCAAGCACCAACAGGATACAGTGTATGCACAATTCCGAGGGCACTCCCTTCAAGTCCTTGTAGGTCCAGGCGAACACGTCCTTGTACTCCATGAAAATTTTAAATGTTGTCGCCTTCAGCATTGGATTCCAATCATCCTCTACAAGAATCATTTTGAGATTTGCCTCATCGTCAAGATTTGTGATCTTAAGGGAGGGTTCCTCGTACTTCATTGGTTTCTCCCTGTCAAACTTGTGTGCGGGAGTCTTGTTCACTCGGGCCTCCCCTTCCTTGTATTCCCCGTACTCCGATGGAAACAAGTCCTTCTCCGACTCCTCTTCTATTTGTAGCATGTTGCATTCGAACAGCTCATAGTCTTCTATTTGCCAATGGAAGAGTCCATTAAGAGAATCAGTTTCATCCTCAGAGCACCCCTCTAGTTCGAGGACGCCTTCGTCATTCGGTTCCATTCGGCTCTTTCATTCGTCTACTCCGCCGCCTTCCCTGTCTGATTCCAACTCGGAGGAAGATGCAAGCTCTTCGCTCACCATCTGGGTTCTGAGATCAATGAAAAAATTTCTCCCTTCGTTCTCCATTGATAAAGTATTCCTTTTCAAGTTATGACTCACTTTTGCTATCACAAGCCACCCTCTCCCCAGGATGGCGTCATACCCATTCTTCAGGGGAATTACAACAAAGTCTAAAACAAAGGGTTGAGTGCCAATGGTTACCCGCTGTGCCATGAGTGTTCTGAGGGGCTCGATGCCATGTTGATCTGCACCTAACAGATTAAAAGTTGGTTGCCACAGTGTCAACTTCCCCAACTTCTTCTATGTCTCCTCTGCTAGTACGTTCACCCCTGATCCTCCGTTGACGATGGTGTCTGTGAGAATAGTCCCGAGGATACCCATCTCCACGACCGCGAGGTGTCGGCCACTGTTACTGCAAGTAACATGGGGTTCGTGGCAGAACCAGCAAGAACATCCGTACACTCTGTCTTACGGGTTGGTATCAATACGGTATTCAGTAAGGTTATTCTTAACTCTAGAATAGTCTGAAAGAGGTCTTTGAGCTTTATAGATACTTCCAGCTCCAGCATTCGCCTCAAAATGTTCTGCTTTGCTTCTATCTGTGATGAAGTGCTTGCCGTCTCATGCGTCTCCCTTCGTTGGGCCATCATTTCTTTTTCAATGACTGCCTTGGCTTCCCGTACTCTCTTCTTCATACCAGTACAAAAGAGGCTGTATCCTGTTGGTGCTTGGAGCCGTACCAGTACAAAAGAGGCTTGTAGCCTGTTGCCAAGTGATTGCCAGCACCCCTTCTTCGTTGCCCAACTTCTCAATGTCCAAACAATTGACTCCGGGTTTCAGGCAGTTCCCGTCCTCATGGTCGTCAGGGCCACACCATCAGCATAATTTCCGCGGAGTTTCTTCCTTCGAGTATTCATGAGAAAAGTGCCCCCATTGGTTACAGGAGTGACACTAAATCATCAGTCGTCCCTTTGCATCATATTCGATCCGACTCCAGTTATTATTAGTATTATTGTTACTGTTGTTACTTCTCCCTCCACGCCGGTTATTTCTGTATCCGCCAGATGATGCATCAGTGTTTGTCTGTTGGGAGGTGCCCGCTGCTCCAGACGCAGACAGCTGCTCCCGCGTGAAAAGGACTTGCTGGCCCCTGGTTTTCATATTATATGGGCATTCCTTGGTGGAATGTCCCATAAGTTGGCAGATGTTGCAGAATGCTTTTTTCGGGCATGTGCTCTTTGTATGACCCCCCTCCTTGCGATCCATGCACCATAATTCCCCCTCATCATTCTTATTGGCATTCCCCTTCATCGTTTTAAACTCCATTCTCTGCATATCTTTCTGAAGGGCTTATTAGACCTTGTTGGACTCCTCGTCATTGTTACTCTCCTCTGAGGAGTCGTCATCGTCCGATAACCTATTCTTCTTTTTCTTGGAGGTCTTATTTTCACTTTTGAGGCCCATGGCCCGATTGTATGCGTCTGCGTACGACGTTGGAGGAACAATTTTCATCTTCTTCCTCAGAGAGGGTTTCAGGCTTTCCACGAACCACCTTTTCTTCAAGTCGTCTGTCGGCTGGCTCTCCATTTTTCCAAGCAGTTCTTTTAGTCATTGCCTGTACGCTCTGACGGTCTTGTTCTTTCCTTGCTTTGTACTATAAATCTCTGCTACAATTTCATTGTCATCTCGAAGCAACCGGAATTCACTATGAAATTATTTTCTCAAGTCATCCCATGTACTTATTTTTGTTTTATCCATGTCGGAGTACCAATCTATGGCTACTCCGCGTAGGGTTGCGGAGAACTGCAATACCCATTCATCCTTATCCGTGACCCCATTGGCAAACCAGATTGTTTCACATGTACGACAATGTCGTACGGGATCCTCCTTCCTGTCGCTTGTGAACTTGGGCAACTTTTGTTTATTCACCATTGCTATGTTTCTGATCTTTGGTCTTGTGTGAATTCCCGAATTGGATGTATAAGAACCGGATGGGTTGTACTGACTATCGTGCCCATGTGCCCCTCTGACACTCCTGGCTGCCCTGGTATCCTCTGCGTCCCTGTCCCTAGTCTCCTCTGCTTTCCTTGCCTCCGCTTCTCTTCGGGCTTCCCTTGCCTCCGCTTCCCTTAGTGCTTCCCTTGCCTCCATACGTGGTGTAAGGGTTAGGTTCCTTAACTAATTTATGGTTTCTTCGATTAGTTCATCGTTGTTTATTTTCATACGGTATTCTTACTCCGTACCATGCACGTACCCTTCACCTTCGAATTGTTCACTTACTGCGGTTTCCTCTGGCCGTCCCTCAGCAAGTCTCCTTAGCCTTCGCCTACGCTCTACTTGTTGTTCTAATATAAAGGCTCTTTGGATGGCCTTGTAGTCATCTATCTGCTCTCTTCGGTTTTTGTCTTTTTTTAGAAGATTTGGCATTAATTATTTTTCTCCCAGGGATTCAGGATGCGTTGCATTCTTCTGGTTTTGTCACGCTCCTCTTCCCTTCTGATGTTCTCATACCTCCGAAGGATTTGTTGGCATCTGTTCTCCTTGTTGATCTCTTCTCGTGAATTTTTTAGAAAGTTTGTGCCAAGAGACGTGGGAGACGGCTCATCAACCGGTTAACCGCAGGACTCACTCCGAGGGCAATCCACACCGCACTCTCAGGAACTTCCTATACTGCATCCCTCCAGACGTGGGTCTCGATTGACGCTTGCAATATGGCTCTAAAGTTTGTTGCCCACGCTTGTTCTACCTCAAACAACTCTTCAAACCTTTCCTCGCTGCTGCTTGCACCGTCATCTACTGGCTGACCCATTATCTTCCGTACGTCATCAACACTTTGTCACTTCCCGAGTTTGTATCGGCAACGACGCCAGATGTTTGCCCTGTGAGGTAAACGAGTTTAATTCTTATGAGAACATGAAATATAACTGAACATAGTATATCAGAGAAATCACACTGCTTTTGTATTACTTCATCAAATGTTTACAAGATATGCTAACAATGCTCAACAGCAATCCGACAATACCATCAATCATAATCATGCTCTTTCCCGAACCCAAGTACATAACATTTATAGAACCCGATGGGGTGCGAGGCTAACCATCGTAACCATCCCAAACTACCTACCCCTCAGTTACACTAGCTATTATTAACGACACATTTACTAACAATATGTTTTACCCCACAACATTTGCGAGTGAGCTAATGGATGGGCTGATTTAGGATGACCAATACAAAGTATTCAATGACATCATCTATTATAAAGATAGGATATACCTAGTGCCTGAATCAAAACTTAAGAAAAAGATCTTAGAGTTGTCCATGAGACACGATTGGCTAGACATCCAGGATATTCAAAACATACAAAAAAGTTAGAGAAAGGTTCCCTTGGAAAGGCCTTAAAGATGACGTTCTTCAATTCGTAACGGAATGCCCTACTTGTCAACAAAATAAAGTAGAATATACTATCTCCACTAGTCTATTACAACCCCTCCCCATTCCGGAGCAAAAATGGGAAAGCATATCAATGGACTTTATCACTGGACTCCCCAAGGTCCATGACAAAGACTGTATTTTTGTGGTTGTCGATTGACTAACCAAATATATGCACCTCTTTGCTATCTCATCAGAATTCAAAGCACCACAAGTTGAAGAATTATTCTTCAAAGAGATATTCCAGATCCATGGACTTCCAAAGAACGTAGTGAGACTTAGATAGCATATTTCTTAGCATCTTTTGGATCAAATTATTCAAATTTTCTAGTACGGAGTTGACACCAAGTACCAACTATTACCCACAAACAGACAAGCAAACGGAGATCATAAATAAGTGGGTTGAAGGCTACTTGCGTGACTATGGGGCCAGCCAACAAAAGACATGGATCAAATGGATCCAACTAGGAGAGTATTGTTATAATACTACATACCACATGTCAATTGGAATGACACCCTTCAAACCACTATATGGGTATAATGTATCATCATTCCTAGACTTGCCATTTAGAGAAAGCAAGGTACCTAAGGCCAAAGAATGGGTGCAAGAATGTCAAAATATTCTTAAATCCCTTTAAGAATAATTTACAAAATGCCCAAAATCAGCAAAAGATGTACGTTGATATACACCAGACATACAAGTTTTGAGATTGAGATTTGGTTTATCTCTGCCTATAACCATATCGACAATCCTCCCTCAAGAGAAAAGGCACGGAAAAATTGAAGCCAAGGTTCTATGACCTTAAAAAGTGATTAGGCAAATAGAAGCAACCTATGAGCTCTTCCCTATATTTGCTGGGGAATCTGGAGAGAAAAGAATGAAAGAGTTTTCAGGAATAAAGAGGCAAATGCCAAGGAGGTTTTTTACAAGATAAAGAGAGCTATTAAAGAAAATGCAGTATTAAAAGATAGAATTATGGAACCAATCTTGGAGGAGGATATTGTCTTACTTCACAAATGGAAGATAAAAGGGAATTTTAGGAAGTAGGATAACAAAATTAAGAGAGCTGATGCTAGGTGGGATTTCCCACCTAGGGGGTGGATGAAAGTCAACTTTGATGGGGCCTCGAAAGGCAACCCAAGGGTGGCGGGTTGTGGGATTGTCATTAGGGATGAGAACGGGTTTGTAAGGGTATCAAAGCTGTCCCTATTGGTTTCCAGACCAACCACCTTGCTGAGGCCACTGCTGCCCTTCATGGTCTCATCATGGCTAAGGAAAAAGGATGCAGGAAAGTTTGGAATGAAGGTGACTCTCTCAACATTGTAAACTGCTTGAATTGTCTTACCCCTGCTTCGTGGTCAATCTGCAATATTATGCAAAAGGCTAAAGCCTTAATTTATTCTTCTGATAATTGTATGGTGACACATAACTACCGGGAAACCAATGGGGTGGTTGATTGGGCTGCCAACATGGCATGTAATATGGAGGCGGTGACTCAATTGGGAGGTGATGTTGACACGCTAGCTCAAGTGTTGTTATTGATGAATAATGACCATTTGCGAAGTAATCAAAAAAGCGATCATAAATGGTAAGTTTTAATTATTTATTTATGGCAGAAGTGACTTGTCATCATTACCATCTAAGGAGAACGTACTTAGTGGCAATTATTAGCTGGAAGCGGCACGTTTTTTGGGTGCACTTCTTTTATATGAAAGAGAGGCGGGATATTTCAAACAGCATTCACAAAGTCATCTACAGAGAGAGAAATCTAAACCAGAGAGCAGATATGGGAGGTAACAAGAAGCGAGTAGAACTTGCAAATTGTGATGAATGGCGTGAAAGGGAAGATGTGTGGAAGATTTTGGTGGAGGGTGGTTTGGCGGTTTTCCTGGAGAGGCTTCATGGGTGCAACTCCACTATCACAAGAATCTTCTCGAAGACTTGGAAAAATGGGAAGGTCATGGTCGGCAACCAGTATATGGAAGTCACCGAGGAGGTTATTGCAGAGGCGACTGGTATGGGGACGGAAGGGCTTAAATTTTACAGAGAGGCTTATCTCGGACAAGGCGTGGGAGAAGTTTCCTGAGGAAGACAAGGAAAGGGCTAGGCTGGTGAAGGTGGGCACCTCTTATCACGACCCTATGCGTATATCCAGACCCTGGCGATATGTTTTGTTCGTGCTCATCAGCTACATCACTCTGGATGGTAGGTTCACTAGGGCCTATGGCCACCACTTCATGCTTCTTAACCACTTCAGACACAATATGAAGGTCAATTTGCCTTTCTACTTGCTCAGCTCGCTTGATTTCACCATTAATAGTATGCAGAGGAAACCTAAGGAGGATCGCGCCTCACACCAGGGGCTTATGGTGTTAGTTTATGAAGTTCTTAAGTCCAAGAAGGTGGAGAGACCTCTGGTTAAAAGGACTCAGAAAGATGAGGAAGACACGGAAGGAGATGAGGAGGAAAGTATGTATGAAGAAGACATTGAGGATGAGGAAGAGGAGAAAAAAGGGTATAAAACCCCTAAGAAGGGAACAAAAAAGGGGTCTTCTTCCTCGAAAATCCTGAAGAAAACCCACATCAAAATCTCTGATACTGAGAAGGATACAGAGGATGAGAGCTCTGAGGATAGTGACAAAAAAAAGAAAAAGGGCAAAATTAATACTAAGGCTAAGAAGATGACTCAAGCGGAGGAAACAGAGACTGAAAAGGATACCGAGGATGAAGATAAGGGGACCAAACCCAAATCTGGGGTTAAGAAAAGAAAGAGGGGAGATATGAAAACCCGCAAAGGGAAAAATCCCAGCAAACGGAAAATCATGCTTTCCTCGGATGAGGAGGATGACAAGGAGAAGGATGAGGGCAAGGATGATACTAACCCTACTGAGAGCATGGAGAATAAAGAGAAAAAGGAAGAAGAAATGGTGAAGGAGGATTATGGGAAGGTTCTTGAAAATAAAAACATTAGGAAGGAGGAAACCCATCACAATGACGACACAGGTAATACTTTTGAACCTGAGGATTTAGATCATGGTAAAGCTTGCATTACAGATTTTGCTGGTTTAATTAGCAAAATGTTAGGTGATAATGTTGACCTGAAGAATCAAATTGAGGGTATACGGGGGGAAATGAATATATTAAAATGTGTTGGTATTGGGGAGAAATCTGTTGCTGAGTGTCTGGGGGAAATGAAAGAGGCCGTCGGGAATTCGGAAGCACAGGTTGATTTGGTGAGCAGAGTCAGCAAACTGGAAAAGCAGTTCAAGGACTTTGAGGACAGAGCTGCTGAAAAAGACAGTGTGAGGCAGATCAAGAACCTAAAGGCCAAGGTGGACAAGCTGCAGGACATGGTTCGTAAGATTGGGGACCAATCTCCGAAGAGTCTCAAAGCTTATACAGGGCAGGCCAAGAGTTTAATGGAGAAGCTGGAGCAGGATACTGGTGATAAGGATAGCCAAGTTGTCAGGGAGCTGGCTGGCCCGGGAACCCGCACTAGGGCTATTACCAAAAAGACGAGCCCAAGGGAGGAAAAAGAGAAGGACAAAGGTGACCTCAAAAATACTATCAATCAGATGGAGGTTATGGTGATTCAGGCCCAGGAAATGGTTGATGGCATGTAGTTGTCTTTTCCTGGGCCCTCC
>MU225226.1:99107-114382 GCA_018584345.1 Thuja plicata
AATTCGCTTGTCTCCACTCTTTCAAATTTGCTGCCTTGAAGCCTTCAAACATGGAATTGGAGTGCTGGAGAGATTGTCAAAGAAGTTTGCCCAGCTTGCTCAAATGAAAATCGCTTCCCTCATGAAACCCTCTACTCAGGAAAATTTTGCACCCTTAGAGAAAAAATCAGACCTGCTCCTAGTAAAATCAGAACTTGTGTTTGTGGATTTGTAAAAATGATATTGAAAATGCATCACATATATCCAACCTTGCAAAAAAAGGGGGACGACTTTTCTTGGGGATTGGGAGTTAAAATAAATCGCACCCTTTGGCTAAATAAATCCAAAACCCAATCTCCTCCCTCTAGGCCGACTTGGGAGGGGGGGAAAAATAAATTCAAACCAATCAGCCCTCTCTCCATTAAAATTTGAAATTAAACAAAGGGAGGGAGGGGGGGGCAATTATAAATTGATTTCCATAAGCATGAGCCCCAAAATAATAACAAAATCACAGCTCCACAATTAAATTCGAATTTCAAGGAGGAAAATTTGAGAAAATTAAATTGAATTTGGTTTGAAAATATCGATTTAAGTGCCCCAAACTGATTCCACGCGTTTCATATAGAGGGCTGACTGACCAAAAAAATAAAACACAAGCCTCTATGAACAAATTCGAAATTTGCAAGCATGGGCTAAATATTATTTAAATCGAAATTACCATTGCCTTGGATCCAAATTCGAATTACCTTGAACTTTGTATCAAAAGGATCCCCCAAATTAAATCGAAATTACAAGCATGTGGGTTTTAAAATATTAAATTTGAATTTGCCAAAAGGGCAGCCCCATGTTCTACCTCGAGATTTGCACCTAGGACCACAAGCACATGCATTGAAATAACCACCTAGACCCAAAAGGATTTTGAATTTGCAAGGGGGAGACTAAAATTATTAAATCCGAAATTGATGTAGGCCCCCAAAATTGAAATTTGAAAAGTGATCAAGTTGGCCCCTAATTAAGATATAAACTTGCCAAATCATGGGCCTTATAAGATACCTTGAATTTAACACCAATTAGGCCCCAAAAGACATAAAATTTTGCAAACATGAACCACTTGGCAAGGAAATTGAAATTAATGGGAGATGTTGTGCATTGAAATTTGCAACACATGCCTTGGTGAAAATCAAAATTACTTAACTTGATATTGCAAGAGGTCCCACTAAAATTATAACTTGTCTTAGTTGCCATTACCAAATTGTAAGAGGTAGCTTGTTGAAAATATAGGGCCTGCGAGAACCACTTCGCCGAAAATAGGGCCTACGAGAACCACTCTGCAAGAAATGAAATTTGGGCGAGGTAGTTCATACAAGTTTTCGACAAAACCACCCTTCCCAAATTTGAAAGATGTAAGAGGTAGCATGCCAGAAATGAATTTGGGCGAGGTAGTTCATACACAAAAATGACAAAACGACCTAGCCAGAAATTCATTTTGGGCGAAGGGGTTGGTGCAAGATTTGACAAAGGTAGCCTTCCCAAATTAAACTTCTAAAATTTCCTAAATCAGAGTTTCTCTTTTTAATCCAAAAATTGCCTTGCAAGGTTAAATCGTCCAAAATGCCTTATAGGCAAAAATTAATTAATTTCACTCTAAGTCCAAGTTGAGAATTTGTAAGAGGCGGCCTGCTAGAAATTTATCCAAGCAAGAGGTGGTCTGCCAGAAATGAAATTTGGGCAAGGGGGTTGTGCAAGACTTGACAGAGGTGGCTTGCCAGAAATTTTTTCGCACCAAACCCTTTGTCCAAATTTCAATTTTAAACCAAATTTCCCAAAATTTCCAAATTTTCAAAATAATTAAATTGCCTTAGCCAAAATTGATTTTTCAAAATTTTCACCATCGAAGCCATGTTGAAATTAAAAAACAAGTTGCCTGCCAGAAATTAAAGGTGAGGTGGTCATGCTGTCGAAAAGTGTAAGGGTGAGCTTGTTGAAAATAAAACTTTGCAAGTACTAGCTCGCCAGAAATTAAAACTTGACACAACCACTATGCCAAAAATCCCAGACTTAGCCAAAATTTCAAAATTAATACAAATTTCAACCCAATATCACTTTTGCACTAGGCTCGAAAAATTCTAGAATTTTGCCATTATCAATAAAATCCAATTAATAATCCAAATCTTCAATTTGGATTTGCAAGATCGCCATTCTAATAAAATTACCGGATGTAGCCAAAATTCGATTTTGCAAATCGCTACCGTCTACGTTCAAAATCTCCATCTCTAGGGGAAAATCAAACAGACTTGGTATCCAAAACCACCCATGGTGTTGAAAAACACCATTTGAAGGCAAGACAAACCTTAAATCCCCAAGCTTCAAATTTCTCACTTAGAGGCTTCAAAAAGAGCTACTGCCAAAGACTACCACTCCTACTGCTAAAGCGAAATAAAGGGGGGTCCCCATTTGCAATGGAGCGATGGTGTGAAAACCTCACAACAAGACCAATAAGAAGCAAGGAAGTTGCCTAGTCATCATACAACTCATCATCCAAGATATGCACTCCCTTTTCCTTCTCCCTTTTAGCAAAATCAAATGAACTTAAGCAAAATTTCACTAAGTTCCTGCATATCAATGCTAGGAAGGCTGCTATGTCGTAGCTCCATGAATTCTAACTTTTCCATGCAAGTATCCCATGTATTATCCCAATCGGAAGTATGTATCTTTTCTCCTGCAATCTTTATCTTAATTCTACTTCCTTATCCTTGGGAATTCTTTATCCTTCTTGGACCTCTTTCTCTTGGATGTCTTGACTTTGTAATACTTGAACCCTTCATATTTCCACCTTCATTGTTTGGAATTCTTCTTTGTCTTCTTCATCTTCGAACTTGATCCTTGAGGTGGTCCCTTGAACACATTAACATCTCCCTTGGCATATTAAATCTTCCTCAATCCATTTCCTTGTATGACTCGATTATCATCAGGATCAATCCCCTGATGGGAATCTTGTCCTTGAATTCTGTGTTGCTCTTGATCTCAGACTTGTCCTTATGCCTTGTCCATGTTCCTATGCTAACTTTGGTGTTAGAATCGTCCTCAAACATCCCTTGGTGTACTTGTTTGATCCCTATGGAAAATTGATGTGAATAGGGACAAGTTGATCGCCTTGTAAGATAGTCCTTATTCTTCAAGCATTTAATCAAGTGAAAATTTGCCTTGCATAGGGACACATGAATGTCTTGGAATTGAATCCTTGAACTTTTCCATGGACTCCCTATTTTAAATCTGGACTTGTCCCATGTCCTTGCTTGATGGAGGTTTGATCTTGAGATAATTCCTTCAGCTCGATCCTTGAACTTTCTTTCCTTTGTCCCAGCTTTGAAGTGCATTGTCATCTATGGTGGAAATTCACTTGTCATAGGGATTAATTGATTTCACGCTCCTTGTTCAATCCTTGCTTTAATTCTTGCTCATCCTCTTGGTGGAAAACTGATAGGGACAAGGATAAAATAAACTCCTAATAAAATGTCCTTTACTTTGTCTTTGGTTTTGTCACCTTAGTCTCTGAATGGAAGATCAACTTGAATAGGGATTTTGTGATTTACTCGAGATTGTTCCATCCTTGTCCTCCTTGCTTATCAATGTCTCACGCAATCACTCCTGCAAAAGAGAAGAAGGCATGAAGTTAATGATCTTGTAAGGAAACATGATTAGGAAATTAACTTCAGACCCCTTAATCCTTTCATTTCACCACTAATTTGGAACTTTTATGACTTAGAAAAATCATATTTGAAGGCTGCAAATGGAATCCAAAACTAAGTATGAGAGTCCCAAAGTCTGAGGACAAATCTGGAAATTAAATCTGAGGATTAATTCCAGAGACAAACCGATTTAATAGCATAAAAAAGTCCCTTTGCTGCTACACACTTTGAAAAAATCAGAATTTTGAAGTTCTGAAACCTGAGAAATTTTCTGAGAACACGTCTGAAGACATGGTCTGTAAATAGGTTCAATCAGATTGTTAGGAGATTAAAATCATGATCAAATTGACTTATTTAGACTTCAAAATGTAAGGATCAGACCTCTGCACAAACTCTGATTTCTGAGGACAGACCTGCAACATGTCCAAAAACCTGGAAATCAATGCACGACTTAGCCAAACACCACTCCAAACATGCATTGTGTGGCCTGATAATGGGGAATAAGTCCTAGGATCAGATTGGTTTTTGAGACAAATTCTGAGACTAAGTCTGAAGACATCTCTTCATTCTCGGAACTAGTGACTTAGACTTCGGCAAATCATCCCATTAATTGACTAGAGCACATTCAATGAAGGTTTAAGGATTAGAAGTGAAAGAACAAACCTTCTAACAAAAAGATGTAAATCTGATTTCTGAAGACAAGTCTGAAACTTACCCTTTTCTGGATGATTTTGACCCCCAAACTTGTTTCTTGCACAAAAATACCTTCCAAAGACTCAGCAACAGCCCCCCTGAAGATTGGATGAGTTGGTGAATTATAGGATTTTTTTCCAAAATCTCCCCTGTTTTGGTAGTTTTCAGATTTGGTCTGAGGACTAATGCCTTGTTGCCCTCAACTGATCTTGAAACTTGGACTTAACCTCCAAAAAGGTCTGCAAATAATGTGGATCATATTTGATGATCATAAACAACCTGGAAATTTTAATAAAAATCGAACTTCTTGGAGAGTTTTCAGACTTAGTCTGGAAACTCACTTTTCAGGCCTTCCTTAGTGCTTGAAATCAGTCAAAACATGTGATTTATCCCTGCAAGCAATTCATGATCAGATCTGGAATGGTTGGAGGCCCATGGATTTTATATGAATTTTCTAAGAAAATTGCCCAGCTAGAAGAAATCTCAGACATTTGTCTGAAGACATCCATCCACCAGCACTTAAACACCTCGAAATTGGTCTGAAAATCAGAAGTTTGAATCCCCCATCAAACTGCAATAATCCATGGATGAATTTGCTTGCAAATAATTTCTATGAGTTTCCTAGAAAAATTGCACCATGTGGAAAATTTCAGACATTAGTCTGAAGATACCTTATTCTCAGCTCCTCTTTGGCAGCCACCTTTGCTCTCAAGTTGACTAAGAAAACTCAGAAATTTCATCCTTGGATGCCCACCATGGATGGATGCTTACAATAATCTCCAAGATTGCTGGTCCTGCTTGAACTCCCTGATTTTCTTCTTCTTCCAGCCTAAACACTTAGTCAACTTCATGTCTTCTAGATAGCTGCACATTCCCATTTTAAAGTGGTTTTGGTTTGCTATGTACCTCCCACAAGCAATTTGGGATAAAAGAGTTTCACCTTCTAGAAGCTTCCAAAACTTTATTATATTATTTTCCCCTTTATTTAATTAATTTTTATTTTTATTTTATTTTACCAAGGGAAAATCAACCAGCTTAGGGACTCCATATTCCTTAAAAATTGCCTTGTCCCCATTTAAATAATCTTCCTTGTCCATAGAAGAGAGAATCGACCCTCATAGGGACTAATATAATCCCAAAAATTGACATTTTCACTTAACAAAAACGGCCCTCAAAGGGAAAAACGACCCATGTAGGGATAAATTCGATCCCATACTAAGAAAAAATTTCACATTCTAGGTCATCTCCAAGGGGAAAAATGACCTATCTCTGGACAAATCCACACATCCAATGGGATCAATCCTTACTCTGGGTCTCGGAATTTGATTAACTACAAACCCAAAGGGGAAATTTGCCTTGTATCTGGACTCTTCATTCTCTTCATTTAATCTTTGGATTCCAGGTGGGGGAAAATCAACCCATGCTTGGATATTTCCAACACTTAGAAATTTTCATGCCTTTCACAATTGCCCTCAAGGGAAAAACGACCCTTGTATGGACAATATCCATACTTCGAAAAAGAATTTGAATCCATTACCACCCCTTGAGGGAAAAACGACCTATGTCCGGATAGTTTTGATTCTTAAAAATTTTCACTCTCCAAACTCTTCTCAAGGGAAAAAATGACCCCTATCTAGACAACTTCCAGACTTACAAAACTTTTCAAGAAAATGCTATCCAGAGTGGTCGAAATTCATACTATGTCTGGATTTTAACCCCAGCACTTAGAAAATTTTCAGGAAAATGTCAATTTAAGTGGGGAAATTCATAATAAGTCTGGATTTTAATCAAAATAAGTGGGGAAATTCATAGTAAGTCCGAATTTTTATCAAAATAAGTGGGGAAATTCATAATAAGTCCGGATTTTGTGTATTTTTTATAAAGAAAATTTGATTTTCCTTAGGAATTTGGCAATTTGAAGTATGGAAAATCAATTTCTATAAGGGTTTTAAGGCCCTTATGCATGGAATATGCCTTTAATGTATTTTGGACTAATTGACTAGCCAAAATTTAAATAAACTTAGGATTTTACATTCAACCCACTATAACTTGACCCCAAAGGACTTCAATTTTAACGTTCCCACTTAAGATCGCAACTTGGGCACTTGATTTCTTTACCACCCCTCAATCTTTAAAGCTCTGAAATGCCAAATTTACTGCCAAAACCTAACTAACCTAACAACTACGAGCGAAAAGAGGGGGTCCCTATTTGCAATGGGACGATGGTGTGAAAACCTCACAACAGATCTAGACAAACTTAACATACAAATTGCACTAAATAAATAACAATCTCTCGCTTAAAAAATTAAGCTTTTAAAAACCAAAGATGAAGTATGTACAAGGAGAAGCAGATGCATCTCTAGCATGTTTTTCATAGAAGCTACGATATTGGGTTCTTGTATTTACTCCACCATCCTTAAAGGGGTCTAATACCCAGTTTGACCTAAGCACAACCAAAGTACTGCCTGGGTACCACCTATTGCCCGTAAATCCTTACGGCCCGTGGACCCTTAAAAACAATTTAAAAAACATTTTTTTAATAAAAACTCTCACAATATTGTTTGGTCACCATAAAGTAAGGGTATAACAAATGTTTGACCTCGTTTGCAAAATACAAAAGGCTAAAACTGCATTTTTTCCTTCATGTTGCTATTGTTGAGTTTTGAGGTTGGTTCCTCTTTTTTCCCAAGGTGAGGGCTACAAGAGAGATAAACCTACACCAATAGGAGATAAATAGTTGCACAAAGAAGATTTAACAATCAAACATAAGTGATTCTTTCAATTTTTCAAATTTTAAATAATTATTTTGAAGATTTTTCAATTAATTAAAAGACACTTAGTAAGTTTTAAATATTTTTTAAAAGTTTTTGTGCATAATAAAGGGTTAGAATTTCGAATTTCAAAAAAAAAAAAAATTGTACGATTGTTAATTCATAATGATTTTTGTTTTAGGATCATACAAAATGGTTGATAGTTCTAGTTCAATTGCCCCAAAAGCAAAGAATTCATTTAAATTTGATTCATCGTCACCTCTTTGGCGACATATGACAATAATTGAACAATTTCTTGGTGGTGGGGGTTATCTTTAGCATTGTAGTCATTGTGCAAAAGAGTAAAAGAGCTCATAGTCTCAAGTGAAAGCTTACCTATGTGCTATTTTTTTTTATAGGGAATAAGAGTTTGTCCAAAGCCCAAAAAAAGGATTGCCAAAGCATCAAATATTGGCATATATTAGAGAAAAAGGCAATAACGACATAGCACTTGTAATTAGTCAAAGACTCTTTCACATCATCTTGCCAAGAAAAGCTTGCAAAAACCTCTTATTGGCTTATCACAGCCGGTTGTCCCACATCCTTTCAGGCCAATGCCGCCATTTTCCTAGAGATAAGAATATTTGGCTTCGCATAAAAGAGTCCCATAGGAAAAGGTCTTCAAGAATTCAGCGAGGGAGCTTGCAAATGAAAGCATTTCTCATTGCATTTATGGCAATGGGCCTCCGTTCAACCTCGTTAGATCACCATATTGGTGGGAAATGGTGATGTCCATTTCCAATGCACCTTCTAATTATGTTAGTCCTAGCTATGCAAAAGTGCAAACCACCTTACTAGTGAAGGACTAAGCTTCAGTAGAGCCATCATTGAGAGCAATCTAGGATACATGGCTTAAAATATGTGTATCCATCATTTCTAATGGATGGAAAGATTACAAAAGTAGATCATTGATCAATGTTATAGCAATTCCCCCTAAAAGGGACAATGTATTTCAAGGGAGTAGATTGTGAGGGTCAAGTGAAAGATGCAATTTTCATTTTCAATATCCTCGTAGAATCCATTGAAATGGTGAGCCTTGACAATGTTAACCAAGTCATAATGGACAACACTAAAAATTGTAGGCCAGTTAGGTCTATAGTGGAGGGTAAATATGGTCATGTTTTATGGACACCATATGCAGTCCACTCACTCGATTTGATATTGCAAAAGATTGGCACACAAATTGAGTGGGTCAAACAAACCTACACAAAGGGTGAGAAGATGCAAGTGTTTGTGACTAATCATCATATGTCACAAGACACTTTTAGGACCTTCTCCAAGTTGGAGTTGTTGAAGATAATTTTAATAATTTTAATTTTATTTTAATTTTTATGTTAATATGTGACATGTAATTTTTTAACCATGTTAGGTTTTCGAAACTTGATTTGCATCTCACACAATCATCTTAGGATAAGTTGCAAAGGTGAAAGAGACATTGAGATATGGTCATCAATAACATGTGAAGTGTATTGAGGCATTCAAGTATAGAAAGAGCCGAAAAAGTGAAAGCATGGATCTTAGATGATGATTGGTGGGCTTGTGTGGAATATGTTTTGGGGTTTCACTGAGCCCATCATTAGCATGATTCTGAGACAAACCTCTCATGTTTGGGTGAAATTTATGATGACATGGACTCCATGGTTGAGAAAACAAGAAATATAATAGAAGCCAAAGAACATGACCCGATGGAAACATTTTTCAAAAGTGTGTAAAAAGTTATTGTTGACTGTTGGAACAAAATGACCACCCTCTTACATCTCTTAACATTATTTTTGTTTCCAAAGTATTAAAGCAAAGAGATGCTTCCCTTACCAAGGAGGGTTCCACCATATAGGGATGAGGAGGCTGTTATTTGCTACAGGCTGCATTTAGGAGGATATTTCTAGATGAAGATATCCGAAGGGTTGTCTTGAGTGAGTTTGGTCACTTCATATTTTCAAGGAATCGTGATGTTGCTACTCTTTGAGACAAATACAGGAAAGATTCTCATGATTGGTGGTACATACATGGGCAAGACTCTATTTACTTGCAACCTCTTGCAATTAAAATTCTGTCTCAAGTATGTATCATTTTATTTTTATTTTTCTTGTTTTGCATTATGTACATATTAGATTTTATAATAATATAATTTATGTTTTGTATTCATAAAACTAAATAATAAATGTTGTATGCAAATTCAAAACATTGCAAGTTCTTCATCTGAGAAGACTTAAGTGCAACCATTTGAGTGCGAAAAATACAAAAAATTTGGTCTATGACACTCTAAAGTCTAAACACCTAAATACAATGAGGGTGTGGCAAAGAATTGGTAGCTAAGTCTTGAGTGTGCTGATTTAGATGCTACAATTGTATAGCTTGCCAAGTCTCTATGGGTAAGGCAACTTTTGCACATGAAATAGCTACTGGGAGTGGGACTCCAATTAATTGTGGTTCACGAGAAATTGAACTAAATGTTGATTTTGATGCTTTTGAAGAAGAACAATATGAGGACAATTAAATATTGATTGTTATTTTGAATTTTTATTATTTAATGACACTTTGATTTGACAAATGATTGAATCATGAATTTAGGAATATTTTCATTTTGCAAATTGTGAATATGAGGTATTTAAATATTCTATTTGTTGCAATTATGAGCATCATCCTTTTTATATTTTATAAGTTAGAACTTTGAACACACACACACACACACATATATATATCATAGATGAAAAGTCGGCAAGTTTTTGTATGACTCGCAACCACTCCTGAGTCAAAGTGCCAATGAGTTACTCACCCGAAAATTCCCCAACAAGTTTTTGAAAAACTCAAGATGATTTATTCCTATAAAACTTGCAAGTAAATGCAAAAAATTGAGAGTTTTGTATCGAAAAATGGCGACTTTTGTGCTGAAAACTTGTTCAAATTCATATAATTTATTTTTTCTTGCTTGCAATTAAAAAAACACAAAGTTTTCACAGGACTCTGTGAGGGGTACTATCCCTCAACCCCGTTGGAGGCATAGCCCCCAAACCCCCAAGGAGCACTGCCCTTTGACCCAGTTGGGGGTGCTGCCCTCAAACCCCCATGAGGGGCACTACCCCTCAACCTCATTGGGGTCGACATTCCCAAATCTCCATTAGTTATTGCAATCTGTTAGATAAAAAATTTGATTATAAAAAACTTAAACACTATTTGCACAACTTGCCAAAATCTCTTTAGATATGTCAACTTCTACATATGACATGGCTAGTGGAAGTGGCATTATAGCTCATTTTTAAAGTTGAACTCATGTTTTTGTCTATGGTATGTATTAAATTAAATTTTGATTTATATATGATTAAAATTAGTAATATGCTGAACAAAATTAGTAATATGTGTTTTTGAAGAATATTTTTACCCATTTATGTATATAAAATGTTCAATAAAATTGTCGAGTTATTGCCATTTTTTTTTTAGTTTTCGCCGAGTCCCAAGCTTTTAAATTTTTTGGGCATGTCAAATCCGAGTTTTTCAACTATGATATATTATATAGCCAAATTTGTACCCATAACACAATACGAGGACTATTTAATATAGATTGTAATTTTGAATTTTTACTATGTAACAGCATTTTGATCTGACAAATGATTGAACTTGAATTTGTGAGTATTTTCATTTTTGTAAATTATGAATATGAGGTATTTAAATATTCTAATTATTGCAATTACGAGTATCAATGTTTATATTTCATAAATTAGAACTTTGTACATATATATATATAGGCAAACCCATACTGATACCCAAAGAAAACAAATTGTTGTACCACCAACTACAACGCAATCAAACTCAATCAAGGAGGTTGAAGTGAGAGACCTCATTGTTGTAGAATTGTAGAATTATAGGACTTGTAGGGGTAAAGCTCTTTTCTTTGGCATTAGCTATATAAGGAAGAACCACTCAATCACCATGTACCAAAAATTGGAGTCTTTACATCACAAGTATCTTATCTATTACAAATTTCAGATGTACAACTATTGATGAAATATGGTTTACTTACTATGGCTTGAATATCTTATTTTTTAAGTTCTTTGGTGGGTACATTGGAGTGCAAATACCACAAATTTTAAAGATAAGCCCTCCACAATTTGTGTCAGTTTTGATTGACCCCATTCACACAAAGAAACAAAATAAATTAACTTGAAAATGCCTCAATGACCTTATCTTTGTATAATACAACCTTTAGCTTCACAGAATAAATGTCGAGGTCAAATCAGACAATTTCATTCATTTGGATGATATTGATCCTTATAGTGATCGGACAAGGCAAGATGAGGGGTCCCAATTATTTACTACAAACAAGGTTCTTGATTTTGAGAGGTAGGCAATGGAGGATGTGGCTACAATATGGGCTACTGGATTGTCATTGGGTGACATTGATATGTTAAAGGAGTTATTTCCATCTACTTGCGAGATAGAGGTTAAGTTGAAGCTACAAGAACAACCTTCTATGCCAAACCAGGTGCCATATCAAAGTGCAAGGATGCAATGTCCCCTCCCGCTTGATGATTAAACCAGATGAATATTTTAACTTCTCCTATTCCCGGAGGTTATAAAACTAAAATGAATTATAAGGGAATATTGAGAATAATTAAGTACAAGGAGCAAAAAGCTTAAGTTATAAGTCTTGACGCTTAATTATTCACTTTATAACTTTTAAACGGTCAAATTTAAGTGAATACTTATTTATCCTATCCGATTTGGACATGGTGGGCATTTAAAATCATTAAGAGGCAAATAATATTATTAATAATGCCTAAGTAGAATTCCTTGGAGGAAATCGATGGCTTTTTGAAGGCTTATAAAGAAGTTCGATGGAAATGATTTTTCATTCTTTGGTGATCGAATTTCCTCTGCAATCTTTTCCTAAGAAAAATCTCTCAGGAAGCAAACCCTGTGAAGGATCTCTACTAGACGCAGCCCCAGGAGACTCAGTAGAAGTTTTACAGCAAACAGGGCCTCAAATTACAGTAGGCGCAATAAGCTGGTGGCGAATTCCATATGGAAAGGGCATAGGAATATATCTGAAACAGTGTGAAGCAAACAGCAAGAATATAAGACACCAATCATGACCTGCAAGCTCACGCCAGCACTTGGAAAGCACTTAGTGAAGGAATCACAGCCAGCAATAGTTAATGATGCATGTGGCTAGCCTGGTTCCTATAATCGATTCATGCAGTCCCATGATTAAAGGTTTAATGGCCACGCAATCTGGTATGTAAAATCTCAAAAATTCACTGTATCTTCCAACTGTGTAATGTCCCCGCTTTTGAATAGGATTTAATAATATTTAATAATTGAACAATTGAATTTTATTAAATAAAAAATATTAATGAAAGAAAAACTTAATTAATAAATAAAAATATATAAATAATATAATATAATAATTATAAATTAATATTGAAATTTGAAACATATAAATAAATAATAAAAATGATAATTAAATAAAAATAATAAGAATTGAAACAGAATAATAAATGTACAAACAATTACCGAAGGGCAAATATGAGAAGGCGACTTGAAGAGTCGCATCCTCATTCCCTATCAAACAAAATTATATAGGGATAGACAGATATTTCCAAAGTAAGACACCTGATATAGAATATGGATGTCGACTATACTCCTAGGACACTTAGTGATTAATATATATGTCAAGGAGTAAGTACTAAACCATATAAATGATCGTATATTTTGGCAATAACAAAACCCACATCCATAGTTGAATTTGCGAGGAAAGAGTCAACGGTAGACTTGGCAGAATCATTAGCCATCTTGTTGAAGGAATATATAATAGAGAGAAACATTCAAGTCGCAATTGTTTTGTTTCTTTCTTGAATGGATCATTTCATCTTCAATCGCTATTAAGATAGGCTATCACTTTCCGAACCCATAGCATCCAACTTCAAACAGAGGGAGGTTCTCAAATATTTCTATCTCATAATCGACCTGGATAAGTTATATAGTATCGCTATAATAAGAAGAGCTATCGTGGGAACATATGTTTAGCAGATGGCAATCTAGTCCAATGTAGAAGCAGTGACTATAGTGAGCCAGTGATTTATCATCCAACGGTGATTTATACAAATGGCAGAAGGTTTCAGGATGAACACATTTAGATTTAAATCATCAATATCATACAGCAACACAATTCTATTTTGTAATAGATCATTGGTTTAAATTGGCGTGGAATCATTCAAATTGCTTTAACAAAACATCATTACAACTCGGGAGTCCCTCATATACCATGATTCTGTGAATCCAAAGTGTAATTCAGAGAGCAATTATAATGATTAGGTGGTGTGATTACTATTAAGGCTTAAAATTGCACCCTGTTAAACTACACAAGTTTAACAATTTTGCCTAACATGGGATTCATTTCTGCATGTGGGGAATGCGTAACTAGAACTGAACCCTCCGGATTCTAGGCCGGTTCCTATTAGATGATCACTGATAACTCCACAAAACTAAACTGAACTTGGGAAAAGGGAAAGAAATTACTGAAATAAACCTAAACTTTTAAAATTTAAACTAGAGAACCAGGTGATACACCAAAACTAATGAGATGGGATACACTGGCTGATCATTATCTACAGGATTTCATTTTTTAATTAATGAACACTTCTTCACTATATAGGCTTGCATGAGTATTTCACAGTGAGGTCTTAAAATGAAAACTAGTAAGGAAAGATAAATCTTTCTCTCAAAACTCTTCAGATTTACAAAACACACATTGTGACCTGCAAACAACATACACCTCTATACCAGGCAATATCTGAGACAAAAAGAAATAAGGAACAAGATAGTTCACAAATTACCTCTATCAATCATGTTTGCACAGAATATAGAAAGAAAAGAAGGTTCAACTTCACTGAAATAATGCTCCAAATGATGCTGTCAGATGTATTCAATCTCCAAAATGAGTAACAGAAAAGTGTGCAAAAAATGCTAAGGACATAGAAATTTGTCACAAAAGCCTCTCCTGCCTTTTTCAGAACTGTTACAATAATGAGTGCTCTTCACCCTAAGTAAAACCACCAAGGGTCGGATCCTGAGAAATAGCCTCCAAAACAGGACCTAGAAACCCACAACAATGAAGCCTATCCACTAAAAGACTCCACTAAGTCATAAAGAACCTATGACTCACTCACAACTGACCTCAAAAGGCTCCAAAAGGCCATAAAGACCACCTAACTGCCATGAAAAAGTCAAAATCCGACCCAAGACCCCTAGAAGGACACCAACCTCCCTAAATCCGCTCAACAGGCTCCTAGATTTGCTCCCGAGACTTTCTCAACCCCTACAAACCTTCCTTATGTCTCCTCTTTACAAAGTCAAAGGACCACTTTCTCTCAAAAATAAAAAATTCCTTTAGTTTGAAAATTAATTAACTAATTACAATTTATAATGTATTGTAATTAATCATTAATTTACAATAAAACTAGGAGGAATGGCGACTTATGAAGTTTTTTTGAAAAAAAGTAAAGTAATATTAACAGAAACTATTAATATTACTTATAACCAAAAGGTTATCCTGCGAAAACACATAAGTCTCTTCGGACTTCAAAAAACATTCAAAACAAAATAGGGCATAAAGCCCGTCGCCCTAAAAACTCTTTCACACTTGATATTTCTCATTTCCTTTTTTGTGGAAGAGCTTCTCGAGGGTTCTGAAACCCTTGCCGCCACTATCTTGAGCTGGAGTTATTTCTTTCTGTCGCCTCTGTCTGGAATCTCTGCAGTTTATAAAGTTCTTGGAAGGTGCCTTTGACTGGAACATAGTTGGTCCGCCACTTGGGGTTTGCAACATAATTGCTTCTGTTGTTTCAACTTCAAAACGCATCCTCCTTCTCTGATGCACAGCCGCCATTATCTTGAGTTTTGCACTTAACAAAAAAAGCGAGTAAGGATCTTCTTCAGACGTAATGCTTCTTTTTATAAAAACATTAAAGTTACTGTTACAGAAAAAGACTTTGCCATGACGTTTGGAATGTTCACCATATAAAACTGCTAGTCTTTGCTGGCTTTTCTGAAGAAATCGCATTTTTTGTGTATTGGAAAGAAATGTTATCTTTTACTTACCCTCTGT
>MU225226.1:116504-127114 GCA_018584345.1 Thuja plicata
GTCTTTTCTGAATTGTTCTTAAATACATGCATTTGCATTTCCAGATGAATGAACTCAAAAATGAATGTACCTTATCATTGTTCAACACACATGAAAAAATTACTTTTAGAACTTGCAATGTATTTATGTTGCTGTTGCACCTCGACTGATTGCATGACATTTAATAAGATGAACTTCTTAGTCAAAGCTGCCCTCGTAGAAAAATTGCTAAAACATGAAATTTTGATAACAATTACAGACTACAACTAATCAATGAAAGACGTCGATAATGAGTTACGAGCAAGAGGTGGTTAAAGCATTGCGGATTGGACATCCATTATATTAATTATGGTAACAAATGGTGGTGACTGGTGTGAAACTACTTGTTCAGTATTGATAAGAAAAGTAAGAGAGGAAGATGATCCATTGTATAATGATATGTGAAAACTACAAGGGTCGTAAACAAGACTTAACCAAATTAGATAAAAATGTTGCGAAGCGTCACAATGAATTGTGTTAAATCAGCGCGGAGTGAAGAAACGATAATCTAACTAGCGTTTGATAAAATATATTCCATTAGCAGCAATCAACATATAAGAAAAACATATAGATTAATCACCCGAAGGATATATCGATAATCCTTAACGAAGTGGTGTGATTAGTTATGAGGAAATACAATTAGTCTTTGACGTCTGGTTCGTCTCCCTGGAACCCTGGTTCGTCTCCCTGGGACCCTGGTTCGGCCAGGGTTCGAACCGGTTCTTGGTTCGGGTCCTATTAGCCTATGGGTTTGGCCACGGTTTGAACCCAAGCAGGCTGGTTCAATCAGGCCGAACCCAAGTCAAACTAGGGTCGAACCAAGGTAGACCCAAGCAGACCAAGTGTGAACCAAGTACATTTCCTCTGAGAAACATTCTATAATTTAGTGCGGAAAACAATTATTACAGAATTGGAATAAGATCTTTAACATTACAAAACAAAATTGCTGAAGTTCAGATTATTATTACATCAAATTAAACTAGCCCTCAAGATTTCTTCTAATGAAATTTTTATATCCAATCTCTGATAATGACTCCTGTCCGCTTAATTGAAAGCTCTCTATAGTGATAAATTATATTTTAAACATTAAAAAATATCTTCAATAGGTGAAGGGAGTTGCAAGCTACTTTTTTAACATTTTTCAAGTAGGATGTTAATTACAAACAAACAAGCCCTTTGTATAGTGAAAAAGTAATAAGCATTTGAGGACTTGGAAAGTGAGAATGTTATTGGTGCAATTGATCCCATTGGCATTGGCACTGTTTGTGAATCAACTAATGCCTTTTATGAAGAGGAAGATGAAGATGAAGATTTAAAAAATCCATTAAATGATTGAAACTTAGTATAAAGTTCCAATTGTTGAAAGTCAAAACAATGATACTTGAACTCAATATTATTATATTAATATTTTGATGTTCATATGATGCTATGGTTACAAGTTTATGGTGTTTTTGTTGTTTTTGTGATACTATGTGACATTCTAATCTTAATTCATGCTTCTAGGCTGCATACGTGTGTGTGTGTGTGTGTAAATTTTACATGTTTTTGTAGTATCGAACCCAAACAAACCCAAACCCCATTTCAAAATTTTGTCGTACTAGCGAACCAGTTCTTCGAACCCGAACTTGAACCCAAACCCGAACCGGCAACTTAGCAATTAGTAAGAGACAAAAGGGGTATCTTTTCCAACGTGTTTCATCATCCCAAACATGAGGTATAAGAAGGCACTTCAGCCATTCATTCAAGGATTATAAAATATGAGATATATAATATATATATATATATATAGAAAGCAGATTTGAAGGGGAGAGGTGGCAGATTGAATGAGAGAGAATGTAAACAAATATATTAAATGAAATGAATAAGAGAACATTAAATACTTTTGAACCCTTCATAAGGAAGAGATAAGAAAGGAAATGGGTCAGAGATGTGTGTGTGTGTGTGTGTGTGTGAACCCAATCATCTTGCATATATGTTATTTAATGAATCAGAGATAGTAAGGTGATATTGTGCATAATCTCCATTGCATAGTTGAACTGCAAAGATCAGACATGGTAAGTGTAATAAATTGAAGGAATGGTCCCAATATTCCAGGACAACCAATAGGGGGACATTACAAAATGCTGCGAACAATAATAAGTTAGAAATTCTATCTGATCCTTTCCAGCTATGTAATGTAATTGGGTTATTGCAAAAAAGAAAATCACAATAAGGTTGGCGTAAAGTTCAAAATTCCTACACTTTGTGGCAGTTTGATTTGGTTAGAAATAAATTCATGAGATTCTTGTATTTCTTTTAAGAATTGCCATTAAGGATACTTCAAAGGATCAAAACAACTCCCCAAATTTTCACTAGATTAGGGAAGAGGAAGACGTAAAATGTCGCAACATGCAGTTTATGAATAATGATGATGATTTTCAAAGGTAACTATTCCGTCAAGATTCCACATGATGATGCAATTTTGTACACAATTTGTATTAAATTAATCAAATTCAATAGAAAACACTTTTGTACTCGTTTGTGGAATCAATGGATACATTTTGTTAGTGAATTTTGCATAAAATATGTATTTTTAAAGAAAATTAAGCAATTTTTTAACTTATCACGTCTTCCTCGAGGTTTTTCCAAATCAAAAATTTTGGGTCCACCAAGTTCTTGCCAAGTCAAAGTTTTCCAACTATGGATCACAACATATATCTTTGAGGACAAGGAGGACAACCAGTTTGATATTGGTAACATTTAAAGAATGACATTGTCTATGACTACAAACATGAATTAAGACAATGTTTGGAAGGGGTGCCAAGAGATAGGATTATTCTTACTTGTAATGCTGACAGTGCTGACCAAGTCTACAGTTTACTTCTGTTCATTCTGGCATATATGAGTTTGAATATTTTATTAGTTCCAGATTAGTTTAAGCTCTTCGACCACATTGGCAATCCGCCAATTGCTAGGCCCTTTTGTGCTGTCCTTGGTAAATGTGAAACCAAGGATTGTGAGTTCATTCCAATATAACATCTTCAAGCCTTGAAAAGCCCATATTTGCTACCCAACGTCTCGGCCAAATTAATGGTTTGCATAAGGAAAACCAAAGATCTATGCCAAGCCAGGTGCCATATCAAAGTGCAAGGATCAAAACAGCTCCCCAAGTTTTCACTAGAATAGGGAAGAGGAAGATGTAAAATGTTGTAATATGCATTTTATGAATGATGATGATGATTTTCAAAGGCAATCATCATAAATTCATATTAGTTGTAAGCTAACTTTTGCGGCAAGATTCAACGTGATGATGCAATTTTGTACTCAATTTGTATTAAAATTAATCAAATTTAATACAAAACACTTTTGTACTCATTTGTGGAATCAATAGATACATTTTGTTAGTGAATTTTGCATAAAATATGTATATTTAAAAGTTGCCAAGTTTTCCTCGAGGTTTTACCAACTCAAAAATTTTGGGTCTGCCAAGTTCTTGCCAAGTCAAAGTTTGCAAACTATGGATCACAACATAGACCTTTGAAGACAAGGACAACTAGTTTGACATTGATAACATGTAAAGAATGGCATGGTCTATGACTACAAACGTGAATTAAAATTTAAGACAATGTTTGGAAGGGGTACCAAGAGATAGGATTATTCTTGTACTACCGACAGGGCTGACCAAGTCTACAGTTTACTTCTGTTCATTCTGGCATATATGAATATGATATATTTTGTTAGTTCCATAATTAGTTTAAGCTCTTTGACCACATTGGCAATCCTCCATTTGCTAGGCCCTTTTGTGCTGTCCTTGGAAAACGTGAAACCAAGAAACCGAGGATTGCAAATTCATTTCCAATATAACATTTTCAAGCCTTGAGAAGCCCATATTTGCTGCCCAACGTCTCAGCCAAATTAAAGGTTTACATAAGGGAACCCAAGATTCTGTTATAAGCCCCGTTATACTAATTTTTCACCCTGTCTATTTTAGCCTTAACTAATGATAGAAGCTATTTTTGTTCATCCTCAAGCATACAAATGATAGTATCAAACTATCAATAAGTTCATGACTTTATCTATTGGCCTATAAAGCTCTTAATGCAAATGTTCGCTGAGAGTTGTCACCGTAAAAAAGAAGAAATACGGTTCAAAACATATAATTCTTGAACAAAAGCTTTAGTATAAACTATTCAGTGTGACCACCATTATAACTTGGATCATCTTCATATACAAGTACATCCTAAACTAAAATAATTACTATTTTCTAGAAGCAGCAGGATCCTTAATTTTGATTAATTGAAATTTGATACCATTGCTTAATTGAGTTGGCAATGTATTATATCTGTGCCTATGAATAACAAATTTATTCCTTAATCAAACAGAAAATATACCTGCATTTGCTGTACCACAGAAAGATCAAACATCCATAATCCCAAACGAGATGCAGCTACTCCTCCCATCAACATCCAAGCTGATACTAGTTGATTTTGAACCCAAATGGAAGCCACGCATATTATCAGAATGCACCACTGAGGAAACAGAAACATATATTGAAAACATGGTCAGCAACAGATTAAAAATCCTCAAATCTGAAAAGTGTAAAGCCCACTAAAAATAATGACATATATATAAATATGACTAACTTCTCTAAAATACAATATCCATAGTATATAAGCATTAAAGCATATTTGATATTTGATACTATGTAACAGCAATCTTGCATCATCCAAAAAAGAAAAAAAGAAAAAGTAAAAGCATTCCGAAAAATATAGTGGAAAAAGCATTCCCGAAAAAACAGGGAAAAGCAAAAAAGGTGTTTTTTGAAAATAAAAATAAAAAATAGAAATAAAGATAAAAAATAATCATAAAGTTACTCTTTGTAACTTATCCGTTAATAAATCATAAAATTGTATGTTCTTGTGGCATACATACATACATATATACGAATACACATACATACAAATATATATATATATATATATATGTGTATGTTTATTCATATATAGATTTGTTTACTTGTTTGTATTTGTTTATGTATTAATATAGCTGGGTGTGGGTGTGTGGGTATAATACACACACATATACACGTATATATTTTTATTTTTGGGTAGGTGTTTGTTGTTTTTACGTTTATTTGTATGCCTACTATGTGTATCATCTTATATATTATCATGTTTATATATTATATTATAATTATTGTTGTTATGATTGTAGATTTTTACTTATCATTATTTTATTTTTTTCTTATTATATATTTTATATTTTATTTTATTTTAAAATAGTTTGTTCTTTATGTTTATTATTTTTTCTTTCTTTCATATTAATTTGTTGATATTTTAATTTGTTTATTTTATGTTTTAGATATTTTTATGTTTGTTTTATGTAGTATTTTTGCCTTCTATTTTATCTTATTTTTTCCTTCTATCTTTTTTGAACTCCATGCACTCTTTCCCTTCCCCCCACCCCTTTTTTCTACCTATTTGGGTCTGCAATTTTCTTCAATCTCTTGCTACAGCTCTCTTTCATCCTGATGATGGATCATTGAGTATGATCTGAAACGTTGAGGCTAACCAAATTCACAGAGTTGAATCCAGAAGCACATACTTTAATTAATACATTGATGACAATTAATACATTGAAGGATAACCAATATTATCAAACATGACAATAGGCATTGTACGCTGACTACATCATCCTCCCCAAAAGAAAAAAGTCGTCTTCCAGAGGACGAGTATGCATAAAGTAATATTTGGAAGACTAATGGAAAGAGTGTAGACAATGACTTGTACTGTGCAAACTCAACATTGTAGTGTACTTCAAAAATCAAATGGGGTCGAGGGGCAACGCCCCTTGCAAGGGTCGAGGGGCAACGTCATCCACAACCTTCAGAACTGCACAAAACTCCATGGCACGCAACATTTTCTTGATTTTTCAAGATGCCAAAACAATGCTTATAAAGCCCAAAAATAGAGAATTCACAATGTTTAACCATAATATGATGTCAAAATTCTAATTAGATTGTAGTATCCACTTCAGAATTGATCGTCGTACTAGAAGTTGTTGTAAGGAACTTGCATAAGATTGTGGTACCAATCTTTCCACTTGTTGTATAGAATAAATGAGAGGCCATATGATGCAACTGAGACAATGTACAGACTACTCTAGAAGATGTCGTACAGAATGTCATGAACCACATACGCATATCATGTGTTACCAAACCATGAGCAAGAAACATGTACCGTAGGTCGTACGATATGCCATGAACCAGGTACAAGTATGGTGTGGAGCATTGGTGTGAGCCATACTCGTACAGTATGGAGGAATTTACACTGCACCCGTACAATATAAAGTGATATTTCGTGGAGCTGTCGTAAGGTCCAAAAGATCGAATGTCGTCATATAGGGTGTAGTTTCTACTATACGCTAGTAATTTTCTTGCCAAATGGTATTGTATAATGATGTCGTACGGTGTAATGAGAATGCACGGTTGTGGAGCGTTGTATAGAAAGATATTCAGGCTATACAAGATGAGCACAAAGGTGTCATATGGCACTGCTTAGCCATACACGAGGAACAGATGGTTGTCGCATAGTAAGGTACACATTATGTCGTACAGTGTGGAATCAACTTGAAAGGTGTTGTACGATATGGAATGAATCCGAAAGATGTCATATGGTGAGAGACTTGGGAGGTCGTATGGGAGGTTGATGCCAGGTCCATACATTGCCTAGTCTTGGCGTAAGTCGAGTGTTGAGTCCCAAAGTAAGTTGTATGTTGAGCATTGGCGATATCCATATGGCACTGGAAGTAACTAGTCATACATTGAGCATTGGAGGTAGTTGTACGGTACCAAAAGTAGTTGGTTGGACCAGATTTAGTGGTTGTATATTGTTGAAAAGAGGTCGTACATGATTGAAGTTTGCAGGCTTTACTATATAAAATTGAGGTCATACCATGCCAATATTTTGCTTTTTCATTTTTTTCTATTTTCTTCGACTCTTGCTTTTTCATTACATTTTCCACCTTTGTACTATCAATTTTGTCGTCCATAACTTTACACACTTTCATTTGCTACTCTTCATAGAGAGTTGTGGCTCCAAAAAAATTACAGGTTGGCGAAAATACCTTATAGTCCTCCATTTTCCAGTGGAATAGTCCATTCAAGGAACTCATCTCATCCTCCAAGCAGCTTCCAAGTTCTAAAAACCTTTCATTGTTGGGTTCCATAACTTTTCCTTCCTCCATCCCAAAGTCTCCACCCTCAAACTCTAAGTCGAATGACAACTCCTAGCTCACCACCTGCCTCTGCAAGTGGATGGCATACTTCCATCACTCTCGATCAGGGAAAACTTTAGTGGCGAATATTCGCCATTTGACGAATGTCTCATGTCAGGGACCCGAAATTTGGCGAATATAATGTGTATATCATGTGGGCCGTGTCGCCTGAACTTTATAAATTTGGGTCAAATTCCCGGGCCCGTCGCCCATCGGTTTATGTAATTTTATCCTTTTCTTTCACAATATCGCCAACCGAATCTAATTTTTGGACATAGTAAATTGAAAAAATTCACCTACAATTTCCAAAGCTTATCGTAATTAACAAGCATATTCGCCAATATGTGGTCAAAATTTAAAGTTAGGGTACGGGTTACGTATATATAATTGACATGTGTCTCTATTCCGAAGACTTTCTATGGAACTTTATGTCTTATAAAACTTTGGCCCGAAATAGATTTGACATGTGTGACGTGTCTCTATTCCAGAGACTTTTGGTGGAATCTTTGTCCTTTAAAACTTTGGCCCGAAATAGAATTCACACCATTGATTTGGGATCATTCAACAGTTATAAAAAATAGTGTTAGTTCATGTTAGATGATATAAAATGAACTCGGAGTTTCTTAAAAAACTAATAAAAGCCATTTGAGCTTTCGGGGGCGCTACCCCCGAAAACCCCCGCGGGGCGACCCCGCCCTGTACCACAACAGGGAGCCTGCAAGGGGCTCTGCCCATGGACCCCGCAAGGGGCACTGCCCCCAAACCCCCGTTGAATAATTTGGGGGGTAATTGCGCCAATAAAATGGGAAAATTTATCCTTCGAGTCTGATAAACCGATTTTCTTTAATAATGAAAGATTCGCCAAAATTGTACAAAATTTTCATACGATTGAAAAACAATCGCCAGTATAATTAATATTTTATCCTTTCAAATTAAAAAATTTCACCAATAATATTAATTTTTTCCTCCTAAAATAGTGTAGGATTCGCCAAGATTTTACATATTTTCCTAAGGGGGGGTTTCTTAAAGTTATCCCTGCTCTCAATGGAGAGCGTGTTCTTCCAATTGTGGTTTGCTTTCGCCGTGATCAGCCAACCCCTTCCGAGAAGGGCATTATACGCCTTCTTTCCCAACAAGATGACGACAAAGTCCAAAAAGAAATATTGAGTGCCAATGGTGACCTTTTGTGCCATGAGCATCCCAAGTGGTTTGATGTCGTGTTAGTCGGCACCTACCAAATGGAAAGTTGGTGGCCATAGTGTTGGCTTGGCGAGCCCCTTCCGTGTCTCCTCTGGCAATAAGTTCACGCTCGAGCCTCCGTCGGTGATAGTGTTTGTCAACTTTCATCCCATTATTTCCATCTCGGCGACGTTTGGCTTCCTTCCAATGCCCATTGTCAACAACATTGGGTTAGTGGCCAGGTTGTTTGTTGACTTCTCTGAAGGCTTGCCATGTTCCTAGCCAACTGTGTCATCACCAACTACATTGGTAATGGTCATCTTCAATTGTGGCATGGTTTGCAGAAGGTCGGATACCCGTACAAGTATGGTGGCTTGCAACATCTATCTCATGATAGATTTCTCTAACTCAAACAACAGTGGAGTACTAGCGGCATCATTTGAGGCCCTTCTCTCCCCATCGCCTGTTCAATGTCGATCTTCGCTTCCCAAAGTCTTTCCTTCTCCGTACTTGTAATGACCCCTCTTTGGGACCTTACATGATTCGCTATAAAATTCCTAATTAGGGGTTGGATTACGTTTGGGGATGGCAACTTGTAATTTTTCATACTAAGACAATGCCAATTCCCAATCATCATACATACTTAAGCCTTAATTTTTTAATCCTCTCCTAATCACTAACCTTAAAGCGGATGGTAGAATTACTGTGCTCAGGTATGGAAACAGACTACAAGATGCTCCCTCATGAACAAAGCCCATTTTGGGAATCTCTGCCTCAATGTGACCAGATTACTCCTCTCCTTTCACAAATCCCCTACCCGCTTGGTCATATTAATGAATGATTAAAGAATTAGCTGAGTATATATTACTATTTCACAAATTACAAATATATTGATAAACATGCATCACATAGCTGATGCATAATTCTGATTTTATTCTTATTAAAATATATAAATTATATACACAAGATAATTCTTATATTCCAGATATATTAAACCATTCCATTATATAATCCGAATAATGGATATATATCTTAGATATATAATTCAGATATAATATATACATATATTTACATGATTCTAACTATTATGCATATATAATATATAGATATATATACACAAAATGTAATGTATATATAATTCTGATTATTATTATTTATATTTACTAAATATATTTATTGTAACATACAAATATATATAAAATTCTGATTCTATATATATATATATATATAATAAAGTATAAATAATTCTGATTCATTATTGTTAACAAATGCCTTGTTAGACTATTAAACTGATTAGATTGTTAAACTGAATATATGACTAGTCATTATTGGTCCTTAAACTTGTTAGCTGTGACTGTAACATATGTATATTTTAGTGAGTTTCAACTTGCTGATCTGTCAATATCCCTGATACTTCTTTTAATATAATGTCTTGTTCCATAATCTATAACCCTGTATCAAGACTTATCTACCTTCCAGACTACATGCTATCTTTTAATTTTATATATGTGTCTTTCCTAATGAAAGGTTGCCATCTATAGTTACGTCACTGCCACCATATTTCTTTCCTTAAGTTTTTCCATTGCCTATTCCTCTTCCTAGCTGAACATAACCTGCCCCAGGGATTTATATTGGACTGCATATATATGACTACTGTCATGTCCCCTTTTTAGAGTGGACATCAGAGACGGAGGAGTTGGCCTATCATTGGAGTCTCGTAGGCTAGCGGAGATGGATAGGGACTCATTCAGTGCATACAGTGACTAGATTTTGGCCTTACAAGCAGTTTGGAGCCAGTTTGGAGCAGTTCCTAGATTTTAGGGGATATCCCTACTTTTTAGGAGGATGTGGCAGTTTCCAAATGTGAGGTCCCACTGGACCATTCCACGGTTTCAGTTTCAGGATGACAGGGTGTGTTCCCTAGTTTCTAGGAGCATCCCTAGATTTTAGGGATGGGACTGCCAGTTGACCCATCTCGTTCGGCATCAGTCTGTACAGATGACATGGTGGTAAATATAGTGTTGCAGTGCATTTCCTTGATTTTAGGAGGCAATTCCTACTTTTTAGGAGGGGAATTCCTACTTTTTAGGAGGTGGTGTCAGCTTCCAGATTTGAGGTTCTATAAGGTCATCCCTTGGTTTCAGTTTCAGGAGATTTGG
>MU225226.1:132629-143633 GCA_018584345.1 Thuja plicata
GCAGTGGACGTTGGGAGTCCATTTTGGCACGTGAGGTATTCAGACTGCCTTGGCGTGACTTCTGCAGCCGTACGGCTACCTTTCAGCTGTCACTTGGTTTATTATTTGGTTTACAACAGCAAGTTCTTCCTTTGGTGCGTGGCTGGTTATTTCAGCAGCTAGGCGTCATCATTCTTCATTGTAAAGAACCTTTGCTGATATACTAAATGCATATCTTGCCTGGTACGATTTGCAGCCATTCTGGTTGATTGAATATTATATTATTGCACGCTGTCTCAGCTTATTTCTTATTTGCTGCTGTTATTATTTACTGTTTTACATATATCTGGAAAATACAAACACAAAAGAAACAATCCTTCTGGAACTTCTGTCTAATTCTCTACGACCACAAAATAAGTACAGGAAAATCTATTATTTTAATTAAAATTTACAGAAGTTCAGCGAAAGGATCCTCTTGGGATCTTTCAACTCCTACGGACAAGTCCCTCCAGTCAAGCTACCGTGTGTGGTCAAGGCGTCGACCAAGGCAAACGACACTTCATAATTGGTAAGTGTCGTTTGTCATAAGAAATAAAAAATAAGGATATAATGTTAAGAGTAGAATTTATATTTTTTAATATTATAAAATTATTAATATAATATTATTAATATTATTAAATATAAAAAAGATTGTTATTATAATAGTATTAATTAAATATACAGATAAATGTAGTATTATGAACTGGACCCATTAGTAAGAGTAATGATGAATATTACTAATTTGATTTGATGTTATATTCGTAAATAATATTAATATTATTAATGCTTAAAATATTAATATTATATTATAGATTAATGTTAACGATTAATATTATATATATTATCAAAATATGGAATTAATTAATTAATTATTGATCAATCATTATTAGAGCAATATTTAAATAGAGTATATGTACTTGGGAATATATTTGTACATACATCAATTAGGGCTCATGAGAGTCTTGGGTCGAGATATAGTGCCTGCAGCGTTTACTCCCTTCTGTTTTGGGCAATCGGTGTCTTCATGGTTACTAGGACCACACCACTTACCTAGCACACTCCCTTTGTTTTGCCCACCCTGACAGTCCCGTGCAAAGTGACCCCACTTGCTACCTTATCGAAACTGTATGATAGGACATCCTCTAGAATCGTATTGCGTTTGATTCTGTTGTTGATTTCCATAACCATCTAGGGATACATTTTGTGGTTTCGATGGAGTGGACTCTCCCTATGTGAAGAGTAATTGCATACTTCTAGTCTTTAAATTATATTGACATTCCTTTATTGAATGACCCATCACTTAGCAAATCTCACAAAACATCATTTTAGGACAATTACTTTTTGTGTGCCCCTCAATTTTGCACTTAGTACACCATAGTTCATTACTTTCTTTATTGGTTCCTTTCTCGGCCTTCAATTCCTTCATCATATCTCGTCGTAGGGCTTCGACTATTTTTTATTCGTCATTGTTGCTACCTTTGGTACTCTCGTCATTATCTGTCTTCCTCTTCCCTTGGGAGGATGTCTTGTTTTCACTCTCAATGGAGTGGACTCTCCCTTGTGTGAAGAGTACTTGCATACTTCTAGTCTTTAAATTATATTGACATTCCTTTATTGAATGACCCATCCCTTAGCAAATCTCACAAAACATCATTTTAGGACAATTACATTTTGTATGCCCCTCAATTTTGCACTCAATACACCATAGCTCATTACTTTCTTTATTGGTTCCTTTCTTGGCCTTCAATTTCTTGATCATTCTCATCATATCTCGTCGTAGGGCTTCGACTATTTTTGATTCGTCATTGCTGCTACCTTCAGTGCTCTCATCATTGTCTATCTTCCTCTTCTCTCGGGAGGATGTCTTGTTTTCACTCTCAATGTCCATCACCCAATTGTAGGCATCGGCATATGAGGATGGAGGCACCACTTTCGTTTTCTTACACAACAAGGGAATCAACCCCTCAATGAACCACCTCTTCTTCAACCCGTTGGTTGGTTAATTCTCCAACTTGGCTAGCAATTCCTTGAGCCTACAATTGTAAGCTTGTACATTCTCATTCTTCCCTTGGTATTATAAATTTCGGTGACAATCTCATTTCCGTCTCGTAGTATTTTAAACTAGGCCTCGAACGCCCACTTGAGCGTGTCACAAGAGGCTATGGATGAAGCATCCAGTTCTATGAACCATTCGATGGTTGTACCCTGTAGCATTGTCGGAAACACTCTCAGCCAATAGTCCTTGTTAACCTGACCGCTTGCTACCCAGATAGTCTCACACGTCTTCCTATGCCTCGTAGGATCTTCTAACTCGTTCCCCGTGAACTTTGGGATTTTTTACCAATCCACATTTGTACTTGTCGGAGTCACCATCTTTCTCGCTCACTTGCTCCCTTGTGCATCAGACTTGGGTGGACTATTCCGACCACTATGTTCTGGTGCTTTCCCTGCACTCTTAGTCACATGCACGTCCTCTACACGTCTACCTCTAGCATCTACAACACCTCAGGTACTTTCAGGCTCTAACTTGTTCTTGTACTCCCTCTATTCGAGGGTCTTCGATTCGAATCCTCCATTTTAGGTTCCCTTGAGATGGAAAGATTCTCAATGCAGTAGATTATGTCCGTCCGTTCAAGATTTATTTTTTCTTCGTACTCATCACCTAACGGCGTCTGTACAGACGACTGTCTTGCTTCATTAGCGAGGTACCCTTTGTCATGGAGTGGTAAGTTTCTGGTAATTTCTCGTAATCTTCTTCTTTGTTCTCTTTGTTCTGCAATCCTTAAAGATTGTCGAATCACTTGGTCTTGACTCTCTTCTCGCCTTTATTGGGATCTAAGGACATGAATCACGCAATGCTAACCCGATTTCTTTTAAGGCAGCGATGCCAAATGTTTACTACTACACCTGGTAAATGACATACATGCAATAATAATATAGACGACAGTGTGTACCAAATATAGGAGTAAAACATATCTTTATAGGAGTAAAATATATCTTTATTCACTCATGAATTCATCACAGAGAAGACCAGAGATGGTCGACCAAGGATTACAATTCATCTGACTATACGCTCCTCCCTTCCTTGGCGATACACAACATATTTAAAGGACACAGCAATTGCCAAGAGAGAAACAACCATCAACCAACCGACACTTACAACTATTCAAGAGTGACAACCAACGGACAATTAATACATTGACGGATAACAAATATTATCAAACATAACAATAGGCATTGTATGCCAACTATAGAGTATATACGGGGTACAATCCGCACACCTTAAACCGCCAAGCATGGGTTTTAGGGATTCTAAAAAAAAATGGTTTGTAGTCATAGTTCAAGAGCTTGGCGCCTACACGTGGTAGTGACTCACTTAAGAGCCTATCCCAGCCCTATTAGGGGTTTGATATACCTCACATAAATGTGGATATTGGGGAACTGTCAGCGTTGGAATACATCAGCAGGTTATCTGTGGCTTTCGCCACAACCATTTATATAGCAGACCAAAGGAAAGAACCGCTTTGAGTCATTCCCTTAGGGTGAGTACTTTTTCCCACCAAGGCAGGCTCTCTAAAGAAAAGATGTTACCATTTCTCTTACACCCAAGGTCGCACGAAGCACAAGGGGAGAGGATACTTTGACAACACCTTTTGGGATCTAATCTAAACAAAATGAACATTTGCAAGATTTTTAATCACCCGAGATCCATGAATGCGAGGGGAGAGCATACATGAATTACAAATCTTCCAAGCACATCAAACACATGTTCATTCCTTTAGAAAACAAAATGTTCTCTAAACGAACGCACGGTTCACTCCAATCAAAAATTTGTTCAGAAAAGCAACCCCCTCTTTGGTAGTCCTACAATCACACAAGTTAGTGTTTGCTTTGGGGGCCTTATACAAACGGGAGAAGCTACATTGGAGCTAAGTGAAGCACAACATTCAGAGTTAGCAAATTGGCTCAAAAAAGCACAAAATAACATTTAGGTGAAATCAATAAAAGCACAATTATGCCAAAGTATAGATCATGTCTGCCAAACAAAGGTAAATCCTTCCAGGTACAGGGCGTATCCATCCAATTAAGTAGAATATCCGATAATTCAAGTCAAATCCGTTCCTTGATAGAGCGAATCCGCCAAATGAAGTGGCATATCTGCTGATTCAGGTCAAATCCATCCCTTGACAGGGCAAATCTTCCCAAGTGGTGTATCAGCCAATCTGTCGAATCCGCTAAAAAATATCTACGGACTTGTCTATTTGCAAAAAATCACAGAGATATACCTAAGGGTTTCTTTCTAGGTTTCTTCTTGCTAGTCTGAGCAACGGATCTAGTCAATCATAGTGTGTATTCGCCTTTTCATAGAGCGTATCCGTCGTTCTGAGGATGTGTCTGGTAAGTTTTCCCTTGGCATATCCGTTGAAGTGCATGAAAAATATGAGGTAAATCCAATAATCCACTTACAAATTCTCAAACCTACAACTTTAAAGTGTTTAAAACATCAAAATTGTTAGTTTTGAACCTGTGACGTGGATCCCACCGGGCATGCCAAAACGTGTGCAAAGAAAATGTGATTCAAAGGAGAATCCAATAACTAGTAAAACACACTCAAATCACAACTTCAAAGCAACATACAAGATTAGGAAAAAGAAGACCAAAACCAACAAGGAATGCAAACCCAAGTAGCAATTCGTAATCTCCTTGATGCAACAATTTGTCCAAGGTTGATTGGTTGTATGTGTGCTCACAAATTTGACAACATAATTGTATGAGAATACACCAAAGTTGCTCAAGCTTGCAAGGATACAGTGATGAAGGCTCAAAGTTGCACAAGTATGATAGCTCAAAGATAATAGTTGCATAATGAGAATAAGAATGAAAGAGTTTTGGTTAAGTGTGGAAGAACGGGAATGAAGGGCTAAGATGGAAAGCAAAGAATCAAGGGTGAAGAATGGTTAGGATTCTCAAACTCTATGAGAGGTTGATACTTGTCAACCTTGGAGAGGATGAGAGGACATTGGGTGTTGGGAGGAAGATTTGACATAAAGGCATTTCTTGTCCTCCCACTCCAAAGGAATGTTGGGGAATGGAACAAAGAACATAATATTCTTTGGAGGGGGCAAGGATGTAAGAGACCCATGTGGGTCCTTTCCCCATAAGGTTGGGCATTTAAGGTTGGGCATTTAAGGTTGAGGTGGACAAGGTGTTGACTTTGTTGCCTAATCCTTATGATTAGGCATGTGAACATGCTTAAGTGGGGATTAGGCTTAGTGAAAGATGATTAGAGGGCAAGTGGGAAAGTTAGGAGGATGCGATGGGAAGAGAGAGACTGAGAGTTGGAATTTTAAAAAACAATTAATTCCACGTGGGGGAAGTAGGGGTTATTTAAGTAAATGATGACATTTACTTAATCAAATGAAGGATAAATAATGCAAGTGGACTTTTCAGGAATGTGCAAATGGATGGGGGTTTTGGGGATTTTGAATTAATTTAAATACAATTTGGAGGAAATGGATAATGATCATTTAACTAAACAAAGCTACAAGTTTATTTAATTCGATAGGATCAAGGACTATAGATAAACTATCTTATATATATTATATATAGATATATAAAATAAGCTGAGAGATATCCTTCTCGAGGCACCTATTTTCATCAATTTGTCTCAATGCACTAGGCGCCTATAGTTACTTATATAGTTACTCATATAGTTACTTATATAGTTACCCTTGTATATTTTTCATCAATTTGTCTCAGTGCACTAGGCGCCTATAGTTACTTTTATATTTACTCCTATAGTTACTTATATAGTTACCCTTGTATATATATATATATAAGGGTAACTATAGTTTCATATATATTCTCCGCTACGATTGTAACCGAAGATTCTACACCTTGATAACATTTATTCTCCACTTTCATTGCGATTGTAATTATCCGCCAATCTTTTTTTATGTACATAATTGTGTTGCAGCTAATATTTTACTACTCTGCCAACTCAGAGACACTAAAATGACCGTCAATTCTTTTAAAAATTGTCAAATGTTTACATTGAAGATTGATGTCACTGTAGAAAGCCTCTCGGCTTAATTAATTGAATTAATTTACCTAGGACTATAGAAGACAGGGGACATTAATCAAATAATTAAATTAGTTAATTAATATGACGACTCAAGAAGAATAGTTATTACGATTTAATTTGATCAGATTTTTAATGATCAGATTTAGGTGTCTACAAAAGGCTCTGAGCCCTCATTCAAATTTCCACCTTACTAATGTTGCTTTATCGCTGGATGATACATTAACTTATTCTTCACAATCTAAGCTATATTTCTTTCTCACAAATTGATCTTTTAAATCTGCTATGAGATGACTATAAATCTGCCATGAACTTCTTTCACAGATTTGCTATAATGAAGTTTCTTACACCACCTTCAAATCTGGTATAAACTTGGTCGCAAATCTATTACAAAGAGATCACATTCGCTTCCTTATAATCTGCTCACCAACTTCATATACACTTCTGAATTAATCTTCTTTTATAATGCTCTCTCTCTTTGGTGCATGTCCTCAATCTATCTTCTTTCAATACTCCACACACATACTCTTCTAATTCCAAAATCTCTTTCCATATATATATTAATTACCTCTAAACAAATTTCTCTTTTCTTAATGAATCACACCCCTTTGCAAATCGCACCACTTGGAGAATAAGCCACTTTGATCAAAATAGATCATATCAATTTTAGTAATCGCACTTAATGGTTTTGCTTATGTTAATCGATGCTTCTCCTCATTGTATTAAATTGCACCTAACTAAGGCATCATTTTCTCTGATCAAAGCGTGTGTTATATTATAGGATCGCACCTTCTGCATTATATTATTATTTATGTTGAATACAATCTCCTTTCTGTTCATTGATTTAAATGATTCCACTCTTTTTATGAATCACACTTCTTAAAGAATTATTTTTCTTTAAAAAAAGTCTCAAAACAAATCGTCTTTACTTAATCAACTGCATCGTCTTTTCTTCTTGCCAGCATCCATTCCAATTCAGATTAGATACATTGCAATATTTATACATCACTGCAAATTAGTCTGAAGTCAACTTTGCAGTCGTTGCCTTTGCAAATAAAACTTTTATTGATGTTTCTTTTAGTTGGCCAAAGCGTTCGTAGATATGACAATCTAGTCAAACATATTATGAATCATTTGTCTTTACTTGCAGACTTGTCAAACCAATCACTGTCAATGTGAAATGAGATGCAAACATATTCGCTGCTTATCATCTAAACATATTCGATGCTTGCTGTTCCAAATACATTCCTTGTCAAACAAATTTGCTGCTAACTATATTTTCTTATCTTGATCAAGAATTAATCAGCCATAGTATAAGTAATTACAATGAAATTGCTTATATCAGATGAAGTTTGCTTAACGTCATCATGGTATTGTCGATGTTCTTTTGCCACCATTTATTACATGTTAACAATCACTATTCTCAATAGGCCTGTTATAGGGACAGAGCTGGGTTAATCCGGAAAGAAATGGTGGTGAAGTGGTAAGGTGGTTGAGACCGCAAGCTAGTTGGATAAAGATTAACTTTGATGGTGCATCGAAGGGTAACCTGGGGCCCTCTGGGTTTGGTTTTTTTGCAATGGATTGTCTTGGTAACATCTTGGTGGTTGGGGCAAAGAGGATCTCGAAGGGGACCAAAAATGTTGTTGAAGCTATGGATGCGCTTCATGCTGTCAAACTTGAGAGAAGTATGGGGATTAGAAATTTACACCTGCAGGGTGACTCCCTCATTATTGTTGGGGATATTATTGCTGGTACCTCTTACGCCTGGCATTTGCAGAAATTCTTATATGCCATCCAGAAGGAGTTAACCTTTTTTGACGGGTTTAAGGTTATGCACACTTGTAGGCAGGGGAATGAGGTGGCTGACACTTTGTCCAAATGGGCGCTGGCATTCGCAAATGAGGGGGAGTTACAAATGGAAGATTTTCTTGATCTTTCATTTGAGGAATGACATCATTCTCCTATTGGTGGCTGACAGAGAATTTATGGTAAGGCAGGGAATGCTTGTGTGATGGGACAGGAGTATGTGTGGAGTGCTTTATATGTGGCAGGTGTCATTCTTGACAGGGTAGTGTGGTGAGGTGTTTGTGTGGCTTAGTACAAATGGAGGCGAATTTTACCTTGCTTACCACTCAACAACCACAGGTTTTTTTGGCTCGGTGACATCTCAACGACTGTTGCGGCTCCTCAAATGCAAGAAGGATGTGATGAAAAAAAAATTGGAGTTGCTGGGGAAGGAGTTCATTGAGGCAAAACACCATTATCAACTGAATATGGATATCATTTCGTTGGTGTTAGCCTGGGATTTGGAGGTGGCGAAGAGTGATGATGTTATCAAATGGGTCTTTGTGTTGCATTCATTGGTGGAGGATATGCTCTATGGGCTTAGCCGTATTTTCGAGTGGGCGGTTTTGGGTGTTGGTTTTGATTTGTCTCAAGGCATAGACGATTCGAAGCGGGCTAAGGAGTTTGGGATTATTCCTTTTGCTTGTTGGCCACTTGGGGTGGATAAGGATGACTACATGATGAAGGTCCTCATGGCATGGGAGAAATTGAAACTTGAGCTGCGTCGGCAGGATTTTGCAGCTTCCCAAGCTGTGGACTTGGTGGATATGCAATCGAGGATACAAGGAAACGAAGGTCGAAGAGAGCTATTCGCTCTGCTTCTAGTTCAACCAAGGTACAAGAGGGGGGAGATGGGGTAGAATAGGGGATTTTTGGTGGGTGTATGGGGCTTAATTTTGGTTAAATTTATAACATGGGCACTAGTTGCCCTAGTTTTCATGTCCCCGGGGAAGGGCTTCATTGTCAAGATTTGTATTGTGCCCCAAGCTCTTTGGGTTTCGTCCTTGTGTATTTCACCTTTTTTTCTTGGTTTCGTCCCTTACAATTGGTGGGTGATGGGGTTAGGGGTAGCTTGTGGCTTGTGTTTGCAGGTGGTTCTTAGGTTGTAGGCGGGAACCACCATTTTGGGTGGTGGTTGGTGGTGGTGGAAGGGTGGTGTAAGGGGGGTTGTTCGAATGTTAATGTTGGCTCTGTGTTGTAATGATGTATTTTGTAAACGTTCTATTATTGACAAAATTAATATTATTACTGACCAAAAAAGAAACAATCACTATTCTCAATGTTAATCGTTGCCCTTCATTAATCAACCACTGTTCTTAATGATGTATGACGATAGGCCAGCAATGTAGGTTTCTTGTAATTTCTTCATCTTAACATGGGCGACCAAGACATTCATATAAATGTGCCTTTGCCTTAACTTCAATTAGTGGCCTTTAGCCATTATTCAATTTCCTTGGGCATTTGTGATAATCAAACCAAGAACTCTGATATTGCTAACTCTTTAGACATCGATTCCAATCATCTATATGACAAACGTGTCTTGATGTCTTCTTACCTATTTGACATCAATGACAATATTTCCAACACCTAGGTCCCAATCTTCAACTTGTTTTCATTAAGTCTTTGTCATACCTTCCCCAAATCCCCAAAACTCCACTGATCCCTTTGCTTTTTCTTTGTCCCTTTCACTTCACCTTGGTATCTATCACAAGGTACTCCCTACCCCTAATTTTGACATTCCATAAATTTGGACTTCGTTTTGGGATTGCCTTTTTGAACCTCCTCCACTCCACATGCCTCTACAATATTAGCTCCCCTCCACCTCCAACTCTAGACATCTCTATTGGCTAAAAATTTTGTAAGCTACTAAGACTACACCTTACAAAATTGTAACTTTAGGCAACGGTATCATGAGATAAATCTCTCCTCTCAGCAATAGGAGAGGCTCCCTTCTTACCGTAGGTGGCTTCAGCAAGATTTCAACTGAAATTGAATAAGAGTGATACTTCTAATCCTTTCCTCTTTCTTTTAGAAAGGATTCAAAAATAGCGACAACTTATTAACTCTACAAAGATCACCTACTGCTACGATAATACCGGTGACTTAGCAATTGACGTAAGAACAACTCCTAAGGCAGCAGTTATAAATATATTTGCAGAGTTCAAACAAGGGCCCAAATTCTCTTGCAATTAATCCTATTTTGAGATAATAATAACTAATAGTGAGGCTCAAAGTCTCTCACTAATAATTCTGAAAATAAAAGAAAAATACTCAAAATTGAAGCTCAAAGTCTTCAATTCCCAGTATTCACAGCCACTACTATTATAGCGATCCCCCTCCTGTAGCTCAAAGTCTCTCAAAAGGTGAATTGAAACCTCCAATGAATCGCACAAGTTTAGCTTATGAAATGAACTCAAGAAAGATTGAACAATGCAACATAAGAACACACTATTCAATCCCAAGATTCGCAACACAAAGTTTGGAAAATCTTGTTACTTTTATTCACTTTTGATAATCCATACAATGAAACACAAAGTTTTCACCACACAAGTCCTCAAGTATAGCCTTCCTTGCTAAAACAAAAGATGAAACTATTTACAATGAGCTCTCTCCTTTATATAGGAAAACAGAAGAGAGAAAAGTGGGGAGAAAAGGGGAAACCCTTGACTTATTCAAACCTTATCCCTAACTAACTAACTTTGACTTATTCAATGCTGCAGGAGCTAATGTACTTGCAGCATGATTACATGAGACTACTTTACATATTATTGTGTAATCTATCAAAGATTCTACACTTTTACAAAATGCATAAGCATCTAAGTGTCTGACAAGACACAACATCTATTTGCATCATCCTCTGTCGTTCTTTATACTGCTACAAGATGCCTGATGAGTGATGTGTTCTGGTTTGGTGAAAGCATCTCGAACTGAAGTATGAACCTGCACCCTTGATTGTTCTGCATCATAGTGGTGATTGCTGGGAAGCATCTTTGTTTCTCTCTTTTTCAGTCTTGAAAGCATTCTATATGCTCATTATTCAACACTTTTCACCTCCT
>MU225226.1:145941-156189 GCA_018584345.1 Thuja plicata
GTACTACTCCGTTTGATGTCTAAGTTAGCTCGAAACGAGCGTATTTCAAAGGGCTATCGACTCAAGGGAAAATCAAGACTAAAAACGCAAAATAAGAAAGAGAAAAACAAAGAAAAGGACTTAAGAATGCATGAAACATGTGTTACAAAAAACTTTCAGGGATGACAAATTATCTCTATTAACACTTTATTCAGAACGTTCAATCATAGAGGATACTACTACGAATTGACAAGAAAATTCTGTAGGGTTGCCACAATTTTGTGACCTCAAAATTAAGGACAACAATCTCAACCAAGGCAAAAGGTGTGGATTCTTCCTAACCCTCAATAGTTCAAAACTCCCGTTGTTTTTCACCAACTTCTCGCTAACTCACTGAAACAAGCCCAAAAGGCCACATGTGCCAAAACAGGTCCAAGTACACTAGAAAAGTGATGATAGTTGACAAGGACCTCATTTCACCACCTAAAGACTTTTTTGCTCATTTTTGGTGCAATTTCAAGGCTATTTTTAATGGTCTCATCTGATGGTTGTTTTTTCCTCACAGCTACCCATGATCATTCAATAAACCAGTTTCATGCCCTAACTCACAACATAGGTGAAAATCAATGCTGCAACAGCTATGGTGGCATTAGTGTAGATGGTCGTATTATTACATCAATCAGATTTTCATGTCATTCTCAAGTAGCAATGATAGATTGTCTCATATTTTTCATTAATGCTCAACAAAGACCTCTACCACAGACCTATGTGATTGACGAGGTGACATAATGAAGATTTTGTCTTGCAAGTGCATATTTGAAGAAAAGGAAGGTAAGGTGTAAAACAACCTATCTAAGTTGACGAGGCTACTAGGGTTTCAAAACCCGATGCATTCATGTTGTGTTCTATCAACTCAGGACATAATTTGATTCATTCTTGCTCTACACACTCAAATTTCCTTGCAATCATCATGTAATGTGACATAGATTGAAATGATGAAGATTCTCAGCCCATTTGAACTACCCTACAAATCCCGACGATGTCAAGTTCAAGTGCAAACATTAATGACAATGGTAGCAATGGTTTAAGCAACCCCTGTAATGCTCTTCTACCCTGTTTCCTAAGTCCATCCCAATTTCCAAGTCCAAAGATCTTTATGTATGCAAGTTTTTGTATTTTTAAGGTCAATCCTTATGACATTTTCATTGTATTGTGCAAATTTGTCTAAAGTTTCCAAATTCTAATAGTGTGTCCGCTATTAAAGTTCCTATCCAAGTTGTAGAGAGAGCTCTATAGTAACATACGTTTGTAATAGTTTTCTCCTTGGCTAGGGCAGCAACGTTTTAGAGGGATTTTAGGGTTTTGTAGTGCAACAGTCCTTCACTTGTCATTGAAAATAGGTATTTGAAAATGTTACAACATTAATCGATGGCATGTTTGTTCTATGTGATTGTCTTTTACCTATTATAGATGAACATTGATGGATTCAAAGAGGGATTAATAAGTAGAACTATTTAATTACATAATATCTTTGTTGATCATTGTTGATTTCTATTTAAAATGGTTAAAAACTACTATGTTACCCAATAAGGCACCGATCACTAAAGATTTCAACCCTCCATACTGATAAAACAATTTTTTTTTTAATAATTTTACGAAAATAGAAGTGAAAAATATGTATGTTACTATGTTGTCTATGATTCAATGAGATTACCAAGGATAAATGTTATGTGAAACTTGAATTGTCATATGTTCAAAGAATCATGCACAGCATTTTATGCCTTGATGTATGAAATATGTGTTGAATAGAAACCAGATTGTATAAATTTAAACTACTATCATCTTACAATAGATGATGCATGGTATATAATCTCTAATGAAATCAGTGTTAACTAAACTTAGTGAAAAAATTTAGAGGTTACGCACAACTAGGTATAGTTGCTATTGTTGGGAATATTACATCATTCTTGTAGTTGTTAGAATAATAAATAGGTTTCTTTGTTTGATTCTAGATATATATAAATGCAAATACGGTACAAAATTGCATCCTCATGTGGAATGTTGATGGTTGGTAGCCATAGTCTGATAGTCTAAACTATGAAGCAAACTAAAAATAGCAAATTGCCTTAGTAAAACTATAAGCAAATACAAGTACAATATCAAAATAGTCTACATCTTCCTCTTCCCCTTCCCAGGAGCTCTAGTAAAAACTAATGGAGTGGTAGGGTGTCTATCCCTAGAAGTTCGTTGTGGCTGTGGCTATGGTTGTGCCTCCTCCCTCTGCACAACTGGCCATGACTTGACCTCCATACCTGGATGTAGATGGTGTTGATGTTGGCAATGACTCCTCATCATTTGAATCTTCCTCAATGTCCTCATCCTCCTGAATGTCATCCAATCCCACTGCGAATCCACCCTCCCCATAGCCTACCTCTCCAAATCATAGATCTCATCTTCTGTGAACAATGGAGGTTGCTCCTGTGATGACCAATCACAGTAAGGATCTATGTCATCCAAAGCAAGTGGACCAGCTGGTGTTCCCTCTTCCTTTCTTACGCGCAACCGAATTTTATATTGCACAAAGACAAGGTCATTGAGGCATTTCTATGCTAAATTGTTCCTCTTCTTCGTGTGAATGGCCTTGAACAAGCTCCAATTGCGCTCACAACTGGATGAATTACAAGGATGGCATAAGACTCGAAGGGCAAGTCTTTGCAGATTCGGGGCATTTCCACCCCAATTTTGTCACCAAGCATCTACAAAATAAAATATTAAAGAGTTAGAAAGCAAGCTGAAAACATATTTTATTAACTTAGTTTTGATCTATTTATCATGCATGTGAAAGACTCTAAAAATCCAAATATTGTACCTAGGGTTTGAGTGTTTCTTCCTCTCTTTGCCACATCCGAAGAGAATAGCTTGCCCGTTGCATTCTGGTACACTTCCAATTCGACCAGAATGAGTTCTATCACCTTAACATCGAGTACCATCCTCTGCGTGCATTCAATGGGGCCCTCCATGACCTCTCCACTGGGATCCGAGTAGGATGGAGAGACGCGAAAACGAGGGTTGAGGAAGTACCCCGCCGCATGAATGGGTTGGTGGAGCTGATTGTTCCACCTCTTATCAATAATTTCCCATATGGGGTCAAATTTGAGGATGTCCCCCTTGTAGTAATTTGTGATAGCCTCTTTGGCCCTATCCGTGGCCTCATAAAGATACCCCATTGGGGTTTGATCCCCATCTACCAAGCGGAGAACTCTAACCAAGGGCTCCGACACCTACAATTGAAAAGTAGAAAAAGATAATCATTAATCATTAGAGACTAGAGTTACAAATTAATAATGAAAGACTTGATTCTTGAATACAAATAAATTAAATATTCAACTTTTGAAGTTTGCAAGTTACCTTCACAATTTTTGTAGCACTTTGTGCAAATTGGTTTTCAAAGACAATGTATGCAACACTTTCTCCATCGGGCTTCTTTGAATAACTTGAGTCTAGCCATGCTTGACACACAAACATTTGCTTCAAAGCGCTCAAAGAATTAATAATACTTTGCAACGTTAAGAAAATCGTTGCAAACCTTGTGACTCCCACTCTAACCAACTCCTTCCCTTGAGTGTGTTCTCTCATCAAGCAAAGAACCCAAGGGTGATTGTAATGTATTTTGTTATCTTTCTTGCATCATCTACAACCAGTCTCACCCAATCCAATTTTCCTATGTCCTCCAAAAGAATATCAAGGACATGCGCTGCACAAGGAGACCAAAAAAGTGTACTATATTTTTCTTGAAGGATCTTACCCGCTGCCACATATGTCGCTGCATTGTCGGATATGATTTGCACCACATTCTCAATCCCCACCTCCATCACAACTTGCTCTAATATTAGAGCCAAATTTTCAGTTGTTTTTACCTTATCGGAGGCATCCAAGGATTTCAAAAAGATCACTTGATCCTTGCAAGAAACCAAAAAATTGATGATGGTACATTTTTTCCATCCGTCCATCCATCTGAAAGAATGGTGCAGCCAAATTGTTTCCATTGTAATTTTTGGTCTCCTAGCACATCTTTGGCCCTAGTAACTGCATCTTTGAGCAGCCTACAAGGACGAAGTAAAATTAACGTTAAGTACACAATTTTGACTGAAAAAATAACTTACATTCAACAAAAATAAGTAAAATTGTAAAACATTTAAAAATTAATACAAGTGAACTAACCTCCCACTCAAATCTGCAGGAGAAGGCGCCTTGAAGGCGCCTTGTAGCCCTTTCCTGCCACAATACACCCATCACAAAATTCAGTCAATAGGGACTTGTGGCAACATTGAAGGGGATGTTGTTGAAATACCAGAAATTGGCACATTGAATGTCAACTTGTCGATGCACATCGTTGTTCCACCTAGTAGCCTCCAATGATGGTTGTACTCCATGTGTGTTTCTGTGCACAAAATAAATATCTATAGAAGAAGATTGTGGCACAGATGGTGGTGATTTACCAAAACCAACAAAAGTGGTGGTCGAGGGTATGGTAGATTTGCGGATACGTGGGCCACAAAGAGAGCCCACTATGCCCTCAAGTGTTGCTTCTTCTTCTTGAATGTTGATTGGGATACTTGGTCACAACCCATATTATTTCATTGTGATCATTGTTTTAGAAAAATGCAAACTAATAAATAATGGTGATTAGAAAATAATAAATGATTCTTAAAAAGGAGACATAGTGGGATACCTTGAGATTCAGAAATGGTTGCCCTCATGCCTAATTTTGCCCTTACCCTTTGCATTTTCTTCCCTTCTTGGGCAGCAAGCAAGGCATTCATCTCTCTTTATTTCTTTCGTGGTCTTGTCACAAACCCTTGTATCATGCTTTGTGATCCCTCCAAGGTGGTATTTCAAACGAGAAATGCCTCCACTAATTATTTTTTCACATTTTATGCATATCACAGTAATATATTCAGGTCCTTCAAAGCAATAATTCCATGCCTTATCTCTAGCCCCTTTAGGGTGTGTGCCTACATATCCAGGTGGGCATGCGTCTACTGGGGCATTGGCAGACCTTGCAGCTGACCCAGTTGTGGAGGTATCCCTATTTGTCATTTTAATGAAGAATCAACCTACAGATACAAATTGAAGACACAAATTTAGAAATTTAATAAAGAAATTTAGAAACAAACTAAATTAGTTTAAAACTTTAAATAATTTTAAACATAGGTGAAACTTGAAAGAAAAAAACAAAAAAAGTGTTTGGTTATGAAATTTTCAAGAAAATATGAAATTATTGAGAAAACTATGAAAAAAATTGCAAAAATTGCTAAAAAATGGTGTTAGATCTTGTTCATTACGCTCTAAAACAAGTTAGAGTACATTGGAAATGCTATTATAGAATTTGTATAAACTTAGATGCAAACTACGACAAGACAAAATGATTTTTCTTTTTAAAGAAAAAGAATTTTGAAAACTTACTTGTGAATCCGAATTTTCTTGAAAAATCTCTTCGAAACCACTTCAAATCCACAACAATCGCTCTGCAATGCTGCAAATCACGTTCTTTCTCCTCCAAACCCTTTCTTTCCTCTCCAAACTAGTATTTGCAATGAAAAAAATCCCTATATGCGAACTGCGGCCGATATTTTCTTGTCTTATCACAATAATACTGTAAGTTATCGCCGATATTTTTGGCGATATTTTGGCAACTTTGCTCCGCAAGAAGTTTGGCACGAAAGTTGCAAGATTTATCACGGCCAAAAACTTCTCGCGATAAGTTAACTTATCACAGAGAAGTCTGCAATATTTTAATCTATGGCTTTCCCATCTATTAATAGAGCCTATTGTTGTTTCTGTTATATGAGTTGCATATATATAATTTCTTTCACAGTTTAGTGGAAATTTTTATGATATGGAAAGGGAAAACTTCTCCAAGGTTTCACTCCTTAATAGTTGTTGCTGAATATTGTACCCATAGTTGTACAATTACCAGGAAATTATATTAACTTTGAGCTGAAGAATTTAAACTAAAACTACAATAAGTCTGAACAAATAAATCAGAGCTTTGATGTGGAGCTGAGAAAATCGGTTTCAAAACCTTTTTTGGAAAATTCAGTACAAAGTTGTAAAACTCAGAATGCAGCATAAAGTGTTACTGTAGACCATTAACCAATAAAAGAAAACCTACAGATAATTTCCAGGGCTATTCTATTTTTCCTTGCAAATAGCAAATAAACTTCTGTGTAAATAAAATTTCACTTTCAAGGGTTTCTGAACCAATCAATCAGTTGACAGTTATGAGAATAATTTCTCTTACAGTCAATTGATAGACTGTCATTAAATTATATAATTTTATGGTTCTGTAACTCATTATAAAAAGAAGCTATTTATAATGTCTCATTTTTCTGTTAATAACTTCCTGTGACTCAACATGGGCGGGTAGTGGGTTATGGGATAAGGTTAAAATGAACTTATTGCACAATTCATGTCGTATCTGCGTGTACACATGAAGGGGTTCAGATATAGCGCAATTATGAATGTATAAGTGAAGAAAAATGTTCACATAACCCCTTACTCACCAGTGTTGACCAACAAGGAAATATTTTATGACCATTGAACCTAATCTCTAACTTATCTTTTATATAACCGCTGTAATAGCAAGCTGGTCTGTTAAACAGTCATAAATATTGGTTAAATTGTTGATTATTAATTACGTACTTGGTAAATGTAATAATGAAAATGTTAAAGGAACTTCAATGTTGTAATGTACTCCAGATGTAAAGTTTAGGACTAGTTGAGTCATAAATCATAAGTGAACATGAACTAATCCTTGAGGGGGTATATTAGATGTGTAACCTGAGTCAGAAAGGGTAATAAACTTGACTGCATGGTTAACTGTTCTCGCAACTAGAAACCTTGGCCAAGGTACACTAAGTTAAGTTAGTGATAATCAATTCGATTGCTCCAGATACATAACCTAGTTAGGCGAATCTATAGTGTATGACCGACTAGTTGTGTAGGAGCATCCACCAAATTCAGACGGCTTATCTCATCAACATATTTACACCCCTGGGTAGGGACGAACCACTTCGAGTAGGAAGTGTGCAAGGGGGATCAGTACATCCGTAGTTGGTTGAAAAAAATGCCCTAGGGATACTTTCCCTCCAATGTTGCATTTGATCACAAGGAAACTCAAAATGAGAAACTTCAAGCGCATAACACAGTAACTCCTAGCCCTACCTCGTACTTCTTTTGAGAATCGTTTAATTTAATGTATGATAGCTTCTTATTTTCATAGCAGAATTTCTTTTCATTCAAAGATGAAATCGTTATGTTTATTTATATTTCTTTTTATTATTTAAAAAAAAAACGTATTGTTATGATTACTAGAATAGAAATGTTAGACTGTATCTTGGATTTTACAGCGCTTGTAAATTCTTCTAGTTCTTACTTCATATTATCAGTTCATAATTTAATTGCATGTTACATGATGCATGTCGATGTTATAAAATTCATCTAGCAATAATCATAGCAGATAGTCATAATTACATTAAGGAGAGTGATCACTATATTCAATCATATTGTATTGACCTATTACGAAGGCAATCAACATTGATATCATCATCTACAATTTGCAGAAGTAACATTGTGTTTACAACGATGATCCCAGGACACCAAGAGATCGAGGCAAAAGGACCAGACTATATATTAAGTGATCATTATATTAACTCTATTATCAGCTATTCATGTTGAGGTAGACTAAGTATCAAGTCAACCAAGCAATGTCAATTACCGCTGCCAAAGAGATGACTGTAATCAGTGATATAAATTGCTATATTATTATTGCCTTGAAAGTAAAATTAATTAATCTATAATGTCCCCAATTTCGTGAGTGTCACCTTTCAAAGGATTAACCTATTTCCTAGCCCTCATAGGCTAATGGAGTTGTTCAAAGGGTCCAGTTGGAAGAGCCAGCGGCCAATTTCCACTCCAGTGGTTAGGAATGTTCAGGATTGCTCTTCGTTTGAGTCAGTTTGGCACACTTACTATTTATAGTAAGTGTCTATTTCAGGAAAGTCAGGGATTCTATCTTTAGCAAGGCGTCTAAACAGCTTGGTGGCAGTGTTGTGATTCAGTAATATTGACTAGAGCATTTATTCAGAGACTTACTATTTATAGTAAGTCATTGTTGAGGAGTTGCTATATCTTGCAAGAGCACCCCCCGAGGTCATGGTATGCACAGTGATTGACTCATTAGTCATTTGGCTCAGTTTGCAGGACTTACTATTTATAGTAAGTCAATTATGCCCATATTGCTATTTTTAGTAGTGCACTTGGACTTGGTATTGGTAGAGTTCATCAATTGGCAAAATAGAATGAGTTATTGGCTCAAGCCCAAGGTATTAATTATTAATAAAGAGTGCTTTATTAATAATTAATTGTTAAAGTTATAATATAAAGTTTTTAGTTAAGTGGGGGCTAATTGACACATTAAAGTGCACATCATTAAATATTATTTGACTGTATTATTAAAAGGGGTTATTTAATGATCATAAAGTCAAATTATAAGTGCATATGAGGAATAATGTAAAGTGTCAATTTAAAGGGAGATATAAGTGATTATTAAAACATACTTTATATTATTTCATTGTGCACCAAATGGAGGAAAATATAATTAAATATTATATTTCAAATACATCAAAATCAAGTCCAACAAAAGCTAGATATTTTTAAGTTATGAGAAGTGTATTTGTGAAGATACATATCTATTTCTCTTGGAGAATTATAAAAACTAAAAAGCCAAGGCAAGAGAAAATCCATTCATTCTATTGTGCATTTGCTTTTGTTGATTTGGGTGAAGTGAAAAAACAAGGGTTTGAAGAATTTCAGCGTGGTGGAATTGTGAATTCTACACAGGCTTCAGCACTTTGAATTGGCGAAACATCCAACTAATTGTGCAATCCAGCGATGGCTTTATACAGAAACCATGTTTGTGCTTAATTGTGAAAGATTTGGTGTTTGATTTCATAGTTATCATTCAAATTTGTATGCTGAGAAAAGAGAGTCAACATTGAGAAGGGCACGTTTTGGCAGATTGGAGCTTCTACTCGGTAATTTACAGCTTGGCGTCAATAATTATTGGTTTCCAGAACAGCTGCATTTCATAATTGGTGTTCAATAAATTCATGCGATCAGATTTCCAGGTTTCTTCATTGCATTTAAAAATTACACAATTGCATGTTATGATCATTGTAAATTTGTAACTATTTCAATTGGAGATTAGCAATAAGGATTGATTGGAGCATTGTTGGTTTATTATAAACATTTCCAATTTCAATTCATGTGTTGTTATTTTTATGCAAAGTTATTATCTTGCCTAGGAACACTTAATTAAAATTCAAGGAATTGCATATTTATCTCAAAAAATCAGTCATATAAATCATTGCATAGCGAAATCAGTGGTTTGGCAGAGTTAGAACCTGAAAGGGTTCTTACAGTGGTATCAAAGCTTGCATGCTAAGTGTTCGACAAAATGTCAAGACATCCAAAATTGAAACAATCTAGTGTTTGTCAGAGTTAGAAGGGGTTCTTACTGTGGTATTAGAGTGGTTTCCTGCCATCCTGTTGGGGGTGGAAATCATTGAGCTCACACGTTTGATATATGAGTGATCAACTTTCTTGCAATTATGACAGTCGTGGAATTGATCAGGAGGTTAATTCAACAGGGAAATCAAATGAAGGTTACACCACAGGATGAAATGATTGTTATAAGGAATGCGGTGCTTAGCATGCTTGAGGAATATAACACTCTTCCTTAAAAAAGATTTATCTTTCCATCATTTTACGAACTTTCATCCTAAGCTATACGGTATGACTGGTTCAGCGAAGAAACAATACCACAGGATAGCTCGTGACTTATTTGCAAGAAGGGTCGGCTCACGGGATAACAGGCAAATGGTGTCAGGAGGTAGGAGGGTGAAAAATGAGGAAGAAGTGGACATTAATAATTCTGATTTTTACGACAGCAGACTTAGTATGGAGCCCACTCATGAGATAGCAGTCTTTCCATGTGAGAAAGATGGATGCATGGAATTTTCAGGTGGACACTCAAAATTTGGGTGTTGGAGTTTGTTGTGAGGTTTTCACACCATCGACCCATTGCAAATGGGGACCCCCTCTTTTGCAAGCAGTAGGAGTAGTGGTCTTGGGTAGTCTTTGTTGGCGACAGTTTTCAAGCCCCTTGGTCTAGCGAGTGAAGTTTGGGAGTTGGTTTTGGGCAAT
>MU225226.1:200784-212411 GCA_018584345.1 Thuja plicata
TGTGCATGATGAACAAATCCAATCCCAATCCTTGTTGAGGGCTACGTCCCAGCAATTCCAGTCCTGGGGTTTGCGTCCCAGACCTCCAAATCGCTCCACCAAAGCAATTGCCAAATTCACAATGTGTAATGTTCAAAAGATAATAAGAAATTAGGTCTCCATCTCCTTATATCCCCTTCCAAGTGCAAATCAACCCTAAAGGGAATTTACACTTTGCACTTTAAATAAAATATAATAAAATAATATTTTCCCACTTAAAGTCGTCCAAACTCAAGGAAAAACATTACTTTATCAAAATGTCATAACTCATGGCGCCAAATAACCTCCGGATAGTGAAAATAGTTTATAATAATTCAAGACCTTTCCAACGAGCCCCCATACATAGGTATATGTGCCCAAATCCATCAGTTATCCCCTTATTACTCCGAAATGGCTATATAAATAGCCTTATTATAAATTATTTATTTACCAACTTAGGAAATATTAAAATATTTCCCCTTAAGCTTCTGAAAGCCCAAATCAACCAAATAAATATGAAACTGACCATGTCACCTGTCTGTGACTAATACCAGACGAGATGGGTCAACTGGCAGTCCCTTCCCTAAAATCTAGGGATGCTCCTAGAAGTTAGGAAACCAATCCCGTCGCACTGAAACTAACACCAACTGAAGGGTCATGAATAACCTCACGACTGGCAACTGTCATGACCTATTAAGATTTAGGGATATCCCCTAAAATCTAGGAACTGCTCCAAACTAGCTCCAAACTGCCTGTAAAGCCGAAATCCGGTCACTGTATGCACTGAATGAGTCCCTATCCATCTCTTCTAGCCTACGAAACTCCAATGATAGGCCAACTCCTTCGTCTCTAATGTCCACTCTAGAAAGGGGACATGACAATCCTCCCTTCCCGAAGTTTGCTTGTCCACAAGCAATGCAACACTATGTCACAACCATCCCAGACATACTGTATGCAGTACTTTGACTGCATCTACTACTCAACTCTGAATAAATACGATGTATCCCTAATGTCGTAAACAACTTATCACCCCCTAAAGTGCAAGCGCCATCACAAAACCACTGCCTGGATCCCACATCAAAGCATAGTTCACACTGTACGGGATAGAGGTGAAGTAGATCATGTCATCACTGTTGAGTATCCAACCCTGACTGCCCTCATGACCAGGAGTCCACACAACTAGCCATTCTGCTCCTCTGTCATAGCTCGGATCAGTAACCAACCCAAAATCAAACATGTACCAGTCCATGAAAGTCACCCCATAATCTGCCTCTGCCCAGAAAATAAAACTCTCGGACCGCTCATACAGCTAAAACACTGTAACAGGCAATGCAGAATCTGGAAATGCTAAGTGGACCTGGCCAACGCAACCATTAACCTAGCTGGAGTCAAGGCATATGTAGTCTCCAATTAGTAGGGGTATAGCTACCCGACCCAAAGAGAGATGTGATACCATCAAAGATGACTCAAGCATACCCTCGACCCCTGTCATAGAGACCTCTAGAGTGGCTGATTCACACATGCGAATGATCCCAACACTATGAGAATGGAACCCCTCCTACCACACAATCCATAGTACATACCAACAGCCATCCAAGCCTGCTAACATAACACAGACCAGCATCAAACATGGTATCAGTCAAGTGGTCCCAATAGTGCCAATCCAAGAAGGATACCCCATAACCTATCTCCACCCCACAGACAAATCTCTCTACAATCTCATACTTCTGAAGTGTTGGGGTATCTATTGTCATCCTAGGGAAGACTGGATGATACTGACTAGGGTAACCATCGACCCAACTGGAATCAAGCAACATGAAGTCACCCATCAACAGTGTTATAGCTACCCTGTCATGCACGCCACATAATCGTCTCAGGATCAAGGTGAATGCACTAATTATGTCACTCATCCACGTGTAAGCGTATGTTTGCTGAAAGTTGATCCCTGAATCATGTATCAAATTGGGATGCATGGCTTCACCCAACTGCTGCGCTACTATGATATAAAATCCTAGGTGTGTGGAATGAAGCAACTCAAGGATCCTCCAATCGAATGCACTACATAGGATGATACCAGGATCCCACATTGGATGGGAGTGCTCCCACAAACAAGGTGATATCGTACTGGAATCCGTGTGAAACAAAGCGTCAAACAAGACAACACCTGGATCCCAACACAATCTGAACCCACATCCATCTGTCATGAGAAGATACCGATAGTGGAAAGCATCACCGTGAAACTCCCACCACTGTGATTACCGTCCACGGCATCATGCCTGCTAATTCCCACCCCATCCTGTAACCATGGCTTTGGATGAAGTCTCTGTGACATAGAGGTGATAACCTCTGTCAGAAACTGAACGACATGACGGTGGATTCTTTGTTGGTCCCACAAACAATCCCACCCAAACTGCTAGGTCAGGTCCCTGTAGTCAATAACTCTATCCTTTGAAGATGGAAGTGCACTACCGCACCATGGACAGTAGAAATCTGGAGCCAACGCCCACTTGTGTACCACCCAATCATCTACCAGTGGACTAAATGAGAAGTGGAGTGTACTCCTCATGGTGAAATCAAGATGGACTCTCGTAGGCTCCCTCAATGGCTCTATGGCATAACCCTGTCCAACCAACTCATACCGATGAATCATCTCATCATCACCCAACGGTCTAAATGAGGAGTGATATGCACTCATCACTGTGCAATCAAGATGAAGTACAACAGGCTCTCTCAACGGCTGTGTCAAAATCTTGCCCAATAAGCTCACCGTCACTCCCACTGGTCTCATCACACGAATCTAGGTATAATTCATACATCTCATCTCCGAACTCCAAACAAGGACCTTTCATAGACCACAACTGACCACCCTGATTGTGTTGTGAGATAAACTGGTGCCCATGGTCAGTTGTAGGTGGTGTAATAGTAGATTTGCTCCCTAGAGGAGGGAACAAATCAACATGAGCACTGTATTCCCACTCCAAGGACACTCTGCTGGTCTCCTATGAAGATGTTGTAGGGATGTTATCGGAAACCATCACACAACTCTCTGGTGAGTCTACTAGTGTCACTGGGAAACTTTGTACTGTAACCGCCTCTAATGATGACTCTGCCACTCCCAAACTGTCAGTAAGCTCCTCTAACTGTAAGTTTGCCTCCCGAAGGACTGCCTGGGTATACTCCAATGACTCACTCATCTCCTCAAGCTCATGGGTGAGCCCGTCAACTTCCTCCTCCTTCTACATCAGGGCATCATAACAGATGCAATTCTTCTCTAGAAGATAACTCCGATCAGCCACTAACTCCAAATAATCCTGCTTCAATATCCCCATAGCCTCATGAAGAGCATGGAACTCTGCCATGGAAAATCTGCTACTATCCTTCTCATCAGTCATGAGAGCGCTCCAACTGAGCGTAGATAACATCCGTCGAGTGGCATCAAAGTGCTCAACCACTATGTCTACCCTCCTGTCATCAACCCTGAGTTGTCTAATCAAGCAATGAGTGGTCTGAAAATGATAATTCGCAGGCATGTGTACTACCTCTGGATCTGCACTATGGTAGGATATTGTGTCTGAGTTCAGTACATCTCTGTAAGGGGTATCTAGTATGCATTCACTAATGCATGCATCCTCATCTATAGTACTGCAACTTTGTACCTCTGAGACCACCTCCTTAGTCAATGATGAAACTATTGTCACCACACTATGCTCACTCTCATCAACTCCCCATGTGTCCGCACATACAACCGAATCACGATCCTGGAATTCAGTGCCACTATGAGAACAGACTGCTCTGATTTCTCTGGTCTGGTCTAAGAAATCAGATTCATCATGACATGAATTGTCATCGCACAATGCCTCTGAAATACCTGTATCTAGATTACTCTCCTGTACAAACTCACCAAAATCAACCTGACCCTCTATATTACTTGTTGTTCCACCCAAATCAATGTTGGCTACATGTGTTTCAGTCCTGTTTATAACTTTTTCATGTGCATGTGCATCATCACAAGAGATTTCTTGTCCCACTTGGGTTTGCCATGTTTTTGTCATCTTGTTTTCTTTCATTGCCTATTTCTCAATCAGCGTTGACATGCCAGATTGATATTCACTGAACACTTCGACAAAACTCTTCATTTCTCTAACCAAGCCATTCATTTGTTGATTTCTTTTAATATGTCGGACTTTTTGTTTGGCCATTATTGTCTTACCAGCTGTCAATTGAAAGCATAAATGTGTAGGCTAACAACTACCTAGTTGCTGATATGAATTATCAAAACCTTTTATCAAATACCCAAATGCTGGAATGATTTATCAAAACTTTTTATCAACTACACAGTTGCTGGAGTGAGTTATTATAACTTTTTCTGCAGTCATCTGTGACAGAATCCCACAAACCCTACAGGCTGGCAGGATGTAGGCTATGATACCACTAAAAGATTCCAAACCAATCTTAATGCAAATAATTGTTTTGTTTTCAATTTTTAAACTTTGACCAGCGTGATTGTCCACTGAGATGAATTCAAGTAATTCTGAATTTTTGTGTCTTTTCTCATATGTTCACTTTTTTTTGGATATTTGGGTGATACAAATAATTGCATAAATAATGACAAACTAATTCCAGCTGAAAATGATAAGGAATATACTAAGAATTTAACAGTACTTCGAGTCTAAACAGTACATACCCATACACTTACAACAATCTGATTTTTATTTATGAATTGATCCAAACGCAAGCGGTCTGCAATAAGTATTAACGCCAGCTGTAGGAAAATGCTTGGCGTGGATCAATATGTTGATGAAAATGTTGTCATAGAGCTTCCAATACAAATCTGCAATCAATGGCGTCCAATGCAAGAAGAAAATGCCTCAAATAACCTCCAGGCGATTGCCTCAAAGGAAACGCCCAATCTGAAACAGGTTGGCCGCCTGGCTGAAACTTCTCTTCTCAAAGGATATGTATGCAATGAAGACAAACACCCCTTTCCTCTGACAATCAATGTGCATGATGAACAAATCCAATCCCAATCCTTGCTGAGGGCTACGTCCCAGCAATTCCAATCCTGGGGTTTGCGTCCCAGACCTCCAAATCGCTCCACCACAGCAATTGCCAAATTCACAATGTGTAATGTTCAAAAGATAATAAGAATTTAGGTCTCCATCTCCTAATATCCCCTTCCAAGTGCAACTCAAACCCTAAAGGTAATTTACACTTTGCACTTTAAATAAAATATAGTAAAATAACATTTTCCCAATTAAAGCCGTCCAAACTCAAGGAAAAACATTACTTTATCAAAATGTCATAACTCATGGCGCCAAATAATCTCCGGATAGTGAAAATAGTTTATAATAATTCGAGGCCTTTCAAATGAGCCCCCATACATAGGTATATGCGCCCAAATTCATCAATTATCCCCTTATTACTCCGAAATGGCTATATAAATAGCCTTATTATAAATTATTTAATTACCAACTTAAGAAATATTAAAATATTTCCCCTTAGCTTCTAAAAGCCCAAATCAACCAAATAAATATGAAACTGACCATGTCACCTGTTTGTGACTGATACCGGACGAGATGGGTCGACTGGCAATCCCTTCCCTAAAATCTAGGGATGCTCCTAGAAGTTAGGAAATCAATCCTGTTGCACTGAAACTGACACCAACAGAAGGGTCATGAATAACCTCATGACTGGCAACTGTCACGACCTCCTAAAATTTAGGGATATCCCCTAAAACCTAGGAATTGCTCCAAACTAGCTCCAAACTGCCTGTAAAGCCGAAATCCGGTCACTGTATGCACTGAATGAGTCCCTATCCATCTCTGCTAGCCTACGAGACTCCAATGATAGGCCAACTCCTTCATCTCTAATGTCCACTCTAGAAAGGGGACATGACACACTAATAGCAATATGTTGTTGCTGATTGATCGCCACATCAAAAGATATAAACAAAGGTGCCAAGGTCTTGGCCATTGAGAGTGAGCAAGAAAGGGTGATTGTTCTTCCTCAAAGGGTCTTTCAATGTACTACTATGCAATATACAAGGAGAAAGAAGAACATGAGGGGAGCCTAATTGATGTGTGTGACTCAGGTTGTGTCTGATATCCACTTGACCTCCCCCACTCCTTGATCTTTGTTGACCACTTTTTGCCATCCTTGTTGCCATCACCATCATCATTCCTTCGGCTTCAATACTTGTCACTTCATCTAAAATTTGGACAGAGCCGTCCTATCCCTTGGATGGTTCCTTGTAGGTTTGACCACCACCTTCTCCTTTCAAGTTAAATGTACTCTCAGCATCCACTTCTTATTTGATAATGCCCTTCATTTAGATGAGCATCCTGATCCACTTGATCCTACCACTAAAGGAATACCCCTCTGTTATTCAGCATAACTAGAACCACTCCTACATTTTCTTCATCCATTAGGAAAATATATCTGGAACCCTACATAGTTTTTGAGTCAAACATGAATCTTTGTACTTCTGGATTGCTATAGTTTATCTTATGATCCTTTCAAAGTGACATAAGTTATCTGATTCATTTTTGTTTATTACAGCAACAATTAAAAAGAGAGGTAAACATAATTTGGTTTACATCGTTAAACTAAATTAATCTTATAATCTGTTATTGTTTAAATTTAGAAGTTAATCAAGGCAACAGTTTCTCTTTGAAGTCATATTTTACAAATAATTCAACTTACAGCTGCTAAAGATCTTAAGCTGCAAGTCACATTATATGTTGTCATTATTTTGTCTAGAACAGGCCTTATTTCCCTCTATATAAATAAAAAAAGAGCTTCAACATGAATACTTGGTAACATGAGATATTTACAAATCTACCTGAATCTCCAGTGTTGTTAATTGCAGCTAACCTTAGCAACATGAGATTCAAAGGTCTTTCTTTATTCCCCTAACACCATATTCATTAAGTATCTATTATTTTCCAAGCAATAATATTCTTCCGGGTTGTCCCTTGTAAACACACGGTGCATCTTCTATATAACTTTATGAAACCTTCTATATGACTTTATGAAACGTCTGAGCATAAATTGTGGAAGTTACTACTAAAAAATCTATAAATTATGGTTGTATCAAAACCAATAAAAGGAAGGGCCCTTAAAATGAATGTTTATTCTCATTTACCCTCACAAATAGATTCCATCCTTAATGTAACCTTGTTTAAGTTATATGTGCAGGCACGTACTTGGGGTATATAAATTTTAGCATGGTGTCTGTCAAATTAAGTAAATGTTAAGCTTTCCATGAATGTCAGCACCAGGAAAAATAGAAAATGTCAAGCTTCTTTGAGCATAACACTGTCTAGATAGCATTCCTCGTTGAATCAATTTTGTCAGAAATCATATTACCAAATCATGCACCCTACTGCTTGAGCTCAACCATAGCCCCCAATTTCTTGCCGATGGATTTGACCAACTCCCTTTGGGCCAGGGTATGGCTGGGAGAACCTCGTGCAAACTAAAATCAAGTAACTCATATACACCTTACTTGGGAGATTTTAGTCTCTCAGAGGGCACGACCATTCAAATTAATATCTCACCCAGAAATTTTGTTATCAGTGTCACTGGCTACATGGTGCAGGGTTCCATCCTTGTGAGGCAGGTAATGGCAACAGGCAAACTACTTCACAATTTGCTTAATGATAATTTATTTTGGTAAAATAGGAAACAATACATCAGTAGCACTTTGTCAAATGTGGAAAAACTTTTGGCTAAGAAATACCCTGGACTTGCACCGGGTTTCATCCCATCCTGAACCAGGACGTCATCATGGCTATTGGTCCTGGTTTATCCCAATACCATGACCCTTTAGATTATCATAACTCCTAATACATACCTTCAAAGAAACTTTCTACTTATAATTTTTTGACTTTCCACCAAGTATAATCAATTGCACCTAACAAATTAAAAGTCTGCTCAAGTATAGCCTTCTTCCTTGCAATATCAATGTCACCTAGAAGGTTAAAATTCTGTCTAAGCGAGCAAACCAAGAGAAAAAAACATTTGAAAATCTTCTTTAAGATTTTATGATCCAGCATAAATTGGGGAAGTTACTACCAAAAAATCTAGAAATTATGGTTGTCTCAAAACCTATAAAAGGAAGGGCCCTTGATGGATGTTTATTCTGATTTACCCTCACAAATAGATTCCATCCTTTACGTAACTTTGTTAAAGTTATAAGTGCAGGCATGTACTTGGGGTATATAAATTTTAGCATGGTGTCTGTCAAATTAAGTAAATGCTAAGCTTTCCCTGAATATCAGCACCAGGAAAAATAGAAAATGTCAAGGCTCTTGGAGCATAACACTGTCTAGATAGCATTCCTCGTTGAATCAATTTTGTCAGAAATCATATTACCAAATCATGCACCCTACCTGCTTGAACCAAACCATAGTCCCCCAACTTCTTGCCGAAGGATTTTACCAACTTCTTGCCGAAGGAAAACAAAGCCAGGGTATGGCTGGGAGAAGCTCACGCAAACTAGAATCAAGCAACTCAAATTCACCTTACTTGGGAATAGCATAAAGTTCAGAACTGCCTCTCATGGAGCCGAGTATGCCCTTACCCTGTGAATTAAGAAACCAAATAAAAATAATTCTACATTAACTAACGGTCAGTATTAAGATGAGGCGATTTTAGTCTCTCAGTCAAATGTAGGAAACCTTTTGGCTAAGAAATACCCTGTACTTGCACCGGGTTTAATCCCATTCTGGACCAGGATATCGTCATGGCTATTGGTCCTGGCTTATCCCAACACCGTTACCCTTTAGATAACTCCCAATATATACCTTCAATGAAAATTTCTACTCATAAATTTTTAACTTTCCACAAAGTATAATCAACTCCCTCTTAACAAGTTAAAAGTCCGTTCAAATATAGCCTTTCTCCAGGCATAATCAGTCTGACCCAAAAGGTTAAAATTCTGTCGAAGCAGGCAAACTAAGAGAAAAAAACATTTGAAGATCCAAAACTCTACGCCAAACAACATATCAACCGAGAAAAACTGATAAAGGCAGAGAATCGGTTCCTGTAAAGAAGCTTGTTCAAATGCATAAAGCCAAAAAATTATCAGATCAAAGGGAAATAGAGAGAAACTGCACTTGGGTCATGACCATATCATGATATTCTAAAATACCTTGCTCCCCATCTAGCTAGAAAATGACCCACATAAAGATTTCTCAAGATATGAGCAGGCACTTCAATACCAGGGCCATTTTGTGACTCCGCATCACAATCGAGACTGCCTGATTCTTTTACAAGTGAATTATTACGTGTTGCCTCAATAATTTCTTCTTCTTCCCAATTGGTTTTTCCCTTAGGCACGAGATGCTCCTCCAACTCTGCCATGGATGATCTAATATTAAGACACCAATTCAAGGTATCCCGTACAAACAAGCTATAAATATGGATGTCACAAACACTCTTAAGACCACATATTGCACATCCTGCTTGCCAAATTTGATTGACCAACTTTAGTTTTTAGCAGATAAACCAGGAATTCCATGCTGGGTAATGCTCGTTATGAATCAGAACTGGCCTGACATGAACTTAAGCAATGACAAATATCTCATTATGTATCTATAACCATGATTCAATCTTAGCTTGAATCAGTTCATTGATTAACTTCCATGCATGACCACCCAGGATTATTAACAATTATAGAGGCTATATGATTAGTGTCCTCTGGAAGAACATACATGGACTGTATCCATACGGACAAAACCATGTCCATGGCTGCCTGACTGTTGCAACAGAGATATGTTTTGACTTCTAGATCACAAATATCATATTTATTATTATATTATATTTATATAGCTACTACGAAGTAACTAAGAATCAACATCATATTTATATAGCTTCCGTTTTATGATTGTTCATAATTACCTAATATAAAAATATATCTTGATTTTGCTTAAGTGATATATATTAAAATATGTTTCTCGAGATCTTGGGTTAACCTCTTCTGTGTTTGGGATTCCCCACGTGGTTTTAAATAGAATGCATAAATTTGCATGCAGAGACCATAAAATTATAAAATTATTTTTTAAATTTAAAGGAATCTTTTGTCCTAGAATGAGAGAAGCCTGGAATCTATAATTGATAATGTGTACAGGTCAATTAAATTATATGGGTTTGCATTTTTCATATGATTTTATTCATTTTTTAATGAAGATCCAAAACTATTTTCTTTAACGATGATGGGATTGGAGTTGAATGAGTCTACATTATATTTTATGCTGCATTTATAACCAAGTCTACCGGGCTAGAAAGAGATTGATTTTCCTAGTTATTAATTTTATTTTATTTTCTATTAGAATTGACTTCAGTATATTTCTATTTTATTTTAAAATATTTTTATGAATGTTTATTATATTGGTGGTCTTTTATTTTCATACATAATAGTTACATTAATGATAATTTATTTTTGGCATTTAAGAACATTTATTACATTAATTGAGTTAAGATATAGTATTAATTGAATTAAGTTGAGAGGTTTACGTAATATTCAAACATTTATGAGTGATTGGTATATAAATAATTTTTTAATATGTAAAAAAGAAAAGGTCATATGTGGATGCATATTATGTATAAAAATATATTTATTTTTATATAATTAGTATTAAATGTATTGGTCTAAAAGTTGATTAATTATATTTTTTAATTATTTAAAATATATATTTTTATTAATTTAAGAATTATTTAGTTTAGAATTATTGATGAATTATATTATTTTATTTATATTATTTATTTGAAGAGTTAATTTTAATTTTGTTTGAGATATTTTATTTTGTAGAGTTGTTTTATTTTACTTATAATAGAGTCATGTGAGATTTTCTTATCAAAATTTTGGATAAGCTTGACTTCTTTTTAGAGTGGTTGGGATGGGGTTTTCATTTATGCTATCATTACTTCTTTATTTGTGCTAATTAAAGGGGCTTCTATTAGTTTCTTCCAAGCTTCGTAAGGCTTGTATTAAGGTGCCCATTATCATCCAACCTCTTTATAACTCATGTACAAGCTCTTAACATAAATACTTCGCAAGAAGTGAGAGTTTGGAATTCAGAAGGTCTAATTATTAGTTCAAAGATTGATAATATTATTCACCTAGGGCCCGTTTGGCGCATGGAATTAAACTGGAATAAGCTGGAATAAGCATTAGTTAATGCTAGAATAAATTTATTCTTTGTTTGTGGGCATTTTCCTTATTCTCGAATTAGAAAACTTATCCCCATTTTGGGGCTTATTCCAGCATAAGTTAATTCTAAAAAAAAGCTGGAATTCATTTCTTATTCGAGAATAAGCTTTTTATGGATTCAAATTTATTTTATTTTATTAATTTTTACTTTTTTTATAAAAAAATTTTAAAATCTTTTTTTTAAAATGTGGGTATGTATATATATACACGTGTGTATATATACACATGTGTGTAATGTGTATATACACACACATGTGTGTATACACACATGTGTGTCTATACACACATGTGTGTATATACACATACACACATGTGTGTATATACATGTGTGTGTATATACATGTGTGTAATGTGTATATACACACACATGTATATACACACATGTGTGTGTATA
>MU225226.1:212477-234000 GCA_018584345.1 Thuja plicata
AGTTAAAAATACATATTGTTCAAATTAATTAAAAAAATAAAAAATAACCTTTTATTCCAATTCCACATTATGGGATCCAAACGAAGAATAGCTTATTCCAGCTTTCGTTTTGAGCATTAATTAATTCCAGAATAGGCCCTTATTCTAGAATAGGCCTATTCTGGATAAGTTAATTCCATGCGCCAAACGGGCCCCTATGGTTTGTTGATAACACCTTACTATTTTGGGAAGGAGTTAATCAAGGAAGCTTGTGAATTCAAAAGATTATAGGTTGGTATGTATAACATCATAAATTGTATCCTTGTACAATTTTATGCTCACCTAGGACTCATTTACCATTTTCAACCTTCCATCCTTGATCATGTTTGATCCCACTCACATCAGCTTAAATTTGACAACTTTATGTACTTAGTGGTCACTAGTCCTTGACTCGACTCTAATTGGCTAGTCAATGGTGCTCTACGTGCCCTTAACCTAGGTCAATGACACTTGGGGTGTCATTGACCCACTAAAAAGGACCCAATTTCATACCCTCCTACGGTCAGAATGCATAGGCAGGAAATTCTACTCCATGTTAGCCTACTTCAAAAATTTGAATATATTTTATAAGGAGAGGTATAAAAGAAAGCTTGATCCCCTTATTTGAAATATGATCTAAGCACAATCACATCCTATCTTACATCATATCATTGAGAAAGCAATCAAGCTTCATCAAGGAATTGAAGAAGTAAAGTTCAGATCTCAAGCATTCAAGATGGCATTCATGATCAAGCAATAGGTTGAAGCAAGAAGATGAGTCCACTTAAGGCCAAACTTTCATACTAAGCCATATTCGCGAAATCACACTCAACGAAACACGTTCCCGCTTAGAATGAACGAGGTCTCGTTTAGCTTTGGGGTCCCGAGCCTAAAATTTTAGAAATGGGGTTCTGTTTCAAAATGGGATCCCATTTCAAAATGAGGTCCTGTTTTGAAAAATGAAACAGGATCCCGTTTTGAAAAAATATTATTTTTTAAAGAAAACCTTCCATCGATTCATTTATACGTTATGAATTTAAAAAAAAAAGGTAAACGGGGTAACGTTTACTAAACGAGATCCCGTTTCTAAAAATTTTAAATTTGAAGCCTGCTTTTACTGTTGGATTTTGGTTTGGAAGAGGTTTGGCTAGCCGAACCATAGCCTTGAACCTGGTTTGACTTGCAACTTGAAGGCTCTGCTAGTGTCCATACAAAATAAGGACTTTAGACATATATCTGAAGACTTTTTCAGAGGAATATTTTGACAAAATAAAAACCCATTATAGATCAAATTGTGCAGATTCCAAATATGTAATTTGATTAAAATTTCTATTTTTCATTGAATTTCTACTGAAAAAGGTCCACAAACTAAAGATAACATGCTAATTTGTTATTTTAATAACTTTTTATTTGAAAGTTTCTCGCAAAAAAATTTATATGACATCAAACTAGAGACAATACTACACACTTTAAAAATATATATATGTTTTGGTCAAATTATGCTTGTCAGACACGAGAGATTTTAAAAACAATAATTATGCCTAATAAAAATTAATAAAAAAATATATATTCAACGAAAAAATACAAAAAAATATTGTCATCAATCTTAACTGTGTTACATACCATATCCCAAAAGGAATGAGAGAAATAGTTTCATTTAGGTCAAATTTTGCTTGTCATACACGAGCATAGTATAGTCTTGAAACAGGGACTTTTAAAATGTGGATTTTAGTAATACCTATTGAATATGAAATTTTATCATCTGGGTATTAAAATAAATTACACATTTGGAAAGTACATTCTAAGTACTACAACTTCTACTACTGAATGGTTTTAAGATTCAATCTCTAAGTGCTTCAAATATTCATCTCAAACAGTATGAATTTGACAAAATAGTAAAAATAGTTCCACTCAACTTCTTGTTGGCACCCCAATCTTGAAGTCAATTACACAAGTTAGCAACAAGCTTTTCATGAACATTTAAACACAAAGGAGACTCATATAGGTATAAAATTTTATTCAAGCATTTTTAATTCAGATCTACCCTATGCTCCTTCAAAGTACACTTTCAATTCTATGTCAACGTTAATTTCAAAATCAAGGTTTGACCTAACCAAACCCTTATCAACCTAAAAATATCTCTCTTTTGCATGTGTAGGTAACATAATCTAAAGACACAAATATGGAATCAGGAAGAGAAAACAAAGGCCTGCAAATTGAGCTTTCATGGAGCCAAAAAGTAGGATTAGTGGTGCCTCCCTTGACAATGCCTAACACTTTTTGGGCAAAACTTTTGGAGATGGTTTTGAGCAACATCTTGGTCTTGGAAAGAAAACTCTCATTCACATCTAACATTCCTAGGTCAAGGGAATCAAGGAGACATTGACCTCCTGATTTTAGACCATATTTCAGACATAGGTTCCTCTTTGTCTCCTCTTTCTAGCTTTGCAAGGCTTGTCTACATATCTGGGTGCCAGCAAGAAGTTGAGTCCACTTTTTGGCCAAAAAGTGGAACTATTTTTCCTATTTTTTTCAAATTCATCATGTTTGAGATGAATATCTGAAGCACTTAGAGATTGAATATTAAAAACATTTAGTAATAGAAGTTGTAGCACTCAAAGTCTACTTTCCAACTATGTAATTTATTTTAATACCCAGATGATAAAATTTCATTTTCAATAGGAATTACAAAAACCCACATTTTAAAGTCACTGTTTTAGGACCATACTATGCCTGTGTACAACAAGCAAAATTTGACCTAAATGAAACTATTTTTCTCAATCCTTTTGGGCTATTGTATGTAACATAGCTAAAATTGATGACAATATTTTTTTGTATTTTTTTGTTAAATATATTTTTTTTTACTAATTTTTTATTAGGCATAATTGTTGTTTTTAAAATCTCTCGTGTACGACAAGCATAATTTGACCAAAACATATGATTTTTTAATTTTATTTTTAAAAGTGTGTAGAATTGTCTCTAGTTTGATGTCATGTAATTTTTTTTGCAAGAAACTTTCAAATAAAAAAGTTATTAAAATAACAAAATATCCTATTATCTCTAGTTTGTGGACCTATTTCAGTAGAAATTCAATGAAAAATAGAAATTTTAATCAAATTTTTAAAAAAAATACATATTTGGAATCTGCACAGTTTAATATATAATGGGTTTTTATTTTGTCAAAATATTCCTCTGAAAAAGTCTTTAGATATATGTCTAAAGTCCTTATTTTATATGGACACTAGCAGAGCCTTCAAGTTGCAGGTCAAACCAGGTCCAAGGCTATGGTTCGGCTACCCAAGCCTCTTTCCAAACCAAAAGCCAACAGTAAAAGTGGGCTTGAAATTCAAATTTTTTAGAAACGGGATCTCGTTTAGTAAACGTTACCTCGTTTACCTTTTTTGAAATTCATAACGTATAAATGAATCGATGGAAGGTTTTGTTTAAAAATTAATATTTTTTTCAAAATGGGATCTCGTTCTGAAACGGGGTCCTGTTTCATTTTTCAAAACGGGACCCCGTTTTGAAACGGGATCCCGTTTTGAAATGGGATCCCATTTTGTTTTTTGAAACGGGATCCCGTTTTGAAACGCGACCCCGCTTCTAAAATTTTAGGCTCGGGACCCCAAAGCTAAACGAGACCCTGTTCATTCTAAGCGGGAACCCGTTTCGTTGAGTGTGATTTCACGAATTTGGCTAAGTATAAAAGTTCCTAGTTAAGTGGACTCATCTTCTTGCTTCAACCCATCTATTCTGGGATTTTTTGTAGATGTTAAGTACTCTTAATTTATCATCTTTAGCTCTAGATCTAACATCCAAACCCACATCTTTCTATGATCTTCAACTAAAACAAGCAATGTTAGATCCACCTTGTTCCCAATTCGTTTCAATAAGATTTTAATTTGATCCAAATGGATCCACTCTCCTTAATGTACTAAAGAAGATGGAAATAAGTTTAGTTCCTGGTTTACATGCATAAGCTAGTGAACACTAATCTTTCCTTCTTCACTAACATTACAATATGAAAAACCAGTAAGATAAAAAAAAATCAATCCAAATATATCAATAATTTTTTGTATTAATGAGAGTGGTGGGAACTTTCAAGAGATTGTTAAAATTATTGGATCTAGTAATGGAGTTATGCTCTCCTCCTATTTGGATATGTCAAGTTTATAGATGAAAAAAGTCTCTAAGGGAACATAGAAAATCCTTGTTGACAAGACAACATTTAACAGTCTAACTTAGAAAGGTAAGTGATTAATCGTAGAAAGACTAATTCAATTAATTAAAATCCCTTTTGTCCCTCATTCTCATTTATGTAATGTAAAATATTTGGATCTCTAATAAAATTGTTAAAGCAATTTTGGCCACTCAAAGATTATTTATTTATGGTAATATTCAAGAAAGAAATATAGCTTGGCTAATGATAACCAATTTTTCCTCCATAAGAAACCAAATGGATTGGGCATTCTACATTGTAAGTGGATATGTTATGCCTTGGGAGCTAAATTGTTATCAACAATGCATTTTGAGTAAAGAACTTGTGGAGTAGGCTTTCTTCATTTAAAATATATGGATTATGCGAGAGAGGAAGGTATTTATCTAATTCACAAACTCCTCCATTATTTTTATTTCATAAACTTTTTCCCTTACTTTCCTAAAGGACCACAGTTTTCTTCATTTTCTACTAACCATCTACAAAATCGTTAAGAAATAATTATTTAGTGGAATTTTTTCTTCATCCCCCAAAGGAGACTTTCCTCCATCTTCACTCAACTAAGAATCTATATCAATGAGAAGGACCAATTCAATTACTTTCCCTACTTGCAACACCTATGTATCATTTCATAAAAATACAAATAAAATCTAATGGATGGTTTAGATTAATCACGAGCCTTGTAAAATATATAGGCCATCACTTCAAATAGCAAGAGAAGAAAGAATTGGATCCCTTGCATGTGCTACTAAAAAATAACCATGATTCCTCCATCACTTCAAATAGCAAGAAAATAAATAATTAGATCCCTTACATGTGCTACTAAAAAATAACCATGATTCCTCCATATAAAAATGTTAATCTTGTCTTTCTTAAGAATCTATTTATACAAAGGAATCAATATTAAAATAAGAACCTTCGAAGATAAATACTTTTTTCCTCCTATGCACAAATTGATCTTAAAAAATGTATTTAAAAGGAAAGCTCTTCATAATTTTCTTTTTAAAAAGGAGTCCAAGGATTGTGCGTAGTTCAAATTTTGGATGGAACCAAAAAAATCTGTGTGTTGCAACCCAAATTTTTAAGGTGAAAATTAATATTTTTGATGTAAGAGCAATCTTGCATCAACCAAAAATATCGTGTAGTTTTTCAATAATGGCTATTTTGGGCAACGTTACTATTTTTGATAAATTTACTATTGTTAGTAAGTTTTTTCATTTAAACACATATTGTTCCAATTACTTCTCCGGAGGTTCATTTTGGATATATAAGCATGCCAGCAAAGTTTTGCGGCAAGATCAAGTTCGATTTTGAAGATATTGAATTTTCTATTTTGACAGGGTGGTACAAAAACTTTAAACTCAATTTTGAAGGCCTTAGAGGCTCCGGAAGGGGTCAAAAATTGTTTACAAACATGTTGTATTTTTTTTGACATAGACCACTTTGAGATGTTTCCGAAAAGTGGCTATAATAGAAAATTGGGCGCACTGTTCAAAAGTTATGGCTTCCAGAAGTTGTACCATCAAGACTCAAGTTTCGATACAAAAAGGAAGAGGGAGAAAAATCACTTAGGTGGGAAATTGAACTGTTGGATACCAAAATGGGAAAGTTTCACTTTCTAGAATATTCGAAGGCAGTTATTGGTGCTACATATACAAGGATGAAGGTGGCTTTCAAGCTCAATTCCAGAAAGGTAGTTTGTGGCTCGATCTTATAGATTATTGTAATGAAAATGCCCATGTGATTGTAGCATCTTATTTTTCTGAATGTTGTAATGTCATTTCATTGAAGATCATATAAACCAACTGTTTTTTTTCTTGCAATTGTTCATTTCTTGCAATTTTTTGTTTATTTCCATGTTGTGTTGTGTGTGTTTGGATTAGTAAGGGAAGTACCCTTCATTAATTTTAGATTTGAGATTTATGCTAATTCTACTTCTAACATGATAACTTACTTAGTGATTATAGGTTGGCTTATGGTTTGCTGGTGCTTTTATAGATTTATTGTATGATCTTATAATAATGTGTTTCACTTTTAGCTTAAGAAGAAACTAAAATCAACATTTTTATCAAAAAATTTCATCACTATAAAAGCAAATTGTTAAGAATTTAAAAATATTACATGAACAATTAATTTTTTTATATTTCATGTGAGATTCTAAATATTATGTTTTAATACTTACAAGTATTTTATTTCATAAATTTTAAACATTTTTTAATTTTTTTATACATTATGATTTTTTTAATGACATATTATTCCATATTAAAAAATAAAACACAAATACCGATAAAAAAACATTGATCATTAAAATTGATATTTAGTGCATGCATATTTTCATAATTTTTACTGCATATTATTATCATTTTAATTTTAATTAATTATACTTTAAAGTAATATAATCTATAACGATATATATATATATATATATATATATATATATTCAAGTCAATTAATTTTTTGTTGGAACAAAGATATTAATATAGAGTGCATATATTATTTAATTTTTTATTTTTTTTAAAAATATTTTCACATGTGCTGAACAAAAACTTTTATTTTTTTATGAAAGATATATTCACTAAAAAATATAAAATAAATATAATAGTCAAACAAAATATATAATTTTTTTTCTTGAAATCTTGTCTAAGGGCTATGATACTACAAAATCCCATCTCATGGTAACTCGATTTGATGGTCCAACCATCGCTCCAAACTGGTAATTTCCTTTGAAAACTAGATGAGTAGAGAGAGAATGGCATCATAAAGACCTTCAACTGAAGATCTCTTTGATGAATATACCTTCATTGAAGGGTCCATTCCATAAATGGTTATCAATGTGAAACATTTAAAAATTATGAAAGAGGCCTCCATTCAAACATTATTGAAAAATGACACAACTAAGATGTTAAATATTTATGTATTCTAAAACATATTTTTTCGTGTCCCACAAGTAGTATATAATAGCTAGCATACAATGTCTTTTATTGTGTTAGATAATATTGGTTATCCAAGTATATATTAATTGTTTATATTAATTATCAGTTTTGGATAGTTATAAGCATCGATTGGTTGATGGTTGTGTTCCTCTTGGCAATTCTCAAGTCCTTTAAATATATAATGTATTGTCAAGGAAAGTAGAATGATCTACTCATATACATTTTGATCCCTATCTCACTATATTTGGTCTTCTTCGGTAATAATTTTGTGTGTGAAGAGAGATATTTTACTTCTATAACTAGTATGTATTATCATATTATTATTAATTCATGTATTGAATTTATTAGATGTAGCAGTTTAAATATGTGGCGTCATTGCCTTAAAAGAAATCAGTTCACATATTCAAGTAATTCATGCCCTTACATCCCAATAAAGGTGAGAAGAAGCCACGAGGTAATCAAGACCATGAGATCATGGAATATCTTAAGGATCATTGAGCACATAGAACGAAGGGGAAGATTACAAGAAAAATAGAATTGAATGATTGCGAAGTCAGATCCCTTCCTAAGAACATAGTCAAGTTGAGAAGTCAAGACAACCTTATAAAAATGAGAGGAGATGGGAGACAAAGTCATGTTCATTTACAAAAGTTTGGGGTGTTGAGAGGTTGTTAATTAACAAAGAAGTTGAGCCAAGGGAGTATAAAAAGAAATTTTGAAGGAAAAACAGGAAATATGTTGAACATGAGGGAAGAGATATCCTATGTGGCTAAGAGTGTAAGAGAAGCACCATAAACTCTAGAGCATGTAATTTCCAAGCACTGGGTTTGCACTAGAGAAAAACCATGACAAGCCCTAGTGGAGAAAAGAAAAAGTTGCCCAAGTCTATAAATAATGGATCAAAGGATCTCGTCAGGCAATGTAAGACTTGGGAGACAATCTGGATAGCAAATGGGCAAGATGATAAAGCAATTTTGTTATGATCTTTTCCAACCACCTTATGAGGTGTAGTGATTGACTATTATACAGAAATTGACCAAGCCTCCATGAATGCATGGAGACATTAAAGAAGGCCTATAGAGAAGAGTTCAAATTTCTTCATGGTGATAATGAAATAGTAACAAAAATGTACAATACAGAACAAGGAAGGCACGAAAATGTACAAGCTTATAATTACAGACTTATAAAAACACTGGTAAAATTAGAAATGGGACTTACTAACAATATAAAAAGTGGTGGTTCATAAAAAGGTTACAATTTTCATTAAGAAAAATAAATGAAGATGGTACCATTGTCATCTTTTTTTTAAGCCTACACGTGGGCGATAAACATAGACGGTGAAGATAAAATGTACACATTGTAAAAGAAAATAGAGGAAGATAGAAAATTTTATGACAATATTAATAAGGAATTGATACTAGTACAATTGCTCCAAAGGGAGATGCTCCAAATGATGAAAGAATTGAAGGCAAAAAAAGAATCCAACAAAGAACATAATCAACTATGGTATACCAATGCAAAGATGTGCGGTACACAAAAAGTAATTGTCCACTCAATCAAAGCCATTGAAATCATCTCCATTTGATTATCGAAATCAACAAGGTCAAAATCAAATACAATATGAATCCAAAGGACATCTTATCAGACAATGTTGACAATATAACGAATGAGAAAACTTTGAAAGAGACTTCAAGAACAAGCAGGACAAAGTGTAAACTTTGTGCAAATAGGGTGGACCAGGTGACCATGAAGACATCGACTGCCCAAATCTAAAGGGTACTAATATGATAGATGTGGAGGAAAACGATGAGACAATTTTGGTAATTATCATAGCTCGAATGGAGAAAATGATATACTCAAACCCTCATATATAAAAGGAATGACTTCGAGAAGCTAGAGTAGAAGTAGAATAAGAGATGGTGAAGGAATGAATAATTTCCAACAAAACTATAAGTATGACATTGCAATTGGAGTCAAGGAAGAACATACCATAACAGGTGCTACAAATAATCATACCAATCAAGGTGATAGACCTTCAAACCATGCCAAAATTAAGAGTGGTGATTATCAACGTGATCGATGACAACTAAAGATCATGACAGGAAGGCCCGAGTAAAAACAAATAGTAAATCCACTACCCAACTTGGCAACAAATTCATTCATCTAATGTTGTTGATGATGAACATCAAGAAGAATTTTCTTATTGTTCAAATGGAAAAATAAGGAATAATTTGCCCAACACCATTGTCGAAGGAGGATTGGGAGTCAATAAACTTCCCAAAGATATGTGGGAGTTCCTCGAGAAGCTAACCCACATTCTAATTATTGTGTTTTGACTAGCATGGAACCAAGTTATTGTAGACATCAATGGCGCAAAAGGTAACAATTAGGAATCAACGATTACTCCTAAATTTTGAGATATTGATGGCTCAAAAGGTGACAATTAGGAAACAAAAATTCCTCCCAAATTTTGTGGCCATCACATTACAGAAGAAATCATATGTTGCATTACTCGAGAGAGGATGGTTGGTAGCAACCAAAGTCGATAACAACTGGAAAAAGAATATAATATTCATTAAAAATAAGGGTTGTAAGCATGTAATTGATTTAGATAACCAAATTGTTAGCAAGGAAACAAAATCCTCAAATTTATCAAATTCAGACTCTGAAGAAGAATGAACGATGAGCAAGGGTTTGATGGAACCAAACGACGATGGAATTTTGGAGTTACACTCATGCATAAAGGATGAAACAAATTCTCTCTACAACTTATTTCACTGGCAAATGGAGGATTATGACATATTTCCATTAATTATGATTTTTGAAGCTACAACTCTCAATGATGGAAAATCAATTAGCGTGTGCAAATTTATGGTCCATACATTCGGGAGTGTGAAGAATACAAAATTTTACATGGAACATACAAATAATTGTGAACAAAAATCATCTCCACAAAATTTAGAGAGAGAGAGACATTGGAATAGAAAAAAATAAAGATTGGAATAGAAAAGAAAAAAAAATCAATGGAAAATATAAAAGGGTTGTTATAAAGCAGGGAAAAAGGAAATCAATTATAAAATGCACCAAAAAAACTAAGCACTTAGTTGTGCGACATCCATTCACTTACACCGTACATCCATCACTACTAATTGTATAGAAGCAAAAAGTTATTACCGTCATAGATATGTGTTTGACCAAGTCCTCTGTGTATGAAAAGCACCCCACTTCATTGTATAATTAGTATCTATCTTACCATTTTAACTTTGGTAACCAGTGTACAACCTTGGTCCTTGTTCATTGTATGACCTATTATTCTAAGCATCGTACTATCTTCTTATGTTACTCCTAGTGTATGACCTTAGTCCTTGTTCATTGTATTCAACCTATAGTTCTTAGCATCGTACAACCTCCTTATGTCATTCCTAGTGTACAACCTTTCTTTTACGATCACTTAATCCATCAAAATGTACTATGAACTCCACTTATTCTTGTTGTATGACTTCCAACCCTTATACATTAACAGAAATTATTATTTGTTGTATGCCCACCACTCTCCCACATTACACAACAATCCTCCCACAAGGTACAACATCATTGATGAAGGAAAGAAAACAATATGTTTTTCATATGGTAAGGTTTGGACAGTACAATGACACATAATTCACCTTCTAAGACATTAGGTTATATACCTCAGTCATCACCTTGCTTGATATAGTATACAATGTGGGGGTTATGAAAACCTACATCTTCTCTTGTGCAGTGTCTAGCAACAAGTGTTTGTCTTTACCACTCAATGACATCCTTCTTTCATAGTATGCCAAAGTGGATTCTTCATAAAACTTAAGACTTTAGTATGTTGCGTACATTGCTTAAATACTCCAAATTTTCCTTTTTCATCTTTGTCAGCAATGCTTTTTACCTTGTAAAAATCATGAAAATGACTAGCACCATGATGATATATGTGGTTCTAAAGATCTTAATTTGGGTTTGGCAGTGGGGAATCTACCCCTCGAGCCCACCTTGTATCACAATAGGGAGCACACCAAGGGGGTTGCCTCTGAATCCCACGAGGGGTGTTGCCTCTAAACCCTCAAAAGGGGTATTTACACTTGACTTTGTTGGGGGCACTTCCCCCTGACCCCACTTCCTTCCATTTAATTTCCAAGTACACTAAAAGTCTGACTTTCCAAGGTACACTTCTGAGTTCACTTATAAGTCTTCATCTACAATAGTGTCTTTAATCTTCCTAAATATTACTTTATACTTGTCGTCTAGAAAATGACTTTTTTTATTTTGGTGGAGATGATTTAGTCAACATACAATATCTCTTTTTATATTTGATAGTATTCGATATCTGAATATGTATTAATTATTTTCATTAATTGTTGAGTAGTTATAGTTGTCAATTGGTTGACGATTGTGTTCCTCTTAGCAATTTTCAAGTCCTTTAGATTTTTTTTTATCGTCAAGGAAAGTAATATATGTAGGCATCTAAAAAATATTAATGTATTTTCATTATATCATCCCTAGCATTAATTTTTCTATCCAATTTAATTAAGGTGACATTTCCTCTATCAATCAAATAATTTTATTATTTAATTGATTCACTATCCTTTTCCCCTATTAATTAAATAATTTTGAAAAATTATTAATTACCTAACACTTCCCTCTCAATATTAAATAAATTCAAGTAATTTATTTAATTTTCCCACCTCAAATAAATAAAATTAATATTTTATTTATTTCCTCTATGTTTTACACTTTACCTTATCCTACCACCTCATCAATCCATGTGCACTAGAGGTCTCACCTTCTAAATTTTTATCAACCATTAATATTTCTAATTAATCCCCACTATTAATCAAATGTTTTATATATATATATATAAGACCTTTAGCCCACTTATTTTCCATGTAGCATGACTTTTTAGGACTTATACTATTATCAAATTATCAAACATTATCATTATCAAGAATCAGCACCATCACTATCAAGCATTAATCAAGTATCTATTATCTAGCGTCAATCAAGAAAGCCAACATCTATCAAGCATCAATCATCAAGCATTAAGCCTCTATACTATCGTGATAGTATCAGAGTCATGCTACAAAACTCAAGAAAAAATGTACATAAAACATGCAAGAATTTATCAAGCAAAAATGGAACAATATAAGATCTTTGTGCTATTATTGTTTATCATTTAATTTTATGCATAGATCTTAGGTTGAATTTCATGATTGTGTAATGCAAGTTTTGGATCTTGCATTTCATTATTTCCATCTTAATTAGATTCGCATTTTAATCTTTCACACAGTAATCTAGTCTGGTCAATTTTTATCCTTAAATGACTATATATAGTTTTCTTTTGTAATATTGTCATGTGTCATTAGAGATATATATTTGGTATGTATTGTCAATTTTTTTTAAATAAAAGAGAGGTAAATTTTTATTCAAAAGTGTGTGTGTGTGCACGCGCGCGCATGTGTATACTTGTGAATATATGTGTGTGTGTGTGTGTATTTAATGGAGGTTTAGTTTGATCTGTTCATTCTTTGCACTATGGTGGACTTTGCAGAGTAGTTTCTCATTGTTCCAGTTTTATAATCATGTCTTTTTCACATAATTGGTCAAAAATTACAATAGTTCTTTTCAGACATTTGTGAGCTAAAATAATCTTTTGGTACATTATGATTGTGACATATAGACGACTCATAATGTTTGTCTTTAGCTTGGCTAGATTTATGGAAAATATTTATCAGATTGGTGGTATTGGATGCAGACATTTTCTCATTATCTATTTTTAAGGTAGGTTGGGGCCTCAACAATTATTGAGCCTCAGGGCCCAGGCTCGGTGTGGATTTGAGAATCAGATACTAGACTTAGCATATGAGCATATTTATGAAGGTTTTAGTTTTGAGCAAGATAATGGTAGGGTGATATTCGTCTCTTATTTTGATTATTTAAAGGCTTACAGTTTACTAGAATATATTGAGTGGCATGAGTAAAACTGATTTGATTGGTCATGTTTTTAATATCTGAAAGAACCTTAAAATTGTTATTAGAATATAAGGATGGTAGTATATTTACAGGCTGTATATTATGGTCATGTCGCAAATGGTAGTATAACATGCTAAGTTAGAAATTTCTTAGATGTTTTAAGATTATATCCCAGCTGAATATGTACTAGCTTTTGTTCTTTACTTAGACTATCATTCACAGTTGGACAAAGGGGGTTAACTTTTAGTTGTGGATTCACAAGTATTGCTTTAATAGATAGATGATACTCAAATGTTGTATGAGTCGAGAATTATGGCTTAAATGTATACTTTCATCTGTTACCTACTTTCATCTTAGTAAGTTGACTAATTGAAGAAGCAACTTTATAATCTCTACGAGAAAAGGTATAAAAAATAATAATCAGTTGGCAACCATATTTCTATTAGTGACAGGGCATCTCTATAATAGCTTTCTAAGATGAATATGTGATATTTGGGCTAACAAGGAGTCAAGTTGGCAGAAGATGTTGCTTGTGTCCTCTGCAGGAATAGGAATGCTTACTGGTAGGCTAACACCACAGAGCAATATGGATGTTAGCAGTGGAAAGTTTGGATATAGAGGTAGATAAAGAATCAATCATAGGAAAAATGTTATTGAATGTAAACAATTATTCGTTGTTACCCCTCGTAAGAAAATGGGATGTAAATATATAGAAAAATGCCATTGGCGTATGATTGTGAAATATCAACTTTTGTCCAGAATGATTGGTTGCAAGAATTTGTAAATGAGGAAGTATATTCCCTCAGCAATACCTCATAGAACATATACAAGATGTTTGTAATAAATTTATGTATTTATTTTTTGGGGCTAGACTAGAGGTTTTCTTTGGTCGACTCTTTCCTACCGGTGCTCCTATTAAGTCGACCTATAAAAACATGATTATTAATAAAAAAATAAATTGGCCAAGGCCTTTTACCTATCAAAAAATTAAAAATTAAAAAATTAAAAAAAAATTGAAATCAAATCCAAGAATACAAAGTAATTTGCCACCTTGTCTCATTCCCTCGGGATATGATGAAAAGAAATATGATCAAGCACGGGCAAAGATTAAGGATATGTTTTACTACCATAACTAACTGCCAATTAGCTTCCTCGAGATGTTGAGTATTCAACATCATATCAATCACGATATGAGAATCAAACTCACAAAAAAACATTTTCCAACCTAGAGCACATCCTTTTTCCATATCACAACTTGAATAGCAAGAGCATCCATAAGGTTATTAGAATTACACCCCTTATAGGATGAGAAGAGGAACACGACATTTCCATTATAATATCTACCAATACCACCAATCTCCATTGTCTTGGATTCCCACAAGAAGACCCATCCGTGTTAATTTTCAAAGATCCCTTAGGTTGAGGAAGCCACCTTCTATCTCTATGAATTTTATGTTTGGAATGCCTCAATCTTCGTCCACCCTGTGTACCATCTCTATTACTTGTTAGGTTTAAATTCCTTACCACAATGAGGTCCCCAGGATCCGCAGGTCTAGTGATATCACACTTTGTAATAATATTCTCTGGAAGTCTGCGAATAATTTTCCCCAAAGAGTAGCACTTGTGAGTTCTAAATCCTGGAAAATCCTTTTATTCCTTTCCAGCCATAAATTCTAGATGATGAAAGTCAGATCAAGAAGCCAAGCTACCTGCAAAAAAGAGGATTTGGTAGGAGGGTGGCCCAGGCTATCCCAAAACTCTATCAATGAAGAAGCATGAATACATGCATGATTCCACGCTTCCCACCATAAGTGTCAAATCTCCCTAGAATAAGAACACTGAAAGAAAATATGGGAAACACATTCTTTATCCTTCCTACAAAGAGAACATCTAGATAGACCTTGAAATTCTATCTTCCTTAAATTATCCTAGGTGAGAGATCTATTTTGGATAGCCAACCAAATAAAAAAGTTACACTTGGGCCAAGAAAAGCTATTCAAAACATGTTTCCACCAAGGTGTTAGGATTGAGTAATATTGAGAGGGGGGTGAATCAATATTGCAACACTTAAAATTAAACTTAAACTAATTCCAAATAAACCATAAGCTTACTGAAATGAAAAGAACATAAACAAATAACATAGAACTCATAACACCATTATTTGTTGTCGAGGAAACCCTAGCCAAGGGAAAACTCTGGTGGGGATGATACCCACAAGCATGCACTAAAGTATAATGTCCCTATTAGGATACCTAGCCCTGTTAGGAGATGAATATTACATAGTACATTTCCTTGTTAAAGGAAAACAACCCTGTTAAAGGTATACAACACCCTATTTTCATCATCAAGTCACCTCTCTTAATTATTATCACATAGTCATCTCTTAATAAAAAATATAATTAATAATGTAAAGAGCAATTACAAAGTCAGCACTCTTACATAACCAAAATATAGGTTATCCAAAATCATAATCCAACTTAGCTTGCCAGTAGTCCAAGACATACTCCTTAAATCATCGCTACTTGTTCAACTGCTCTGTTACGTTGTTCCGATGTCTGCGCATGTCTTCAAATCTCTCTAACTCTTTGTAATCATCACCAAAACCAAATCGAGCTTGGGTGGAGGTCATACATACTCCATAGTATCTTCCTCTAATATTGCTACTCATAAACATCGTACTTGATCTTCACTATCCAAAACAATACTGTTATACTCTGTATTTCTGCTTCTGTACTTAGTCATTTTGAAGATTGTATCTCCAAAACTGAACTTCATTCCAAGCAATCAATATATCATATGTGTTTCCATAAATGACAACCCATAAGTGTCTCATACCATACCAAAAATCACTTGCCAACAATCTCTCCCTTTGGCATTGATGGCAACAATTAGCAAAAAATGACTAAGTGTCCCAACTCACTGTTTCTTATTTTTCCCTATATATATATATATATATATATATATATATATATATATATATATATATATATATTGCTTTTCTCCTTAATTCATTTTTCTTCTCTTCTCCCCCTTTGACAACAATGACAAAGGTGCATCAAAAATTTACAAAAATGTAGAATTAGTGCTTGCTCACCAATTTTAGAATATCTTGAAAGGAATCTTCCAAGATCTTCACTTCTGCACTCCATGACTCTGCCAATAAATGACTAACATGAATTAGTCCATTCAGTGCATAAGATGATGTCTCTGCTGCTTTTAACTCTGTGGGCATGGAGTTAGTTAGTGATTCTGCAGTCTTCTCCATGCTCCATGTCTGATAGATGAGCTTCAAGAATTGATAGCTTAGGAGTGATTAGGCTCTTCAACAAACCAAATCTTGTCATCACTCTCCCTTTCTCAATATCCAAGACATTCAAATTTTCAAGAATCCTTGTAACCTCTCTATCCATCTCTATTACACATTGTGAGGAGGTCTCACAACTGTCCATCATATTGTTCATATTTTTCATGTCCTTTGCAATAATATCTTCAATATTTTGAATGTGTCTAATAGGGTTCATGCAGTAGATGAATAGTATCCTTCTGTGTGTAACACAACTTATGGCCTTTGATGTAGCTGATCTCAAAATGCCCAAGTCCCATGAAATAGACTGGCAAACTTCCTTCAACTTCTTCTCTTGATAACTCTTTTCTGCCTTCTCTCCAGCAATCTTCACTAAAGACTCATAGTGACTATGAAAATCATCTAGTGCCAAACTCAGATTCTCTGCTTCATCCTTTCCTTGAAAAAAAAAAAGGTAATGGGAGTAGTTTTTTCATAGTATTAACTACTCTAGTAATTACCTTAGTCTTCTTATCTCCTTTCTACTCAGATCTTTATTTTGTTTTAGTGAATGTGATGAAGGATAGTCTCATCAATTCATCCTCATCCATATTGTCAACATCAATACTTAAGGTTTTATCCTTACTTGCCAACAATAGAGTAGTAGATGTGTCAGGTTCATGTTTTACCTCAACTCTTGCATCTTCATCTTTTGTTGCATCTGTCTCATTTCTCTGTTCAGATTCAACTTTTTGCTCTTCCTCTTCTCCTGCCACTGAGTTGTCAATATTTCCTACAAATGGGTCCTTATCATCAAGTGAAGTGTAAAGGGTCACAGGCACACCAGAAATATAGAAATATGGTTTCATGATATTTTTGTTCTTCTCAACTCTTACTTTAGTTGCCTTAGAACATTCTCCAATTCCTATAGGTGTAGGCATAGTAGGTTTAGGAGGTGGAGTCTTCTCATGAATATTGCTCATAAGTATCTAATCTAATGCCTTTTGAGTCTCTTCTAAAACTTCTTCATATTTCCTACCCATAATTTTCACTAATCTTGCTTTGGCTCTCAACAAGGGTTTGAGTGCTGCCAATATTCTCTCTCTCTCTCTCTCTCTCTCTCTCTCTCTCTCTCTCTCNCCTATATTCTCTCTCTCTCTCTCTCTCTCTCTCTCTCTCTCTCTCTCTCTCTCTCTCTCTCTCTCTCTCTCCTATACTGAAACTACTAGAAAAATGTCATCAATAGCTTGATTCCTAATAGATTCATCTTCAATAAGTGCTAGCTATTTTATTATCTCCAGTTTACCATATAGTTCCTCAAGTATACTTCGCTTTATCTCTAGTAGATTCTTTTTGAAAATGACTAAATGATTTACCACTAGATCTTCAATCTTTAGTTTATTAGATTCCTCATACATGTCATAGTATTTATTCACTAAAACAAGCTTTCCTTTCTCAATATCTCTCTTCTCCAACATCTTCAAATCAGGCTTCCATACATGTCTGCTACTTGTGGACTTTTTTTTGGCTTTCTTCTCTTCTCCTCCAATCCTCTATTCCTTAGGAGGTGAATCCGGTTTAGTGGATTTTGTGTTTCTCCGAGGTACAAGCTTAACTATCTCTTCCTGCTATGTCTTTTGTGGTGGTAAAGGGGTGGTTACATCAATTACTATAGAAGGTGGACTAGCTACCTGCTCAATCTTTGGAGGTGGAAGGTCTGTAGTAGCAGTACTTGCCAACCTAGAAGATCTCTCTGTTATCTTATTCCTTACTTCTTTGATCTCTTCTTTGGTTAAACCTACCTTAGCTCCACAATCATCAATAATGTTTTCTACTTTTCTTTTCCTCATACCTCTAGTCTTCTCCTCTCTGACTTTAGCTGATTTTTCTTCATATGTGCCCCATCTCTCCTCAGATGTATCAACTTCAGATGCAAGAACATGTTCAATCTGCATAGTTAGAACTTCTGAACTGACTTCATAACCCATATGGTAACACCATTTCTTTCTAGGTACAACTACCTCAAAACATGTACACAGTCAGTTTCAACCATGAAACAAATTGTATCCATGTATTTCTCAACAAACTCTTTAGGAATTTAGAATCTTCCTTTTATTTTCCTCTGAAGAATCTTGATCATGGCAAACAGTTCACCATCAACCCATGTGGTGTTTTGCCTTTGGTAGCTTTGTGATGTCTGAATACCAGTGGGTATCCTTTCTCTCCACGATCTAGGGTGCATGCCTAGAAACTTATTCTCAATTTGGATATACATATGAACTAGGAGTGAGCCAAATCTAAAAGTCTTAGATTTATCCTTCTTAATTAGCTTTACATTCTCCAAGAATTGTTGTGCCAGAACTTTGCATAGGTTATATTTAGTGTTTTCCTTTATCATCATGTAAGCGATCATAATGACTCCTACAAAAACTGAATTAGGTCTACTATTGTAGTAGAAGTTGTATCCAAGTATCATCGCAATCAATCTGACATCCTATAGGAAAATATCATTCACTATCATAGCTCGCCTGTCCCATTTAGAATGTGTTAGGGTTTCAACTTGTTTCTTTATGTTCTTCTCAGCCATAGGGATAACTCCGGTGTTGTCTAACCCAGTTATATCATAAATCAACTGACTATAGATCTTTATAGGTTGTTCTCCTATCCAGATGAATTGATCATGAACTCTGCTAAGTAAGATTTTGAACCATTCATCTTCGCTGAACTCATATAGATCTAATATTTTCATAATGCTTAGGTCATCTATGTGTTTGAATTAATCCTTCATTTTACCATTATCAGTCATGTATTCCATTTCAGTAGAAATCTCCTCAACACCCAATATATCATACTTGCAACGAATGTAAGCCCTAATATCCTCTACATGCAAGACATCATGCAATGTTTGAGAAAATGCTCCTTCAGGGTCGTCTTCACAAGACTTAAATGAATGTTTCTTGAATTTGTATCTAGGTCAATCTACAACATCATAAATCAAAGGTGAATCCATAGATTTTGTATGAGTAGATGATGTAAATACCTTAATCATGTTGAATTCCAAATTCTCGCTTCAATCAATCACGCAATATATTTGTTAGATAGTATGATACACTCTGATCTCTACTTGTCTTAGGTCGATACTCTTCAAATAGTGAAGAAATAGGTATCTCAGATGTCCTTTATTCATCATTAAGTGTAAAATGCACATTACCCAATAGACAACTTTGTATATTGTCCAGTCAATCACAAATCTTGCGATCATAATAATATGCATCGTCTGATGTTGTGCTCTCAGATATAAGTTCTATGATGTTTTTGCATATCACAACTAAGCTCGATGGAGCTTACTCCTCAGAATCAGGGGCTGGATATATTCTGATATCTTCATCTAATGCTCCCCCTAAGGCCATGATCGACCATTTAGGTCGATGTATTCACATCAAGCGAATATCTAGTAGCATCTACTATCTCTCCCTGAACCAATATCTCACTTGACTCTTTGATTCTCCATATCTTACCACTGATGTTATCTTTTGATTTCTTGAAATAATTATCAAAACCACTCTTGTATTCTACAAGACTCTTACCAATATTACAATCATTCTTCTTTGTATCCATATGAGGTGGTACTCTTATGTTTTTTACTCCATTATACCTGAAAATTTTTTCTATGTGACCTGGATTGTTACATTTGTAGCAAATAGGAGGTCTTCTGTTCTAATTAACTTGCAACTTACAATTCCTTTCAATGTGTCCAAGGTTGTTACATTTGTAACATATGATCTTAGTTGTTGATTCTTCTCTTGTGTAATTATTGAGGTTTAGAATTGTCACCCTAGCTCAGGCATTAGGGAAGTATGACAATTCCATCCTAACAATGGAAACCTTCTCTAGCTATGGGTAGACTATGTACGAGAAGGAGTCTCCAGATTCTAGGCCGGTTCCTATTAAATTTGGGTATCAATTTTATACTATCTTCTCCTGATTTTGGGAGGGAAAGAGAGAAATTCTAACTAAAATTGTATGAATAAAACTTGAAAAGGTGATACACCAAATAGATTCAGATCTCTCAAAAGCTTCAAACTGACACGCACTTATCATACCCTAATGATCTCTACAATGTCACTCACTACCCAATACATAGGCTAATTAGAAGGTCACTACTAGGGTTCAACCACAAATAGCAATCTTATTATCAACAACATGCATATTCTGCAAAAGACTTATATTCTGTAATCTAGAATAGGAAATTATACACTTCACTAATCCATGCTACAAATATATTACACTTGAATGTAGAAAATTGAATAGGATTGAACAGATGATCACCACAAGATGTATGAGAAATGGGGCAACTATATTATTTTCAAAATCTGTATGTAGTTACATGAATGAATCTCAAATGGCAAGGAATACAAGCATCCTCTTGCTCAAAATCGATATCACCAACATGAACCAACAATGGATACAAAACATAAAAAATGATAGCTATAGGAACAAGAAGTTCACTAAAAGCTCTTCTCTCTACCACCTTGGATCCCCTAAACTATGAAGTACAAGTCCACTAAATAGCCCACATGGCTTATCTCGAAAATGAGATCTCCCTCCAAAAAGGTCCTCTAAACAGAAAGAAACCCCTAATCAAAGGCCAAAATAATGCCTAAAATGTAGCCTTCAATCAAGCCCCCCTTCAAAATAGAGCATATCCCTAAATCCATGGCATGATCAATGCCCAAAATGAAGCCCTAAAGGCCAATTTTGATAATGAGACTCCTAAAGTAGGCATATTAAAAGATTTTCACCCTTTTTACATTATGTCACCAACTTATTACAAAAAGTTTACAAAACCTATCAACATCTAACCCCAAATGCCTAAAATCCCATCCACCCTTATATGTAAACTCCAATTCTTTAAAACCCGACACCATATAACACATCACCCTAACTCAACTTCAAAGCCGCTCATACAATGAAAATATCTCGGTGGTTAAGGGGACTGTAGTTAATCCAAACCTTAACCTTTGTACTTTGATGGACCTCAAAATTCCATTCAATTTATCAAAGGTATTGTTATTT
>MU225226.1:238887-251476 GCA_018584345.1 Thuja plicata
CGAATGATCCAGATCACATACCACCTAGATACCGCCATGACCTCTTGATAGCGGAAGGATTAGAGAGATTGAATAGAAAGAGACCCATAGTGCACCCAAATATTGACCATCTGGGTTCAACTATGTTATCTATTTGAAAAGAAAGAGAGCCAAAAGCACCCAGATATTGACCATCTGGATACCACTTGTCCTCTGAAATTAATCTATAACAAAGAAACCAAGATAGAACTCCTATGCATCCAAATTCCATCTAGATAACACTGTGAGCTCTTGATTTTCAAAAAAGGGAAAGCCAAGCAAACAAGATAGAACTCTTACGCCCCTAGAGTCCATCTGGATAGCATCGTGAGCTCTTGTTTTCAACATAAAGGGAAAGACCATAGAAACCAAGATAGAACTCCAAAGCAACTCAGAGTCCATCTGTATATTTCTGCGAGCTCTTGATTCTATAAAACAAACAAGCAAAATAAAAGAGAAGGAATGTCCAATTCTTTCCTAGGTTTAATCTCAGATTGTGGAACTGCGTGGCTGCCAGATAAGTGATAGCGCCTACCGCATTTATCCTAAATCATCATGGCCCTGAAATCAAAGTGAACATTCAACAGATAGCAATCAAAGAAAATAAGTCATGATCTATCATAGCTACTCTCCTCACATGGTGGATCCTGGAGTAGCGTAAGAACATAACCCTGAAATATAGACTGACATCTGACCGACTTGACTGACCTAGTCAACGTTTTTGTATGGTTCCTCGATGCAGTTGGATTCTCTTGATTGGCTCAAACTCTTTGGATAGGCTTGATTGGCTTGATATCTTTGATCATGTTGGCAGCTAATCAAGCTGTGTCAGATGTGCCCAATGCTTGTTCACAAAGCTCATGATTGTGACAGTATTGATTGATAGAATTTGATTGCTCTGATCGGATTGGTAGTTGATCAAGCTGTGTCAGATGTGCCCAATGCTTGTTCGCAAAGCTCATGATTGTGACAGTATTGATTGATAGATTTGATTGCTCTGATCATGTTGGCAGCTGATCAAGTTGTGCTAGATGTGCCTAATGCTTGTTCGCAAACCTCATGATTGTGAAAATTGATAGTTTGGCTTGGTCACCTATTGCTTTCTGATTGAATTGATAGATTGATAAAGATATGTCAGGTGAGCCCAATGCTGATATGCAAAGCTCATGATTGTGACATTTGATTGACTATTTGATTAACTAGGCGTGCTTGCCCCTTACTCTCTTGATAACCAAGTTGGTTTTATTGCTTGGGATTTTTGCAATTTTTTGAATGTTTTTGATGAAGATTGATTTTCTCTTGATTTTTTATCTTTGTAGGATTTTTTGATGAGTTTTCCGATTTTTTGGATTTTTTGAGGACTTTTAGAATCACCTCCTAGTCTGGTGGACCAGTATTAACCATGGGTAAGTGCTTGGTTCTCATAGGGTTTTAGTGCTTCTGGAATTGCTTGGGATAGTCAGTCTTGCATTTTGAAGTGTGCTCAATCTTTTGGAGCTCATTGATGTTGAAGCCGGAATTGAACACTTGGCGCCTGTTTTCCAGGTTTTCACCAAGATACCTACTCAATAGCGCCTGATTGCCAGGTTTTCACTGAGAGAGTGATTTCCTTTTCTCTTTACTTTTTGTTTTTTTTCTTTTTTTTATTGTCGCCAAGGCGCTTGATTGCCAGGTTTTCACCAAGGTAACTTTTGTATTTTCTAATTTTTTTTTGGTATTTTGTGGATATGTAGATAAATGCCTTAACCATAGAGACCTTTAAGGGTAGAACCTCTTTAGGTGCATGTTGTTGATGTAGCCGAGGAGCTGATCTCCTTATGGTGTTGCTAGTATGAATGCCCCACTCTGAGTAGAGTTGACAATAACAAACGGTCCTAGCCAGTTAGGCTTGAACTTACTAGGTTTGACTTGCTCTGCTTGATTTTTCTGATTTTCCATGAGGACAAGGTCTCCTACCTCAAATTTTCATAGCTTCACCTTCTTATGATAGTTCCTTCTAAGGCGATTTTGATAGCCTTGTAAGTGGTCGAAGGCATGTTGCCTTCTTTCATCTAGTAATTCTAGTTCACTGAGATGTGCCACTCTATAGTCTTCATCTGAAACCAGGTTCTTCAATGATATCCTTAGGGATGGGATTTCTACTTCGAGGGGTAATACCACCTCTGATCCATAGACTAGGGAGAAAGGAGTAGCTCCTCTAGGTGTTCTCACACTAGTTTAGTATGCCCATAATGCGTGACTAAGCTGTAAATGCCAGTCTCGCCCTGATTCATTCACTGTTTTCTTCTGGATTTTTAGTATCGTCTTGTTTGTAGCTTTAGCTTGGCCATTCCCTTGAGGGTATTAAAATGAGGAGAACCCTTGTTTGATGCGGAACTGTTCACATAGGTCTTCAACATCCTTGTTCTGGAAAGGTGTACCATGATCTGTCAGGATTGTTTGGGGGATACCATATCGACAAATGATGTGGTTAAGTATGAACATCGCTATTTGCTTTCCAGTGATGTAAGTGAGGGGAATTGCTTCCACCCACTTGGTGAAGTAATCCGTTGCTGCTATGATGTACTTATGTCCGTTTGCTGAAGAAGGTGTGATTTTGCCTACCAGGTCAAATCCCCACATTGAAAATGGCAATGGTGATGTGATAGGATTTAGTTCCTGGGCCGGTGCATGGATGAGGTCTCCATGAATTTGACACTGTCTACACCTTTGAACATGCTTGTGTGCATCTGTCTCTATTGTGGGCCAATAGTATCCCATGCGGATTATTTTCTTAGCTAAGTTGTTTCCACCTCCGTGGGTTCCACATATTCCTTCATGTACCTCGTACAAATCGTTATGGGATTCCATGGAAGTGAGACATCGTAGTAATGTTCCATCTAAACTTCATCTATAAAGAGTAGTTGAGAGGATGGTATACCTAGAGGCTTGGCGGATGAGGGTTTTTTGTTGGTTCCTAGACAAGTTTGGAGGTAAGACGTTGTTTTGGAGATAGCTATAGACATCTTGATACCATGGGGATTCAGGACCAACAAGGACACACATTGATTCTGTGATAGATGCCTGATGTGATGGCACCAAGAGTTGCTCCACTAGAAATTGGAATTTGGTATCGTTACCTGGCATATCAATCAATGATGCTATGGTAGCCATCGCATCTGCCACTTTGTTTTGTGCTCTAGGGACTTGCTCAAAGAGAATGTAATGAAACTTTGTGCGCAGTCTTTCCATCTGTGCTCTGTAAGGTATGAGCTTCTCATCTTTGGTCATATAATCATTATTAACTTGACTAATGACCAACTACGAATTGCCAAAGACTTTCAGGTTCTTGATTCTCCATTGAATGGTTATCTTTAAACCGATGACCAGTGCTTCGTATTCTGCTATATTGTTGGTGCATTGGAATTTAAGTCTGAAAGACTTTGGAATTGTATCATGATCTGGGGTGATAAGAACTATCCCTACCCCCGCACCATGGTTTGTACACGATCCATCAAAATAAAGTTTCCATACCTCGATCGCCGGTTGTAGTGTCATGATAGATTCGTTAGGAAAGTCTGAAGCAATAGGTTGGTGGTCTTGAATTGGTGCCTCTGCTAGTTGATCTGCTATCACTTGTCCTTTGATAGCTTTTCTGTCTATGTACTCAATGTCAAACTCGCTTAAGATAATTACCCACTTTGCCAATCTTCCCGTGAGCGCTGCTTTGCGTAATAGGTACTTGAGAGGATCAATATGTGTGACCAATTTCATTTGGTGACTCAACATGTAGTGTCTGAGCTTCTGGGAAGCGAAAACAACTACCAGGCATGACTTCTCAATGGGTGTATAGTTTAGCTCATAGCCAACCAAAGTCCTGCTTAGATAGTAAACAGCCCTCTCTTTTCCAGCATCATCATGTTGTGCCAAGGGTACACCTAACGCTGATTCTGTCGCTGAGATATATAGAAGCAATGGTCTACCTTGTACTGGTGGGACCAATATAGGATACTTTAGAAGGTAGTCTTTGAATATCTGAAATGCATGTTCACATTGCTCTGTCCATAAGAACTTGATGTCTTTATGCAATAGATGTTGGAATGGGTGGCACTTATCTGCCAGTTGAGCTATGAAGCATTTGATCGATTGGAGCCTTCCTTGTAACCCTCTTAGTTGTCTTAGGTTCGATGGTGGAGGCATGTTTAATATTGCTTCAACCTTTGCTGGATCCACTTCAATTCCTCTGTGTGATACTATGAACCCTAGTATTTTTCCCGTTGTGACACCGAATGCACACTTTTTTGGGTTTAGCCAAACTTTGAATTCCTACATCCTGTCAAAGATGGGTCCCAAGACCTGTAGATGATCCTTTCGAAGTATTAACTTTGCTAGTATGTCATCCACATAGTCTTCCATCGTCTTGTGGATGAGATCATGAAATATGGTTGTCATTGTCATCTGATATGTTGCTACAACATTCTTTAGACCAAATGGCGTAACATTCCAACAATATGTCCCCCAAGGACATGTGAAAGCTATTTTGTGTTGGTCCTCTGGCGCGATCCTTATTTGATTGTAACCTAAAAATCCATCCATGAGTGATAGCATTTGATGTCCGGCCATTAGGTCTACTATCATATCAATGTTTGGTAAAGGAAATTCATCCTTAGGACATGCTATGTTGAGATCCCGGAAGTCTGTGCAAATCCGTATTTGACCACTGTGGTTTGTAACTAGTACTAGATTATATATCCAATCCGCATATGGTATAGGTCTGATGAATTTAGCATCCAGGAGCTTTTTTAGTTCTGCTTTGACTAGTAATGCGATGTGAGGATGCATCTTTCTTAGCTTCTGTTCGACAGGTTTAGCGTTTGGTAGCAACGGGAGATGATGTAATACTAACTATGGATCCAACCCTGGCATATCTGAGTAGGACCATGAAAAATTGATCATTCTTGCCTTGAAGAAACTGATGAACTGTTCTCTCTCCTCAGGAGTGAGTGATTTCGCCAGGTATATGTTCTTTGGGTTCTTGTCATCCCCCAAGTTAACTTCCTCTATTTCTTCTACTAGCAAGGTTGATTTATCTTCTGTTAAGGGGAGGAGTTCCTTCTTTCCATCTTCTAGTACCTCAGTGAGGTTTTCGCTAGAAGATACATCTTCTTTTAGCTTTTTATTCTTTTGCTCTTTTTTCTTTTGTGGACTGGAAAGAGGAGCTTCCTCCCCGAAATATGCTGCTCTATCTAGGTTGATGGAGAATCCTGCCTTGTGATCTCCTAATAGGATACCTTCCCTTACTCCCATGAAATGAGCTATCACCTCATCATTCTCGAAGACATCTAGATCAGGTGGCCCTTGTTGATCCCAGTCCATAAGCTCAGGGTGTACAAGACAGACACTTTCACTACTGTTTGGCTCTGGTTGACTGAATGGGACTGCTGATATGGTGCCTACAAAATTGGACTGTGATGCGGACACACCACTTGAGGTTTGGTAAATGACATGTTTGTCTATAAAGAGTTGTTTGGTGATGGTCAGTTGGTCAAACAGGTCTGCTAGATTTATGATAATGTCAGCCCGAGGGGAAAAGTATGGGATTGCTAGTTCAGAGTCGTGGAGGGATCTCCACTCATACTCATGGGAGTCAGTCTCAATGGAATGTTCATCTGATGTCTCACTTCCTTGGTTATTGTCGATTTTTATGTGTAGGTTTATTTGGGATTGTGTGGTTCCCTCTTTGGTGGGCAACAACTGCGCTAATATGTTGCTTATTAGGACATGCTCAGTGTTGTGCCCCCGGTGCATCTCCACTACTTGCTCTTGATTGACTTGAATGTCTTGGATCACCAGACTAGTGCTTTGTTGTCCATAGCCCAAACCTCTTGTGTTTCTTTGGGTTGGTGGTAGAGGCAATTCATATATTCCTTGTTGTCTTGCCCCCAACCCAGTTGTTCCATCGTACCCAAATCTTTGTATCATTCTGTATCCATTACCATAGTTTGACAAGGGTAATGGTGGTCGAATTGTCTCAGGGGAGTCTTGGTATAACCAGGTATTGATGTCTTGCTCAAAAGGATTCTCTTCCGCTATGTCTCCCCATCGGACAAAGGTTGTGGGTGGACATCTAAATAGAACCGGCTGTGGAGTTTTTGTTGCAATAATGGGTTGTGGCATACCATGAGTTCTTGGGCTTTGAGGCTTGTGTGTGATGGTAAAAGCCTCTTCATATCTGTATTCACCACAGCCCTTATCTATGATGGATATCTTGCCTGCTTTCTCTGTGACATCTTTAAGATTTGAATTTGAAGAGGATGAGATGCTTGCATCTTGTTTAATGACTATCTTTCCTGTTGCCCGTGTGACATCCTTGGGATTCGAATCTGAAGAGGATGGGATGCTTGCATCTTGGTTTGATGGTACTTGGTTATCAGTGTTGATTTGGACCGCATTACAATATTGGAAGGGATTGGGATCTCCCTCTATAATGATCTCTTCTCCCTAGTGTGGGAACTTGATGCATTGATGGTAAGTCAAAGGTATAGTTTGCATTTCATGTATCCAAGGTCTCCCTAGTAACATGGTGTATCCCAACTCAAGGTCTAAGATTTGGAAGGGTGTGTTTTTTTACCACAGGACCAATGCAAACAGGTAGAATGATAATACCCTTAGAGGACCTTTCCTCTTCATCATAGGCTCTGATATTTATCCTCCTTGTGACATCAATGCTTGATTTTGAATAGCCCAGTTGCTTGATTAACTTTAGAGTACAAATTTTTAACCCAGCTCCACCATCAACAAGGACCCTACGGATAGCGCTCTTGTGGATTTGGACAAGTAAGTGTAGAGGATCATTATGTAGGGGTTTATGCGGCGGCACATCACAGTCTGTGAATGTGGCATGTTTGTTAGCTTCTATATCGTTGACCATCATTTGGAAGCTCTCGGGTGTTATGTCCCTTGGGACAGTTGCATTTTGAAGTGCTTGGTCAAGTGCCAGTTTATGTTGCGAAGATATGCGCAATAGGTCAAACATGGAGATCTGGGCAGGTGTGCGCTTTAGTTGGTCCACTATGCTTGTTTGTGGATCTGAGTTTGCTGTAGGATTGGCCGATGTAGTAGCTGAGGATGGTACTCCTTACAAGATGACTCTAGCATGACGCGTTGTTACAGCACAATTGTTACCTTGGTCTCTGATAGTGATTGTAGCCACATAGTTATCTGAAGGATTTAGGCAATTTATGACATTATCACTGTTGGCATATGTATAGTTAACTTGTTTCATTTGTCCACCAAACCCGGAGGCTTTTTCCTTGTTGTGATCACGAAAGCTATCGTTGAATATAGTTTGATCAGTTGTGCCTTTGGTTTGAGTATTCATCACATCGATGATCCCTGTGTCAATTAGATCTTGGATAGCATGTTTTAATCGATAGCAGTTGGCCGTTTTGTGCCCCTTCACCTGATGAAACTCGCATAAATCTTTGTCAGTATACCACCTCAGTTTGTTTTCATCTTGTTCAAAATCTCTGATTTCTGGGAGAGTGATAGTGTTTGATTATATCAACTTGCGTAAAGCTGATTCTATCGGCTCTCCTAATGGTGTGAAATCTCATTGCTGGAATTGAAACCGTGGTTTGTGTTGATTCTATTGTTGACTGTTTGACACAGTGGATGCTTCTATAGGGGGAGGTTGGTTTTGGGTGTATGCTTGTTGAGTGGGCCCTATGGGTTTTTGGTTGGCCACAGGTGCGCCTTGCAGTGACACCTTGGGTTGTGCATAGTTGACTGTCTTCACATCAATGACACCATCGCTAGTGACATTTTTGTTTTTGTTCCACCACTTATCTTTTTCCATTGCATTCTTATTCATATTTTTTTGTGTGGGATCTGCAAGGATTCCTCATTTGAATAAGTTTTGCTCACAACGAACTCCTCTTTGAATGAGTTGTGTGAAGTTTGGAGCTAACTGTAACTATGTTGTGAATGACATGTCTGGAATTAGATTGTCAACAAACATGACTATTAAGCCTTGTTCGGGCACATCATATGTTATGTGGTTTTCCGTATTCCTCCATCTCTGTAGGAATTTCACAAAAGACTCTCCATATTTCTATTTGATGTCACAAAGGTCCTTGATGCTGACCTTGCGCTCGATGTTATGATGGAAGTGAGCTATGAACTTTTCAGCCAATTCTCCCCAAGATTGAATGCCATGAGGTAGATGTGAGAACCATTCCATTGCTGGTCCAGCCAAGCTTTGTGGGAATAGTCGCATTAGATATGTCTCATCATGAGCGACTTCGACGCAACTAGCAAAAAACTCTCAGATATGCTCAATAGGGTTGGTACTGCCGCTATACTTGTCAAATTTTGATACCGAGAAGTGATTTGGGAACGGAGACATGTGAAGAGATTGGTCAAAGGGATATGGGTATAAATCCTCTGCGGTATAGGATTTAATCTATCCCTGATTTTGCATATCTGTCATTTGGGTTTGAAGGGTTTGCATTTGTTGCATTAGCATGTCCATTTGATATTGAGGTTGGTGCGTGTGGACATTCCTTTGTGTTGTGGTGGGTATTAGGCTGCGCCTCTGTGTCCCTTGAGTAGGAACATAAGATTTCATCCTAAGGACTTGATATTGATTCCCCACCGAGTGATTTGTAACTGGAGGGACATGAGTAGTCCATGGTGGGTTTTGATGTGCTTGTTGTTGTGACTGAAACTGGGTTTGATAATGCTAGGGTAGATATTGCTGCTACTGAGGTTGGGTTTGAAACTGGGGTTGTTGTTGCTGAGGTTGGATTTGAGGCAATTGAAGCTAGGGTTGTTGTCGCTGAGGTTGGATTTGAGGCAACTGAAGCTGGGTTTGTTGTTGCGGGAGATGGAACTGAGGCAACTGAAGCTGGGGTTGTTGTTGCAGGGGTTGGTTTTGAGGCAATTAAAGCTGGGGTCACTGTTGCAAAGGTTGGATTGGTGTTGGAATGGTCAAAGATGTAGCTTTGGGTGGGCCTTGACTGTATGTCATTCCTGCAGAGATGGATCCCTACGGGCATGATGTGTTGATCCCAAGGCTAGTGTGAGTTGATTACAGCAGCAACATAGTTTCAGAATAGTTGGTGTTTGGTGGGATGGAAGGCATAGCATGAGAGCTTGATTGTCCTGGCCATGTGACCAAAGGTGGAGGCATACTAGTGACCATAGGTGCACTTTGTTGTGAGCCTGTCATGCTTTGAGTAGAATATGTGCTAACCTGGGTTGTGTCATTGGTTTGATTGGACACAGTCTATGTAGATGTGGGTAAAACCAATGGTGGAAAGATCTGTGACACAACAGGTAGTATCTGAGGAGTGTGAGTAGTGTTTTGACCTGCGAGAGGGTTTTCGGGCCATATAGTTGATACACTAAATTCAGCGGGGAGTTTGACTCCCTTCTTTATTAACATGGCCAAGTAACGTTCAGGATTCCTCTCTACAATAGTGTCAATTACTTTTGTGGAGTAAGCATCTTGTTCCACATCTTCAAGTTCTTCTTCTGTGATATCTTGGAAAAAGGCTGCCCCACGGGGATGTTCAATGAATAGAGCAGAACTGGTGTTCATGAAGGGATCATTCTCTTGCTCTGTTTCCCAAGCGGGGAAACGGTTGATATATGACTCATCAGGTTGAGTTCTAGCCTTAGACCTTGTATAAGGTCCTCCATGAGGTGTTTGAGACATAGTGCGGTCCAGGTTTTGTAACTAAAACAAGTGATATAAAGCAAACAAAGAAGAAGATCCTTTCTGAGGAAGTCCGAGTTTATGTTTTGGACAAGGGTAATTCTAGGAACAGATTTTGATATAACTTGATCTAAAAGTGGTGATGATAAAAGATAAGATTTGCTGACCTTTGCCTTGGACAAAGTCACTTTGATAAAGATGATGATGTTTGATATCATGAGATCAAGGTATTTCAAGTCTGAGCTTTTGAACTAACAATGTTTTTGACAATAATCGTGCTTTACAAAGAAAGGGTAATCTTTAATGTTTAGAGATTCACACAATGTTCTTCGCATTTTCCTAGGATAAACACTAGTTTTGGACACCAAATGAAGAATTCTTTCAAGGTTTCAGGTCAAAACAGGAATATAGTATATCTGGTCAATTGCGGTACAATTTCATCGATTGTGGTAAAATAACTGGTCGATTACGGTAGTTTATCACCGATTGCGGTAATAAACATGATGATTACGGCAATAAATGAATCAACTGCGGCAAACTTCCTTCAATTGCGGCACAATGCGGGCAATTGCGATAAAGGAGGAACAGTCTAAAAAAGACTAGAGGATAAGTATCACTGCTTGATATTTTTTATTTTTCTGGAAAAATGCTTCTGATTTGCAAGACAGTTGACGTTGACAACCCTAGACTTTAACACGTTTGACTCGTTTTAACGGTTTGGATGTTTTGTTTTGCATTTTCAGAAACTGATCAAAGTAACAAGCACAATAGACACTGTGTTTTGAAGAATGAAAATGTGTATGTTCTACAACTTTTTCAAGTTGCAAGTTTATCACGAGGTCTCAACAATGAACAATTAGATTAATCTAGGTCAATGGCCTCAGAATACAATGTTATAGGCCCAATCCTTGAATGTATGTTAGCTCACATAACAATTGTCACGCTACTAGGACACGAAGGTCCACAACGTAGGTGCCCGTGTTTTTGCCGTTTCCAGGTATTGTTGCCGTGAAGTGAAGATCTCTTTCACTACACAAATACCATGGGACACATATGTTGGGAATCTTGGGGGGAAATTCTGCAACCCCTTGCACTATAATAAGGTACCTTTTCAGAGGTAAAACGGGTTGGCCTCTAATTAATCAAGGTTGTAGTAAGGGTCTGTGGTGTCTCTCCAATCGGTTTGTACATGCGTGACTCACTTAAGAACCTAGTTGATCACGTTAGCTCCTTAGGGATATTCACCCGATCCAGACTATCATCAACACGCCTCGCCTGAGCTTGGCTAGATAAGATGGAACTTTGGTTCGCACCTTGTTTATATACCGATCGAAAGGATTACCGGTTTAAGGTTGTTCTCCGAGGAAGAAGCGCATTCCATGGACAAGCCTTTCTAAAAAAGTGCAAAGGTTTGTAATCTAACAGTTTGTGCAAGTGCACCCAAAAATCAAGACACAAGGTAAATCGATTAAGCTCCAAAGTTTGAAATGTGAACTAAGCTACACCACCATACAAGCATTAGTGTTCAATTTTAAGCCTGAAAAGTAGGTGTTGATTCCTTGTTCAATTTTAATGCACCAAATTGAAAGATTTTTTGCCTTTGTTCAATTGTTAACCACCATGTCAATTTTAAGCACCAAATTGGAAAAGTGAGATTTGTGATGTTTGGCATACAATGTTCTTTTTAAGCACTAAAATAACAAATGAGTTAATTTTAGGATGCTTTGTTAAATCTGTTTCCAATGCCACAAGCTAAAACAACAAGGTTAGTAACACATGCTAAATCCTGAAATTTGACGAAGTCTGAATTTTTTTAAAAATTCTCCAAAATTTAGATTTTGTATTTTAACTCCTAGAGATCTGAAACCACTCTCAAACATCCTGGAAGTATATATTTAAAATATAACTTAAAGTATAAGAAAGGTTTCTTATACTTAAATGTTATATTTTAAATATTTCAAACAAAATTTCAGAAGCTAATAATTGCAAAACATAAATACCTTCCCTCAATTGCAGCAAAGTTTTGGCTATTGCGGCGACCTTTTAGCAATTGCGGCAACCTTTTGGCGATTGTGGTAAATTTCTATCAATTGCGGCAAAATACTCTCATTTGCGACAATATGCAGGTGATTGCGACACAGATCGGTCAATTGCGGAACAATACTAGAAATAGAGAATTGGAAAATGACAGAAAAGATTGTGAAACTATCAAATCAATTGCGGCATTAAACCATTCAATTGCGGCACTATTTCATCAATTACAGCAAAATACCAGAAATTGTGAAATTACACAGATATCGAGAAAATGATGGAAAATGAGGTCTGCAACCGTACGGCTGAGGCTAAAGGATTCTGTCTATTGTATGCAAGAGATATTCATGCTGTTTGATTCACGTCGAGTTCACCAAAATGTACGCCTCTCTTTCGATTCCCAAGGCTTTCCAAAGGTGAGGGTTAGTAGCAAAAGTTTCACAAATAAATGCAAATCAAGTATATAATGACTACTAAATGAATACTAGAAACGTGATCAATAAAATGTACAAGCAAGAGAAAAGAAGACAAATAAATGCAAACCCCACGATGCTTGAAGCTTCTATTGTTTCTCTCTACTCCTTCCGAAACGTTGTTCTTGATGCTCAGTATTGGCGGGGCAGCGTCTATGACTTGAGAAGCGTCAAGAATTTGATAATTGAAATGTGTGTGTGTGATCGCAAGATGGCTTGAATTCTAGAACCAAACAGAGGGAGTAATGGCGCACGAGAGCTTGAAATCCTGGACCCTTCAAATGGTTATGAAGGGTTTATTATATAGGAATTGGTGATGATATGAACAGTTGAGATCAATCCCAGAGATGGGGAGATGAACGGTTGA
>MU225226.1:262358-286438 GCA_018584345.1 Thuja plicata
ATATGTATATATATATATATATACATATACATATGTATATATACATATATATATGTATATGTATATATATATATATATATCTTTTTCATCATCAAGTCGGCTCTCTTAATTATTAGCACATAGTCGTCTCTCAATACAAAAATTAATTAATAATGTAAAGAGAAAATACAAAGTCAACACTCTTACAGAACCAAAATATAGGTTATCCAAAATCATAATCCAACTTAGCTTGCCAGGAGTCCATGACATACTCCTTAAATCATCGCTACTTGTTCAACTGCTCTGTTACGATGTTCTGTTGTCTGCGTATGTCTTCAAATCTCTCTAACTCTTTGTAATCATCACCAAAACCAATTTGATCTTAGGTGGAGGTCATACATACTCCACAGTATCTTCCTCTAATATTTCTAGTCATAAAACATCGTACTCGATCTTCGCCATCCAAAACAATACTGCTATACTCTGTATTTCTGCTTCTGTACTTAGTCATTTTGAAGACTGTATCTCCAAAACTGAACTTCATTCCAAGCGATCAATATATCATATGTGTTGTCATAAATGAAAACCCATAAGTGTCTCATACCATACCAAAAACATCACTTTCCAACACAAGGCACACCCTCCCCACCATGCAACTATCTATCCAATTCCTGGTAACCAAAGGCAATAGTAAACTTCCCCTTTGGGTTAGGAATCCAAGACAACACATCTCTATCTTGAAGAGAGCAACAAAGTTTGTCAGCTAAAATTTCAGCTAGCACTTGACGGTTCTCTTCAGTGCCCCCTCCTGGCCAATCTTGAGGACTCTTCTAGCAGGTCACCTAAACATGCCCTTTGGTAATAATAATTTTGAAGTCTGCCACCCTACTCCAACCAGCTGCAACAAAAATGTCACAAAGGGGTTGAAGATGAGGAAGCTAAGAGATAATTGGGGTATGATTGTCCCAAGAATCATTCCACAATTAAGCCCCTAAACCCCATTACAAATCCAAAAAGACTTGCTTTAACAAAACCTGCCCCTTTCTTGAGAGTGTCATATCATGGAGCCCTTCCCCATCAAACTACATTGGAGTGCATCCATCCTATCCACGCCCATGAGGTACTTGTGAGTAATGATTTTGGCCCAATCCTAATCTTGGCAAGTGCACCACCTCCAATATAGCTTAGCAGCTAATGCCTGACCAATAAGCCAACAAGCCTAAGACAGAGACCTCCTACTTGCTTCTGTCTGCACATTGAATCCCATTTTACAATGATCCACATGGAAGAAAGAAAATTACCAGACCAAAGAAACTGACGAGAGAGGGCATCAAACTCCTTTACAGAACTAGAAGGAGCCACCTGCATAAAACGTCTGTAAATAGGAAGATCTTGAAACACAGGCTTCAACAAACTCACTCTTCCAGTAGATGAGAGTCATCTACAGGTCTAGTGACTAACTCTCTTGCAGAACTTGTCTATAATATCCTGCCAAAACTCCCTACATTGTGGACCCACACCTATCAGAATCCCAAGGTAGACCAGTGGAAGGGAACCAATAGGAAATATGAGAATACAGGCAATCATATTTTGGATAAGTTGAGGAGTATTAAAGAAAAAAACAAGAGACTTATCCTCATAAATTTTATGCCCTAAAGCAACCAAATAAGTATCTAATGTCTTCTTAAATTGCACTACTTTAGTGATTCTATCCCTTCCCATCAGAGCAGTATCATCCAAAAATTGCAAATGGGAATAGGAGGTAAATCCTTGCACCAACTTCATCCTTGAATCAAACCATGTTTGACCTTATATTTAATGAACTTGTCAAGACCCGCAACCATGATGATAAACAAATAATGAGATAATGGATCCCCTTTTTGAAGACCCTTAGAGGCACTAAAAATATCAGTAGGTTCTCCATTACTCAAAATTGAGAAAGAAGCTGAAGAAAAACAACTCATCACCTAGCTGATCCAGTCACTGTTAAACCCAAAATCTCAAAGAACCTTCTCTAAAAAATCTCATCTAACTCTATCATAAGCATTTTCCATGTCTAGTTTAATCAACATGGCTTTCTCTTTAGAAGTGGTCGTGGAATGAATGGCTTCAGTAGCAATTAAAATTCCATCCCAAATTTTTTTGTCGGCAACAAAACCTCTCTTTTCATTATAAATAAGATTCTTGAGACATAACTTGAGTCTCTCAATAATGAGTTTAGTGATAATCTTATATACCACATTGCATAGAGCAATAGGCTGGAATAGATCAAGAGTATCCGCATTCTCCTTCTTGGGAATCAAGGCCAAAAAAGTAGAAATCATGGCTTTTAACATCTGCTTATTGTTATGTGATTCTTGGACCACCTCCAAAAGGTCCCATTTAATAACTTCCCAAATTTCCTGAATTAATTCCTCCAGGAAACCATCTGGGCCAGGGGATTTTCCTTTTTCAATATGAAAAACAATGTTTTCCAATTCTTGCATCAAGACAGGGCGGATGGGAGCTTCATTCATTTCCCTTGAGACAAGGAGGGGAATACAATCCAGGATGGATATTTCTTCCCTGGCAAGAGGAGGATCCTCCTTGAACAAAGCTGAAAAAAATAGATAGACTTCTTGAGAGATGTCTCTCATAGAAGATAGTTGATTCTCCTCCAAAGTCACTAAAGATGAAATGAGATTACTAGTTCTTCTTACTTTAACTGAATTGTGAAAAAAGCAGTGCTCCGATCTCCCCCTTAAAGACAATCTATTCTAGACTTCTGTTTCCAAAAGATCTCCTCACAAAGCTCCCTCTCCTCTAGTTCCTTAACAACCATAGCTTCCTTTTGGTGCAGATCCATGTATTTTCAGGTCTTATTATTAATTCATGTATTTAAGTAAGACCATGTATATCTTATTAAAATTTGTAGTCTAAAACTTATGTTCATGCTTAATTTAAACTCTATTTTAATTTTTTAATTTTGTTTAAATGTTTACATAACCATAAGTTACTTATACGTATCATACTTTAACCAAGGAGATATATGGTTGGCAATACATAATCATGCTAGTGTCATTTATATAAAATCGAATATAATTACAACTACTTCATGTGACCTATATAATTCCAATGATATAATACAACAAGAAAGAAATGCAAGTTCATTACAAGCATCAATAATTAATTTCAACTCAAATATATTGTAGAAATATCAACACATATAAACATTCATGTTTTATATGAATAATAATATATTTAAAATAGTTACAATAATCATGGTGGAGGAGCGGAGGCAATGGGCGGGAAGAGAAGCCTTTCAAAAACATGAGAGTTTTGACTATGGCAGTTGAACCAGATGGAGATGGCCTCTTAGGTGTAACTCTTTTCAAAACTCTACAGCCTTCAGTGGGCAGAGGAGAGATTGGAATGCTTATGAACAAGGCAACTTCTCTAATGAGTATGGGAATGGTAGGGGTTGGGAGAACAGACGCTTGAAACCTTACTGTAAGACCTTCCCAGTCCAAAATGAGTTCAAATTCAATCAGATTGCAAAAAATTTCTGGTGGCCAAAGTCTCCTCCAGTTACAACATGTGATTCTCTCCGAGTAAGTGATAACGTAAAACATGTTATTGCTTTGTCTATTTTGGTCAATAACCCGCACTGGACGGAGTTTGTTAGCTCTCTTTCTGAGTCAGCGTTTGTAATGAAATGGATGGGTCCCTAGCCCTCCTTATACCTAGTTAAATCTTGGTGTGTAGCGCAATGGCATTCTTTATGCTCCATTAAACCCTTAACGAACGGTTTCTATCTTGTTACATGTTCATTGAAACAGTATAAGCTCTGGATCCTAGATAATGGACCTTATTTAATCAATGGTCGAGGTGTTTTTATAAAGGACTGGCATCAAAACTTTAATCCCCTTGAGGAGAAGGTTAAAGAAATTCCTCTTTGGTTTAAACTTTTCAATCTTCCCCAGAAATATTGGGGAATGGATACACTTAAAGCAATAGGGGAAAGCCTCAAGACTTTTGTCAGAGCAAATGAAGTAATTAATCACCCTGATCTTTCTATATGCCCTAGGGTTTTGGTTTGGAGGCAAGAATGTTACAAATGCCCATATTTCATTGTATTGGGCTCTGGTAATGGATAATTGAAACAACCACTTATAGTGGAAAATAGGAAGGTTGGTGATGGTTTTAATGACATGCCCAAATCAAGTACCCTAGGAAAGGATAAAAGATTGGATGCTGATAGGCTCATTGATGTTATTACAAGGAGAACGGAGGGAGAGGGATGTAAAGATGATATCATAAATATGGAAAGGGTGATTGATGTCAGCTTCTATTCTCAAGACCAAGAGGATGTCTTACACTTGTGGAATGAAAATAGAAAAAGGGTCATGCACATGCTCTTTTTGGGAGAAGAGGCCACTGAGGAAAGAGTTGATGCAGACTGGTGCTCCACTCAAGTTGTCCGGGAGACCCCATTTTCTGAAGCCCAAGGCAATGCAGGAACCGATTCTAGTCTTAGGGGTTTGGTAGATGAGGTGGTGTTGGAACAATCTATAGATAATGCTATGCCTCACTTAATATTGGGACAGGTGATGATTCTCAAAAATACTGATCCATGCAAGGGAGATTGTCAAGAGTGGCCCAATGAGATGGGTGGTGTTATCCCTGACTCTATTCAGGAAGATAAGCCTATTGGCAATGACATAATTAGTTTGGAGGGGTTGGAAAGGGGACATAAGCCCCTGGATGAATGTGAATATCCTTATGGGCGTGATAGATCTCTTTCACCAGAATGAATAATGAGTGGCAATGAGGAGGAGCATTTGTTTAAAGATATTAAAATATCTCCAATCAGGAATCTTGACAGTTCATTTGAAGTTGTTAGAGATAGTGGTGGGGAGTTAGTTGCTTCTGGCTTAGAATATGAATCTCATGATGAGGAAGGAATGTTTGACAAACTGGGATTGTCAGAATCCCCAGGTATAATGGACCAAAGAATGGTGGAACAAACTTTGTCAGGCTTATGTAAACCTAAATTAGGGGAGAAGAATAAGAGAGGGCGTAGATCTAACAAGTTTCTATGGGAACTTGCGGGGAGTTCTCTAAATCAAGCAAAAATTTTGAGGTCGAGAAAAGGCTATGTCTTTTCTTGGAAGCAATGAAAATCCTCTCGTAGAATGTCAGGGGCTGCAATGCCCCTGACAAGATTCACTTGATCAAGCGTTGTCTTGATCAGGTCAGACCAGATATTATGTTTTTACGAAAGACAAAGATTAAAGAGAGTGATTGTGGATGGTTCTTGAAAAGTTTTTCTAGGTGGTGTGGGACCTTGAGTGGAGCTGAAGGATCTTCAGGGGGTCTTGGGGTTTTGTGGAATCCTAATATTGTTGATGTCCAAGTGGTAGAGAAAGGGAGATTCTGGCAGTGTTGTGGGATTTTTCCAAACTACTCTTGGCAAATTTCTTTGCATTTAATATTTATGGACCAGATATTCCAGCCCTTAAGCATCAATTGTGGAATGATATCTCAGGCTTTCTTAATGCTTAGAATGGTGAGCTCTCGATTCTGGGTGGTGATTTCAATGTCATTCGGTGTCCTTCAAAGAAAAAAGGTGGTGTGACGTGAGCTAGACAGGTTCATAGAGATTTTGTTGATTTCATCAATACTAATGGTCTTTTAGAGGTTAACTATAGTAATGGGAACTTTACATGGACAAACCGTAGAAGTGGCTTCTTAGACATTGCAGAGAAGCTAGACAGATTTATGTTGGCTAGGAAGTGGGATAGGGTAAATTAGATTTTTCAGTGCTGAGATTATGCCATTGTCTGGTTCTGATCATTTTCCTATTTGTTTAAAGATTCAAGAGGATGTGACACCTGTTAGAGCCCCCTTTAAGTTTGAAGAAATGTGGTTACAGGCGGAGAACTTTATGGCTAAGGTGGAGTTTTGGTAGACGACAACGCCAAAAATATTTGGTAACAAGGCTTTCATTTTCTTTAAAAAACTACGACACCATAAGGAACAATTAAAGATTTGGAATAGGGAGGAGTTTAGGAATATTTTTGTGGTTAAATTAGCTATTGAAGCTGATTTAGCAGATTTGAACTCTAAGGTGATAGCTGGAGGAATGAGGGAAGAGGATTATTTAAAAGAAGTAAGCCTTTCCAAAAAATATGATGAAATTTTAGCAAAGGAGGAAATTTTTTGGAGCCAAAAATCAAGGGAAACATGGCTGAGAGAAGGGGATCGTAACACTAAGTTTTTTCATAATTTGGCCAAAGTGAAAAGGTCTCAAAATAGAATCTTTTCTATTCAAGATAGTAATGGAATGATCGTTAAGGAGGAAGAAGACATTAATAGAGATGCAGTAAATTTCTTCTAGAATATCTTTGTTGCACCCATTCTCTCTTCGAATGAAGATTCTAATCTCCTAGGTTTAATTATGGGTTGTATCTATGAGATGCCAAATTTGGCCCTAATTAAGATAATATAAAAAAATAGAGGTAAAGGTTGCTCTCTTTAATTTGGGGGGGGGGGGGGGGGACAAATCCCCGGGCCCTAATGGTTTCTCTGCCATCTTCTTCCAAAAATCCTGGGAGATAGTCGGAATGGAGATGTGGGAAGTTCTAGAAGAATCACAAGTCAAGGGCTTCATTATGAAGGTCTTTAATGATACATTTACTGCTTTGATCCCAAAAAAAATTGAGAGAGTGTCCTTTGATGACTTCAGACCGATAGCCTTATGCAATACTATTGTAACATATAAAATATTACATTTAAAATGTTTATTTTGAAATAGATGTATTTGAAATGTAGGGGGTAAATAAGGTGTTTCCTTTTTATCATTAGATATACAAATGAAGGATTCAAATTGATTAACCCTAAAGGAAGGATCAATGCATAAATGTATCAATCATTTGGAAATAAAAGCAAAGAGGAAGTTCTTAAATACCCCTTTATAGAAGAGAGAGTGTGCTAGGTTTAGAAATATTAATAACTTTAATTGAAATGGATAGGAGAAAATTACTAACCTTGAAATATTGCAGATCTGAAGAATCCTATTTTCGGGGGTCTGCACTCAGTTTTGGGAAAATGTGAGACCAGATCTAGAATAGAAACACAGAGATGAACAAAACCCAGAAATCTTTTTCCATTCTGACACAGTTCCAATTTAACCCTCAAGTCAATGTCACCATTGACCAATAAATTCTGATTCTGACCTAGGATAGAATTAACCTAAAAAGTCTCCGACAGGAAATCTATTTTCGGATCCCAAAATTTTTCCAAAAAGGGTATCTGAATCTGCACTTTGATATGTTATTCCGGACCTGTACCTGCAAGAAAAATGGATTGTTTTTTAGGGGGGGAGGGGTTTGCCTTAGTCAACCCCCAATTTAGGAATTAACCTTGAAATCAATAATTGAAATAAAGAATGCTAGCGAGTAGTAGAAGTAAATCTAATAATCAAGCTATGATATTCAATATATATGCAATTGTATTTTGAATATAAACAAGTATATAAATATGAAAGCTTGGACTCAATTAGAAACCATAAACCTCCATGATTGTATGATTGGAATCTACCTTGAAGGAAGAATGAAAATGTCTTTGAGGATGCACAAAAGATCTTGAAGGAAGATCACACCATCATGATGGATAGATCTAGGGCTTTGAATGACGAATCTTGAATGTGTGAACCAAATCCCTTCAAAGGCTTGAAAGCTTGAATCCTTGATCTTCAATGGAGAACTTGAATGCTTGAGAGGAAGACTTGAACACTTTGAAAGCTTGAAAACATGTAGAAAAATGTATGCTTCAAATTTTTGATTGATGATAGTTATTCTTCTTGCTTAGAGAGACTTCACTTAGAGCTTGAGATTATCCTTCTTATCACTTAGTTGATGGTTAGCAAAAATGAGAGGAGAAAACTTCCTTACATATGAAACTGGGGCACAATCTTCTAGAGAGGCCTACATAGGAGAATTAAATTCCAATTAGGCCTATACCCCTAGGAGAGGACCTATATTAAATATAATTTAATAATCGTAGCTTCGGAACCCAAAATAGTTGACCCAGAAGTGGGAAATGGACTTTTGATGACCTTCGACAATCGATAGACTTCTAGATTTGAAAGGGGGACCTAGGTCAAGGTCAAGGTCGACCTTGACCCACGAAGTCATAACCCCTGGAAAATGTGCTAGATGGGAGGGATAGTGCCCGGAGAGGCCCAATTAGGGTTCTAAACAGGCAGAGAAGTAGGAGAGGATGCATAAATGAGGGGACAATATGATGGTGGTAAAAAAACACCCCCTAAGGATGGCTAAACATTCTTAACATGGAAGTTCTTCCATTTTAAGATGATACATTAAGCCCCCACTTTAGCGGGAGTATGGAAATCAAACATACTCGTGGTAAAGTTATAAGAAAGACTCTGGTGGATCGAAACGAGGTAGAAAATCACTTAGTCAAGGACATGAGCCCCCAGACCAAGGATTCTAACTCAACATACATGCACAAAGATATGAAAGTAAAGAGACATTAATCATAGAAAATATACATGACTACATAAGCAAGATAAGAGCAACACTATAGATAACATAGCTTCATGATCTAATCCTACTAGCATGAAAGCGAAAGAAGGAAAAGAGATAGTGATTACCTCACCTAGTAAGATGCCCACCTTACCATGAATCACCAAGGAGGGAGAGCCCAATAGGTTCACCCATAAACTATGCTTTGTATTTGTAATGCGTCTTCTAATGACTTTTGAAATATCCATAGATCCACATTCTTGTATCACTATGGAAAAATGTGTTTCTTTTCAAGATTTAGCAACTTATGTGTGTTACCTTCCAAGGATTTAGCATATTGTAAAATAAAATGTGTATCTCTTCAGGATTTATTAGCTTATGTGCGTTACCTTCCATGGATATCGCAATAAAAATAAAAATAAAAAATGTGTGTCTCTTCAGGATTTAGCAACTTATGTGCGTTACCTTCCAAGGATTTAGCAAAAATAAAAATGCGCGTCTCTTCAGGATTTAGCAACTTATGTGTGTTACCTTTTGAGGATTTAGCATGTTGTAAAATGTAAACTAAAGTATAAGGGAGACCCTATATATGCCCCCCTCCTTATCGTGACTACCCATTAGGCAGGATAAGGAAGAGAAAGAGGATACCTACTTCACAAGGTAAGGAGATATCCAGTTTAACAATAATATACACTATATCCTTAACAAAGAGTATTGACCCTTACCTCTAAGAACATAGATAATCGTGAAATGGATATATCACATATGGAAAAAGGATCCTCAAAGAGGAAGAGATCTTATCATCAAGACCCCCACCATAGAGGAGTGCTTAGGATAAAATATCATCTTCCAAAGAAAAGAGGGACCAAAGATTCAATCATCAAGCCCCCTACGATGAAGAGGAAGAGGAATGAAGGAATGAAGGAATCAAACTCTAACCCAAAGCAAAGGCAAGTGTTTATAAAGAACATAATTTGCAAAATAAAGAAGAGGTGATGACCTAGGACAATCACCTCTCATATAGGAGGGTATCCATAGCCAAAACATAAATCTTTATAAGTAAATAATGTTGTATGATAAACAAATGCCACTAAGCTAAAGAAAGCATATCCTTAGATAGAGGAAGAAGGAAAATACCTTTCCCCCCAGGAATGAAAGCAAGGGATATATCAAATTATATCAAGAGATGTTATAATAAAGAGATATCTTTACAAAACAAATGTCCTAGAAAATATATCATGAATGATTATGAGAAAATGAAATATGTATCATAATAGAAAATTATAAGGATATAATATAGAAAGAATAACCAATTAAACCCAAAATAGAATAAATTCTAAGAGCATAATGGATCCTAGAAGACTGGAAGGAAATACCTCTTGCCCTCCAATTAAGAGACAAGAGGAGAAAAATTATCTAATTTATAGAAGAACGAGGGGAATGCCATATATGAAAATTATGAAGAAATTGTAATACTCTACGGAAATAATGTATAATTCCTAAAGCAACTATTTCTCTTTCATATAGTTTGAAATGCACACACTCAACAAGTAAATGTGTATTACTGGAATGAAAAGGACATTTGTATTTAGAGAGATCATTTTTGGCCATGGGTTTAAATATTTCTTTCTCAGAATTCATTAATTGGACATTTACTTTATTAGACACATCTTGAGGTGTATTAGGGTGATCTAAGGAAGGTGTTGGAAGAAGAACATGAAGAGGGGGATGATAGTTAAGGTCAGCCACCTTGAATGGAGAAGGTGGGAAACCTATACCATGCATATCTTGTTTAGGAGATGAATGAATCGGGTTTTTAATGCCTTGTTCATTAATACCAAGCCCTAAACCCTTATAGCCTTGTTTATCCACCATAGTATATCCGGTAGTGTACATATCTTGCAAAGCTTCTACGGGAGGAGATTGATTATGGTGTTCATGATAAAAAGTTGTATATGGTGGAATGATAGGTTGAGAAGAGATTTCCTTGTGTTTACCTTTAATATCATCATGGATCAGATAAGAAGGAGAGGGTAAATGAAATCATTCTTGAACATCTGCATCGTGAACCCTAGCTTGAGCCCCATTATAAGTGTGGGAAGAAAGGGATAGAAGATGGAAAAATAGAAATAGGAACATTTGGAATTGGATTAGGATTGATAGGATTATGATTAATAAGATTAGGAACTAGATTGGGAATGATAAGATTAGGATTAGGAATCATCTACCCAATTCTTTACATAATCCAAAACAACAATAAGTCCACTACTCAAATCCTTAATGAAAGTTTTGAAACTAGGAAGAATAGTATTAGTTAATCTCAAAATAGCATAAGTAAGTGAAACATGAAGATTAAAAAAATGATGAAATGAATGATACTCTCGTATACATCATAAGTACTATAAAGAGATGCTAAAAGAAGCACAATGAGAAAAATAGCCATACCCCAAAGCATCTTAAAGATCTTCATAGTGAATGAAATGCAAGAAATGTTTTTATATTTTTATGAGTATGTAGATTTTTTTTATTTGAAAATGAAAGATTATAAAAGAAAACTAATTTAGTATGCAAGCAAGATCTAGCATAAAAGATGTAAATCTAACACGAAAAAGAAAGAGTTGTCTATCGTGGGTTCACCAAAAATGTAACATTTAAAATGTTTATTTTGAAGTAGATGTATTTGAAATGTAGGGGGTAAATAAGGTGATTCCTTTTTATCCTTAGATATACAAATGAAGGATTCAAATTGATTAACCCTAAAGGAAGGATCAATGCATAAATAAATCAATCATTTGGAAATAAGAGCAAAGAGGAAGATCTTAAATACCTGTTTATTGAAGAGAGTGTGTGCTAGGTTTATAAAGATTAATAACTTTAATTGAAATGGATAGGGGAAAATTACTAACCTTTAAATGTTGCAGATCTGAAGAATGTTGTTTTTGGGGGTCTACACTCAGTTTCTGGAAAATTTGAGATCGGATTTGGAATAGAAACGCAGAGACGAACAAAACCCATAAATCTTTTTCCATTTTGACACAGTTCCAATTTGTACCTTCAAGTCAATGTCACCATTGACCCAGAATTTCTAATTTTGACCTAGGCCAGAAGCGACCTAGAAAGTCTCTGACAGGAAATTTGTTTTTGGATCCCAAAAGTTTGCCGAAAAGGGCATCCAAATTCGCACTCCGATATGTTGTTCCAAACTTGTACCTACAATAAAAATAGATTGTTTATTGCGGGGAAGTGGTTTTCCTTAGTCAAACCCCGATTTAGGAATTAACCTTGAAATCAATAATTGAAATTAAGAATGCTAGAAAGTAGTAGAAGTAAATCTAATAATGAAGCTATGATATTTAATAGATATGCAATTGTATTTCAAATGTAAAAAAGTATATAAATATGAAAGCTTGGACTCAATTAGAAACCATACACCTCCATGATTGTATGCTTGGAATCCACCTTGAAGGAAGAATGAAAAGGTCTTTGAGGATGCACAAAGGATATTGAAGGAAGATCACACCATCATGATGGATAGATCTAAGGCTTCGAATGATGAATCTTGAATGTGTGAACCAAATCCCTTCAAAGGCTTAAAAGCTTGAATCCTTGATCTTCAATGGAGAACTTGGATGCTTGAGAGGAAGACTTGAACACTTTGAAAGCTTGAAAACATGTAGAAAAATGGATGCTTGAAATTTTTGCTTGATGATAGTTGTTCTTCTTTCGTTGAGAGACTTCACTTAGCGCTTGAGATTATCATTCTTATCACTTAGTTCATGGTTAGAGAAAATGAGAGGAGAAAACTTCCTTATATATGAAACTAGGGCACAATATTCTAGAGAGGCCTACATAGGAGAATTAAATTCTAATTAGGCCTATACCCCTAGGAGAGGACCTATATTAAATATAATTTAAGAATCATTGCTTTGGAACCCAAAACAGCCGACCTGGAAGCGGGAAATGAACTTTTGATGACCTCTGACAACCGACAGACTTCCACATTTGAAAGGGGAACCTAGGTCAAGGTCGAGGTCGACCTTGAAATAGGTCAAGGCCGAGGTCGATCTTTACCTAGGTCAAGGTTGAGTTTGACCTTGACCCAGAGAGTCAGAACCCTTGGAAAATGTGCCAGATAGGATGGATGGTGCCTAGAGAGGCCCAATCAGGGTCCTAAACAGGCAGAGAAGTAGGAGAAGATGCAGAAATGAGGGGACAATATGATGGTGGTCAAAAACACCCCCTAAGGAGGGCTAAACTTTCTTAACGTGGAAGTGCTTCCATTTTAAGATGATACAACTATTTATAAGGTAATTTCCAAGGTCATGGCTATTTGCCTAAAAAAGGTGCTCTATTATGTTATTTCTCCTTAGCAGAGTGGCTTCATGCCCAATAGGTCTATTTTTGAAGGGGTTGTGGTTGCTCATGAAGAAATTCATATGGTCAGATTGGCTAGGGCAAAGAAAATGATGATCAAATTGGATATTAGGAAATCCTATGATAATGTCCATAGGGCCTTTCTGTTGAAAGTGCTAAAAAAATTTGGTTTTTGTGATGGATGGCTTAAATGGGTGGGCAGCTGTATAAACACTCCTAGAATTTTAGTATTGGTGAATGGCAACCCCCAAGGTTTTTTTGACAAAAATAGGGGAATTTTCCAAGGGTATCCAATCTCCCCCTTCCTTTTTATAATTCAGGCAGAAGTTCTGGGAAGACTTATCTCTAGCAAATGCAGCTTGGGCCTATGGAAATGAATTAAGGTGGCAGAAGGTCTTGATCCTATATCCCACTTACAATTTGTGGAGGACACTTATCTTATGGGGAAAGCTTCAGAAAGGGAAGCTAGGCTGATCAAATTGACTATTGACTCCTATAGTGCTTCTTCGGGTTAGAGCATTAATTGGAACAATTCTGAGATTTTGTTTTTTAACACCAGTCTCACAAAATAGAGACAACAATGTGGGATCCTTTGCATGAGAATGGGGAAGCTACATGATAAGTACCTTTGAATTCCCTTGTTTGGTGGAGCTTGTAAGTCACATTTGTGGAAACATCTTACCAATAGTTGCATAAAACACTTGGAAGGTTTGAAGAGTAAATGCTTCTTTGTCGGGCAAATCCTAATGTTACAGTCGGTGGTTTCTGCTATCCCTTTATTCTCGATGAGTTGTCTAAAGCTGCCTAAAAAAGTGATTACCTTTCTAGGACATAGTATGAGAAAATTCTTTTGGAATGGTGCTAGTAATGGTGATAAAATCCCACTTCTTGCCTGGGATCAGATATGCAAGACTAAAGCTTGTGGGGGTGTTGGTATTAAAATTTGGCATTTAATGAATCTTGCTCTAGGAATAAAGTTGGTATGGAGTATGTATGCTAATCTGAATATGTTGTGGGCTACAATTATTAGATCTAAATATTTAGACTTGAATGTTCCTAACAGAATTCTTACTATTAGGAATCCCCCTAAAGGCTCATAAATTTGGAATTTTATATTATTGTAGACATGTTATTACTAATCACTTGACTCTGCAGGTTGGTAATGGGAGGTTGACATCCTTTTGGAAGGATTCTTGGAATGACTATCAAATTTTGAGGGATAGTGCGCATCCCAAGAGGTGATGAATGTTTGTACTGCTATTTGGGGGGGATAAATTGGTGGACTATATTAAGGAGAAACCATCCCCTTTAGGGCCTCAGTGGGGTTGGAAAGATGGAAGTCAATTAGGCCTTATTTTCCATTAGTCTATTCTTCTAAAGAATTTTTTTTATTCCAGAGAAGTTATTATTACTAAAAAATTAGATTCTCTGATTTAGTGTGTGGCAAAGAGTGGACAATATTCAGTCAAACTTGGCTATAGAATTCTTGATAACTCCAATATGCTTTTAGAGTGGCCAAAAAAATTGTGTTGGGGAAAAGATTGTCTCCCTAAAGCCGGATCCTTTGCTTGGTTGGCTATAAGAGGACAAATTCTTACAGGCGAGCGCAGAAAAAATATGGATTTATTGGTCCTACCAAGTGTGTCCTTTGTGGGAAAGCTAATGAGGATGTTGATCATCTGCTGGTTCAATGTAATTTTGCAAGTGCATGTTGGGATATGGTGCAACGGAAGTTGGGGTGGTCTGGGCCTTTGCAGAATTTCATTAAGGAGATTTTTCTAAGTGGGCCTCTCAAAATGTGAGTCTGTCCTATCTAAGGTGTGGCAAATTTGCCATTCTATAGTGGTTTGGGAGATATGGAAGGAACAAAATCGCAGGATCTTTGATGATAAGGTGGAATATTTGGATAGGATTATGGTAAGAATTAATTCTTCTATTGTGGAGGTCCTGGGAGCTTTTACCTTCTCACTCAAGTCTTTGGCTCCTTTTACTTCAGAGGATAAGCGCATTCAGGGGGAATGGCCTTCCACAAGGATTTTCTTCAGGAATGTTGGTTTACAGATTGGGAAGCCTAAATCAGGTAGAGACAAGATCAAATGGGAGACCCCAGAGTGGGGGTGGTTAAAGGTAAATTTTGATGGTGATGCAAAAGGGAATCCCGACCCCTCTAGTGCAGGAGTGGTAATCAAATATTAGCATGGAAATATTGTGGCATATGTAGCCCATAAACTATCAGATGACACTAATAATATGGCGGAGGCAAAAGCTGCTATTTTGGCTTTGAAATTGTGTTTAAGTCTTGAATGTAGGAAAATTCATCTTGAAGGTGACTCCCAGATTATAATTCAGGCTATTTAGAAAGGTTTTACTTAAGCTTGGCATCTTCAGAGTTTTATTCATAATATGCAAGATCTTCTTTCTAAATTTGAGGCCTTTAAAATTAGCCATGTTCAAAGAGAGGGAAATTGTGAAGCGAATACTTTATCTAAGTGGGTCGTTTCATTTGAAAAAATTAATGATCTTATGTGAGAAGATTTTAGCAAACTGGGGAAGGAAGATTTTGTTTGCAATTTTTAGGCTCTTGTAATGACTATGTGCGCATGGCATTTTCGAGCCATAAATGTGTTTTTTAAATCATGTCTTTTCCTTGGCGTCCTACGCGGGTGGCAAGTGTGTTGGCCTTTTTGGGCTCATGCGAATGATGACGTTTGTCTATCTTTGGCAGAAATCTCTTTAATGAATGATTTATGTTGGTGGCTATAAATTAGCCTTTCCTTCTTGGTATTTTATGAGTTTTAAGCTAAGAAATCTTTTTGGTTGTGGAGAAGTAGTGGCGGTTTCTTGAGGGACCTGTTTCAGATTCTGGTGAAAGTTTGGGGAATATTGGTGAATTTTGGTGAATATGGAAGCAACATTTTCAGTTGACACTTGGAAGCGACAAAAAGCCTTTAAAGGGCCAGTGAAGATTGAACGAATGCACGGCTTGGTTGAAATTAAGGATGACAAGATCGTCCGGGTTGCGGGTGATGTGTTAGGGCCTTTCTTTATGAATAGGAGGAAGAAATGAAGGGTTAACATTGAAATTATTTCAATGGTGATGGCCTGGGGTTTAGAGATTGGAAGAGAGTGTGTCGAGGTGAATGGTTGGTCACTTGCTTGTTTGACAAAGACCTGCTCTTTGAAATGGACTATATTCTGGAGTGGGCGGTTCCTGGAATTGGCTCTGATTTGATGGAGTGTTTTGAGGATGAAGATGAGGCTCATGTGTATGGTTTTGTGCCCTTCATCTTCTGGTGGGGAAAAGTAGATAAGGGAAGTTTTAGAGTTGAGCGGGCTATAGCTTGGGAAAAGCTAAAGAAAATGGTGGAAAAGCACGAAATTGAAAAAGGTAATGCGCGAGTTTGTTACCTATTAAGGTGTCACGTAGAAAGAGGTCAAGTCAAGGACGTGTGTGTCATTTAAGACCAGGGATGGTTTGAAGATGTCAACTGGTAATTTTGTATTTTTGGCGACAATGCTCTGTTTATTCCCTCTCTGTGATAAGGAAGATAGGAGGCCTCTTGCTACTGAAGCTATGTTAACATTTTGGTCATGAATGTTTTTTTCTTCTTTGATGAAAGAGGATTTTGGTGTTTGGTGGTGAATATTTTTTGATGGGGTCGATTAATTTTGTGGCAATGATTGTGACAAGGAACTTGAGATACACAGACCGATGATGTTTGGTTCTCAAAAATGCACAAGTTAGTGATGTCTCAGATGTTGATGCTTCTCTTTTTAGCGGTTTAGCCAAGTTTTGATGTCCTATTTCTATACAAAGCCTATAAGGCGACTTATTTAAGAATATGTGGGGGTACTTTATATAGTTAGTATGGTTTTATTTTGATGTTGGTGTTAGATTTGTATGAAAGTGGGAAGGAATTGATTAGAAATATCCCCAGACAGTGTTGTTTTCTATTGTAAAGCATATCTGATATACCCTTTATGTAATATTTTGATGAATATTAATAAATCAATGTTACCGATCAATATATATATATATATATATATATAAAATTGAGATCCATAATTTACAAAAGTAAATATTTAATCTATTTATTGTAATTATTCCTTATTATTGGCCACATAAATTTTTTTTTTCAAATTTTAAAATCAAGAGATTTGGTGGAGAGTAGAAATTGTACAACCAATCTATATCTAATATTCCAACCTAGAAGGGAATTATAGGCCCACCATACATCCTTTCAATCACGTGAGAACTTAAATCTTGTTCTTCTAATAAGATATATACATATTGGTTCGTCCTATTCTAGGCAAAGAGAGCACATTGTACTTCAAAGGAATGGATGGAAATCTATGTGTGCCTTTTGTCATGGAGTTTTCATAATAGAATGGTGGAAAATTTTAAGTGACTTTCTTTTTTCTTTTTGATAATTTTTTATTATAAATTAAAATTTTGAGTAGGACTTAAAAGAAATTAAATAGTCTTTTTTTTTAAATGACCATTCTGGATGGCAGGATTTTCATTGCAATGTAAATTTTAATATATTAAATAAACTAGCAATCGCACCTTTGGGCGCATTGGGTACGCCGAAGAGATATGTAAGGTGATTTACGGTGAACATATGGTCTATTTTTTACATATATTTGTGCAATTAATAAGGTCAGTTGGAAAACTATTTAGTTAATGATATTTGTGCAAGATAGGTCTCATGCTTCATTACCATAAATCTTAACCTTTACCCTATCACAAACATTAAGCCATAATACTAGCTCCAAAGAATATCACAGGCCAAACCATAAACACGATTGTAACCCTAATCATTACATAAACTTAAACCATTATCCTAAACCCAACCCTACCAAAAACCCTTACTTTAACCATAAAACTAACCATGCTTCTAAATGTAACCTAAATCCTAACCTTTAACCTTAACCCTAATTAGAATCGCAACCCTAACCATAACACTATCCATTATGTAACCCCTCAACCTAACTCTAACCTTAACCCTAGAGCACAAACATTAAACCCTAATCCTAGACAAAATCATAACCAAAACTGTAAACCCAATCCTAACCCTAACCATGGTGTAGACCTAAACTCTTATCCTAACCCTAGCCCTAACCCTAACTATTAACCCTAATAAAATTACAATGATGAAATAAACCTTAAACCTAACCATAATCATAATCATAAACCTTGATTCTAAGCCTAATGATAACAATAATGATGATGTAAACCTTCACCCTAACTATGATCCTAACTATATTCCTAATCCTAAACCCTAAAACATAATCTTAACCCTAACTCTAAACTCTAATCCTAATCAAAACCCTAACTCTAACCATAATACTAAGCACCATGTAAACCCTAACCATCATATATTGTTTATTAATTAATAAATTTAGTTAAATATCTAATAATAATAAAAAACTTATGAAGATAAACATATGAAAAGATCTGATCACTTCAAATAAACTATGCATGCACATATGGTAGGTTCAACTCTGAATTAGGAAGACTATGAATCTATTTATAAGAATCCAACCATGATTTAAACAAAACCTTTGAATGAAGAAGATAATCCAAATGAATTATCAATAGGACCGTGTTATGTTTGCAACATGGAGAGAGGGGGAGACATGGAGAAGATTAAGAGAGAGAAAGAGAAAAGGGGGTATGAGGTAGATATTGGGGGTAGAGATAGAGATGGAGCGAATTGAGATGGAGATGGAAAGGGATATGGAGAGGAGAGGATAGGGAAAAAATAAGAGAGTGAGATGAGAGGGGGGCATATAGGAAGAGGAAGACAAAATATAGAGAGGGAGAGATATATGGGTAAGATAGAGAGATAAAAAGACAGAGACAAAGTGAAACATGGAAGAAGAAATATAGATAGATAGAGATAGAGGAAAAGAGATAAATATGTATAGGTTTTGGAGAGGGAGGGAGAGAGGAATTTAAATAATAAATCTAAACAATGATTATTGATAATTTAATCTTGAAAACAATTAAAATATATTAGGGAGAGACCTAAGTGATGTTGATCCATATGTTTAAGAGTCTCGAGGCTTTATACGAAGGAAGTATAGAGTTTATTCAAGAAGGTTAAAAATTGCCATATAAACTAAAAAAAACTACATTTATGAATAATTTTGATTTTATTGATTTATGTGCTCCTTCAATAATTTGAATTATTCACTTAAATAATAAATCTAAACAATGATTATTGAGAGGGGAAGGAGAGAGGAATTTAAATAATAAATCTAAACAATGATTATTGGTAATTTAATCTTGAAAACAATTAAAACATATTAGGGAGAGACCTAAGTGATGTTGATCCATATGTTTAAGAGTCTCGAGGCTTTATATGAAGGAAGTATAGAGTTTATTCAAGAAGGTTACAAATTGCCATATAAACTAAAATGAATAAGTTTGATTTTATTGATTTATATGGTCCTTCAATAATTTGAATTATTCACATAAATAATAAATGAACATCCAAATTTTATTATATTATATTGTTTAAAATTCATTTGAATAATATTATATGTAAATATGGCCTGTTAACGGGCCTTGTAGGGTTAATCCAACTCTGATAAGAAGATCAGTTGCTTGGCAAACACCAGCGGAAGGATGGGTGGAAATTAATTTTGATGGAGTTGCTCGGGGGAACCCCGGGATCTCGGGATGTGGATGTGTGGCAAGAGATCACCAAGGCAACATTCTGGCCTTTAAGGCCAAATGCCTAGAAGATGGCACAAAAAATGTGGTCGAATGTGAAGCGGCCAGAGAGGCTCTGGCTGTAGGCATCAAATTGGGAATCTGCAAAGTCCATCTTGAAGGCGACTCAGAGATAATAATAAATGGCATAACTAAGGGAAAGATGGATGCTTGGCACCTTGATAAATATATATAGCATATTCGATGTTTGTTACACAAATTTGAGGATTTCCAAGTTACCCATGTATACAAAGAATCAAATAAGGTGGCCAACATTTTGGCTAACATGGGAGCAAATTCACCACTGGGACCCCAATTTGAAATTTATGAAGAGATGAGGAGTTTTGAATTTGAATAAAGAGAACAAATAACACCTCGGTCCCTAATTATATCACATTAGTGGAAGTACAAAAGAGAATCACCTGGCCTTAATTTGGATGGCGCTAACATAATGGCAACGCATGTGACTAAAGGCACTAATTAATAGACACAACCCGCTAAAATCCTTCCAGATTGTTCGAAAGTTGTTTTAAAAAATAGGGGAATGCAAGTTTTTTCCAGCGGAATTGAGGGCAATGAAGATATGGAGGCCAATTTCGCCCTGGAATCGGACAGCCAAACGCAAGCCTATGAAGGAAAGATAACACCAAGATGAATGAAGAATTTCTTCATGTTTGAGGACGGTGATTTCATGGAAGGCCTGCAGCAGATGCTCGGAATGGAATACCTTGATTCCTATTGGAGGCGTCGCTCCAACTTGGATGTGGCATCCCTGTTCGTAGCCTTGGCACTAATGGTAGGGGAATCAAAGGAGGAGGTTTGTAGTGTGGTGGAGGAGTGTGTGGACGTGCAATGGCTGCTAGGTGTAGAAGACATTATCAGCAAGGCAGTTTTGGGCCAAGGTCTGGAGATGGGAACGGAGTCATGGTGGCTAATTGGTGGCGGGGACAGTTCGGTACAACCATTAGTGGTATGGTCAGCTTCAAAGCCATAGGGTGTTCACTTACCAAGAGCTAAGAAGGGTTGGAAGAAAATCATCACCTTTTTGCAGGAGAAGGTGTGGAAGGGTGAAAGAAAGAGCTACATGAAATCAACCCCGCACAAGAGTCTCATAGCACCAGGGCAGCCAATACGCTTTCAATTTGGAAAGAAGGCGCTGAAAATGGCAAGTGTGTGCGGAGGAGGAAGCTCACGAGAGGACAGCCCCACTGCACCCAGGTCAGTGAAGGAGGATGGCGCCATACCCAACTTCTCAAGGGAGGAGGCATTGCAATGGTTCAAAGACTAGTGGGCTTGCGAAGCAGGGGATGCTACCATTGGAATGTGTTAAGGTCTTTTTTTGTATGGTTGATAATGTGATTAAAACTGGTTATCGTCATGGGCGTTAAGGCCTTTTTGGTAGTACAAACTTTATAAGCTTATAAGTATAGGGGCTTTGGGGTAGTGAAATTATGTTTGTAAGCGGTAGCCAACCACGAATATTGGCTTAATATTGTAATCCTGCTTTAATATCAATACAAAAATGTTACCTATTAAAAAAAATAAAAAATTATATGTAAATATTATAAATTAATTATATTTTACATTATATATATATATATTTAATTGATATAATACAATTGAAGTAAAATACATAATTTTATAATATATAATATTAAATATAATTATAATAGTAATTTTGTACAAATTAAATATAAAATAATAAATGATATAAGAGATAATAATATGTAAGAGAAATATTTTGGAGGGAAAGCTGGTAAAAAAAATCTTTTTAATGATACTATTTTATAGCATTAACAAAATTAGTTTAAAATCAAATAGTAAATAAATATGTCATAAAAGAGTTGAGGTGTTTTTAAAGGTTAAGTCATCTTTAAAATGTCTAGATTTTATGCAATCATATAATCTCCTTACATGGATATTACTAAGATCACTTAGAACTCACGCAACAAATTCAAGTTTTTTTTATTAAAGGATTCTTTATGCTTTGTGGAATGCATTGCGAACTTCATCAAATGATTTTTTGGTGTAAACATCTCAGTATTTGAGCCCCTTTATTGAATGCTAGTGACCACGAAGTTGGTGAGTGATTAAGGAAGAAGTGGTTAGATGCAAAGTCTACGATGAGTGGGTTTCAACTAAGCACTAAGGCCCCGTTTGTTTCTAGGTATTGACTAGGAATTGGCATAATGGCATGCTGGTATTGTCGAATTCAGTGTTTGGTTCCAAAATGAAAAATAGGAATAGGGTTATGCGAATTCTAATTTTGGGCCTTTTTGAGCATTCCACAATTCCCCCTCAGGACCTGGAATTGGAATTGAAAATTGGAATTGGAATTGAGAGTATTATTTTGTGAAGGAAAATTCATTCCCATTTTTGTGTTAATATTATATTGCTATCAGGATGTATATATATACATGTGTATATATACATGTGTATATATACACATGTGTGTATATATACATATGACTATATATACACACATGTACATATACAGTATAAATACATGTATATATACACATGAGTGTATATACACATGTATATATATACATGTGTATGTGTGTATGTACACATGTGTATGTATATACATGTGTGTATATACCCTTGTGTGTATATATACATACATGTATATATATAGTATATATATGTATATATACACACATGTGTATATACATATTCATATGTATATACACATGTGTGTATATGTGTGTATGTGTATATATGTGTATATATGTGTGTATATATACATGTGTATATGTGTATATACATACATGTATGTGTGTATATATGTGTGTGCGCATACATGTGTATATATACATGTGTGTATATACACACATGTGTGTGCGTGTATATATACACACACGTGCATATGTGTGTATATATACACGTGTGTGTATACACATATGTGTGTGTATATATGTGTATGTGTGTATATGTGTGTGTATATATGTGTATGTGTACAAAAACAAAATTCCAATTCCAATTCTAGCTGTGTGGAACCAAACACAGAATTTGCATCTTCTCAGTCATCTTCCAGGTGAACCAAACAGGACAAGCCTATATTCTAGAATTCATTTTGGGAATAGCACAAACCCGGAATGGATTCAATTCCAGAATTGGCAATTCCAGCATGCACAAATTCCGCCAACCAAACGGGCCCTAAGCAGTTAATGGTCAAATGCAAAGTACACGTAACCCATTTACCCATTTCACAGTATTGTTGAACATAATTTATGGTTTGGACATTTCATTAAAAAATACATCCATGATCATCATAAGAGGAAGAAATAAATGTAAAGAAAACCATGCAAGATAAAAGGTAAGGTGCGAGGAAGGGGAAGGGGAAGGGGAAGAAAGGAAAAAAAAATTAACCCAAAATCCAAAGGAGAGCAGTCATACTGAAAATTGGATTAAAAATACCAAAGGACAATACAAAAATTACTACCTTAATTAATTAAGTGAGTACAATAATTAAAATCATGAACCATAACTTCTTACAACCATCAAGAAATTAAAGATAATAATCCAGATTGAGGATCAGAATTCTAAGCAGTCATCAGGAAATTATGAATAATGTATTAGATTAATATATCAGATTGTGGAGCAGATTCCACCATCTATTAAGAAATTGAATGTAATAATTCAAACAATGAATCATAAATTCTAACACCCACTACAAAGTTGGGCAAAAAAAAGTTCAAAAATATATATAACAACTCAAATTAAGAATCAGAATTTCTTTCACTCAATTTCTAGCAGCCACTAAGAAATTGAGCCAAAAAAATGTTTCAAAAACTACAACTCCTCAGCTTGAGAACTGGATTAGAATTTTTACCGTTAAAGAAATTAGAAATAATAATTCAGAGTGTGGATCAGATTCCACCACCCATTAAGAAATTGAATATACCAATTTAGATAATGAATCAGAATTTCCAACTCCCACTAAGAAATTGGACCAAAAGAAATTTCAAAAACTATAATAACTTAGATTTAGAATCATATTTTCTTATGCTCAATAAGAAATCAGACACGTTCTTCCTCTGATCACCCTGAAGTTGATAACCTTCTCAAGCTCTTTATCCTACAGAACAGTAACATTCCAGCAGAAATCTTATTATAATTATACTGAATTCCAAGACCCTCAACACGGAAATGGACATAGTCTGCCCCACTTCAATGTTCAACATGTCTCCTTGAACGGATCTGCAGTTTCACCCACCGCTTTCTGTTAGGGCCCGTTTGGTGCATGGCATTAACTTATCCAAAATAGGCCTATTCCAGAATAAGGGCCTATTCTCGAATTAATTAATTCTAAAAATGAAAGCTGGAATAAGCTATTCTCTGTTTGGATCCCATATTGTAAAATTGGAATAAGAATTATTTTTTTATTTTTTTAATTAATTTGAATATGTATTTTTAACTTGTGTACATATATACACATACACATACACACACATATACATGTGTATATACACACA
>MU225226.1:286836-356726 GCA_018584345.1 Thuja plicata
GCCCCAAAATGGGGATTAGTTTTTTAATTCCAGAATTCAAAAAATGCACCAAACAAAGAATTATTTAATTCATGCATTATTGGCTGCCTATTCAAGGTTAATTCCAGGCGCCAAACGGGCCCTTAACAAAAACAAACCCTAAAAATCATTCAGGACAGGAATAAGAAAATTTACCAAAAGGGCTGAGACAATAATCAAATGTGACATCAAAGTGTTCTCAATCACTGCTTTTGTCTCCTAACTTATAAAATCTCAAACCCCTAATCGATCTATCTACAAGTTCGTAATTAATTGGTGCAGTCTATTAAAGCAGGGGTAAGCGGAGGTAAAAGGAGTGAACTGGGAAATGAGGGGAAAACGATACAACAAAATTGAATACGATTACCACCTTAAATGTCGGCATGCCCTCTGCACGAAACCATTTCGGTGTTTGTTAATGTAAATGAATGCGATGAAAACTGCACCTTTGCAGATTTAACATAATTAAAATGTGACAGTTGGATGGATTGAAAGAATATACGTATTTCTTGAAAAGGAATATAGACGGTTGAGATCTTTTGAATCATCTTGCATTCTTTATCAGTCACTTTCGACCTTTGATGCAATTTTGAAGTTGTATAACTTCAGAAAAGGAATGCCTTTGGCGTAATAATTTTTAGCAATAATTTTTTTTTTACAAATTTCTTTCAAATATATTCTATAAATACTTAAATATTTTTTATATTATAATTTTTTTAATTTAATTATTTAAATTTGTCTTTACTAATCACTTTTTATTATTATCTATATATATGGAAACATGTAAAATATGTGTGAAGATAAAGAAAAAAGTGTATACTTTATCTTTATTTTTCATTTTATATTTATTTTTGGTTCTATCATAAATACTTTATTATTATACTTAATTTGTCTTTTTTGGTATGCAATAATCGTAATTCATTTACTTTAAATACATAATTATGTCTATACAACTAAATAAATCCAATAACAATTTTAGAAGTGACCATTCACACTGGCTTGCACTACATCACATTCCAAATTGAGCATCTAGAATCTTGTGTCTAAAGATAAGTCATGAGACATTAGTGATCATCAAGAGCATAATCAAAAGAACATTATATTTCATCAAAGAAAATCATTCAAATCTAATTACCTTGCATTTAGCATATTATCACATCTTGCTTCGCATATGCTAAACTTGGTGTTATAAGAACATCTTAGATATTTTGTCTTTCACAGGGCCTAAAATCATATATCTTCCCAAACAAGTTTTAGGAATATATGTTCATAAAGAAAATAATTATGACAAAAAGAACAAAATCATACTATGTAGAACTAAATATATGTGATTCCAATGGTCCAATATAGAAAATAGTTTAAATCATTGAACATCAACTCCAACAATATCCCTTGCTACCATAATTGACAAACAAAGCTAAGCACCTTAATCTTTTCAATTTATAATGATCACTATTAGTTCCTATTCAACTAAATCTATTAATGCTATTTGATTTGCTATTTCATTAAAATTAGATAATGAAACCCTTCTATGCCTTAACCCATTTTGATGTTCCTGTTATGGTGCTGGGAGGAAATTTAAATGGTGATCAAGATGACTGACATACCACTAAGTTGGATCTGATGAATCCGCCCCCAATGTGTTGATACTACAACTATCCTGAACAAACCTTCTAATCAGTAAATTCCTTGATAATTTTTGTATTTGTTCCTGCCAATTATATTCCATATGATTGAATGTAGATATTTGCCTGATAACATCTATAGTAAAGTCTCAGAGACATTTTGTCAAACAATTCGCGTGATTGCTCTGCCTCTTTATTCCATTCATGCATTTTGTCAAACGATTCATGTGCAACGGTCAGATGAGTGTTGCAGCTCTCTCCTCCCATGCCAATAAAGATATTTTTCAGTTTTGGAGGGGATAGATATGCTAGCATGCAAGGAGAATGCTAGCAGGGTTTGTGTTTGCTTGACAGTTTCTAAAGTGCTTTCGGCAATCCATTTTCTGCAAATCTTACTCCAACGCGTTCAATGTGACTGTAGCACTTCGCAGCATTCTATCTAACAGTTCTCGTTTTGTCTACGCATTCACATGCTGAGACACTTGCAAAAATGGTCCGATAAAATCCTGTATTACACCTCACTGTATGTTCAAATTCTACTCCAAAATGTCCATTGTTATACAGGCAGAGGTTTTATTGGGTATTTGATTGAAGGTTTTAGAAACAGTTCATTGTCTTGCCTATGCTTTCACATTTTGAATATATTTAGATTAGGATGAATTACACAGAAGAATGATTTTGCATATATTTAGATTGAATTTAAAAATATTATATTTTTGTGTTTAAGATTAAAAAACTACAGTGGCATTTTTTTAATTTGCTAAAGATGTTATGAAATCTACATAATTTTTAAATTTTCTTATTGTATGTAAAATATTCATCTATTTTCAATGTGTTGGACCATTTAAACACTTCAAATTTATAGTGTTTAGGAAAAATTAGAAAATAATATTTAATACTTGTTAACTTGTGCTCAAACATTTAATATAATAATTTTAACATTAATTTGTAGAAACTAAAATGTGCCAAAACATAAAGAGTATTTTAAGAGATTAATAGAATAAATAAGTTGAAATTATATCCTAATAAATAACGACCACTTAGATAACAAAATGTGAAAAAGAATATCTTCAAAAATTAATTCATCGACATGAATTTTTCTATATGAAGGCAAAAAAACATTAAAAAGCTTATTAATACTAAAGAATGATTAATTCTCTTAAAGCAGATTATTAAGAAATACATCATACCATACCAATTTAATTTGTACATCCTTCATTTTATTTGACCCCTCTTTTATATGAAATGTGATGTTCTTCCTCGGATATTCACACAATGTCAAACAACATCAATATTGCTATACATTTGTGTACCAAACAATTGCATGATAATGCAAAATGGATTTGTTGAAAGGGGCTTATAAAACTTCAAAAAAGTGAATACAGTCAAGATTTGTCTTCATCCATTCAAAGACTTCTTCAAAATGTCGCAATGACCTTTCCATGTATAGTCATTTGGCCAATAAGAATTACCCTCTTATATTGTGCAGATTCAAACTAATTGAAACTCTCAGTCCATGCGAAATTTGAAGGCAATGTAGTGTCAAAGGGCACTTCGGTAATCTCAAAAGTATATGGTTTTACCATTTAGATTTCTCCACGCCAAGAAGATAGATGGTTGATGATAAGAATTAAGGATGGAAAGCAATTTTCAACATTTAAAAGATTGTGCATACCTATTGGACATGTTTTCCCTTCTCTTCAAAGTGAAATAGAACAAGTGCCACCCAGAAACCCTTTTGACACAAATATTGCCTTTCAATTCTTCTGGTGAGGGAAAGAAAACCGATAGGCAAATTTCTACTGCTCTCGAATAGGCAAAGCTCATGATTACAGATTCTATGCGTTAATTCTTCTTTTGCAAGGTGTACGCGCCTCCACTTTTGGTTTCTCATCGTCATACATTTGTAACTGTCCCCAAATCTTTATTATGTACACAGACTCCCTCCTTATTTTATATTAAATATTTTTAATCATTCCCAACTCTTCCACTACCCAACCAACTTGTCATAAGACTCTTAAATGAACATCATTTTTTTAAAGATGTCTAAACGTTTACAACCATTGTTGTTGCCACTGTAGAAAGGCTCTCGAATTAATTATAATCAATAAATATTGTTTTACACTTGTTCAACAAAATAACATGTCAAACATCTCCAAAAATTACATTAATATGAAGTTCAACTTCAAGAAAGTCTTTCTCTAACTTAGTTTATGTTAAAAATAGTAAGCCATTGTTTTAAATGGACATCCCAAAAAAAGTGCTTTGGCAAAATCGATAATTAATTGGTTGGATCATAATACACTTCAACCCACCCCCAATGGATAGTTTGCAATATAGTATCTTTAAGGCCAATAATTGAGCACCTTCAATGCCTTTTGATTTCTCGATTTTAGGAGATAATTTTGACCAAAAGTTTTCATAAACTTGAATTTTCATTTGAGATTCATATGAGGTTTCAAAGGTAATTCAAGGAGTAGCTACAGGTACATATCTTTTCTAATGAAAAAATAAGAAATTATAAGATGACAACCATAACCAAACTTTTCAAGAAATTGCATTAGATAGAAATACATAGCTTCATAGACAATTCTAATGGCACTAAAGATGGCACAAAATTTTAAAGTGGTTTATTTTTGTAGCTCAAACTAAATTGAGTTTTAACAATGTGTCATGGTATTTAGCTCAACATCGAAAAATCACAAATGTCTCAAACATTGCAAACTCTTTTTTTAAACAAAAAAAATAAGACAGATTTGGGAACCTACGTAAGGAGTTGTTCTTGGTAGAGGATATGTTCGTTCCACCAAATAGACAAAGTGAAAAAGTTGAACCCGCGTTAAAGAAAGGCAATATAATAAAGCTTTTACCTTTTTTTTTGCAAAGTGATGGAATTATGGGGAGTGGGTGTAATCAAGCAATTTCTTAAATGTATAGTTCCCCAATATAAAACAAGTGGAAAGGGAAGTTTAAGGGGTATTTATACATTATAAATCTACACTTGAGTTTTAGATTTCCACCATATTAAATTGGAGCACCCATTTTATTAAATCAAATTTTAAAATTAAAATAATCTTGAATAATGCTTGATTTTAATTTACCTTGCACTTGTGGAAAAAATATCATGCATGCACCATGACATTGGAAAATATACAAATAAATGCTTGATACAAGTGTAAATAATCTATATTTATAAAGCATAGTGAGAGCACAAAGATTTTCTACATTAAGTCTTTAAGGAGAGTAATATTATATTTTATATCTAAAATAATTTAAGCAACATAATGACATTCAAACTAGCACTTAGAAATAAACCAGAATGGAAGACAAGGAACAATACACGCGCACAAAGATATGACATATGATGCATAGAGAAAACTCTTTCATGTAGAAAAACCTAACCCCCCAAAAGCATTGACCGAATGTATTCTAGAAATAAAACCTATTATAATACATTATAGGTACATCTTGCTCTCCTAGAGGAAATGTGACAACATAACCAATATATTGCAAAGATCTCTCTTATACAATATTAACGTGGATGTCTAATATATTGGCAATACCAAATAAGGTAGTCATTTATGATTTTGGAAAACCATGAGCCAAAATGTGGGAAATATGGCACCCAACTCTGTGGCCTGAATTTTAATGGAAAGCTTACACGACATGTTAATGAATTAAGAAAAGAATTTTCTCTTACAAGTCAAAAATTTACCCACGAGACTTGGATGCCTTTATTGTGTCCTTTTTTTCCTTTTCTGAGATGCTTTATGGCATGCATCATAAATTATTATGATTATTAATATGCTAAAATATTGAAAAGTCTATTTTCTAACCTCCCTCATATATATTCTTATGGATTGCATAAAAAAATTTACACACTTACAATGTCATGGATGCTCTTACACATCTTACATGATATAATGCTCTTACACATTCTTACACATGTGTCATACCAAGGAATACATATGGTATAATGGCCATCATTATTGAAGCAACATATTATTCAAAGGCAATATTTGAAAATTTTCACAAGAATATATATGTAACAGGAATAAGACTTGTAAAAACTATAGTTGAATATGTATATTAATATATAATGATATCTTTGTATGTGTGAAGGAGGAGGAAGTAGGAAGGTGAAAGTAAAAAAGATGATTAACTCTCTAAAATATATGACACATTTAAAACACTTGGGACAAGTGTGTGATCATATGTCATGTGTTTATGAGGTGAGACAACTAAACCACCAAATCAACTTAAGATAGTGTGAATAGGTCTACTACGTCTACCAACTAGATGAATGTAAACTAGACAAATAATAGTTATTTTCACACTAACACCCCATCTAAGCAGTATTTAGGGAGAAAATAAATGAAAAGTGAATCCTAATAATAAGATTTGTTGGGGTACTCATCTACAAAATAAAAGTCTCTAAAAAATGGAGTAAAAGAGACAATCTTGTGCAAAAAAATTCTTTCCAAAAAAGATAGCTATATAAAGGAAGAAGGAATTAAGGTCCCCTGAATAACTTCTCTCACTATAAAAAAATGTTGCAATGTAAGAGAATGAGCTGATATTAAGGCTTAATAAATATGTATACGACTTACACCTAAGTAGACAATTAATTTATGGTGATTACATCATCATAGATAAGCTAGTGAGTTATATACAGTTAATTTTATGTACTTTATTTATTGATGATTAATTGGTTGCATGAAATTTAGATGGAACTATGGTTATCACGTGAAAGAATTGCATGATGATTAATTGATAGATCGAACATTTCCATAAGTTTTCAAAGCCATATTACCTCATGCTTGGCAGCAACTACACCTTTATACTTAACCTTAGTGGATGATAATACAATAGTGGTTTGTTCCTTGCAAGACCATGCATCTAGATCAAAAAATATACAAAAAAACACAAACATGGAGTTCAGTGATTCAACATCTCCTACCTAATTAGAGTTATTTTATCCTACTATTTAATATTATTATGGTGTGTACTAAATGTCAAACTAAGTAGTTCCTTGTTCATGTACCTTAAAATATGTGTAGTTGCCTTCTAATGACACTCATGAGGGTCATGTAAAAATTGTGAGATAATATAACAACAAAGGTGATATAAGGATGAGTGAGTGTAAAAAAAAAAGGCTAACAACCAACTATCTATTAAAAATAGCATCAACACAAGGTGTTATGTGAGTGGTTGCCAAAGTGAAACCAAACTATAGTGATGAATGGGTAGGCCTACAATCAAACATACGAAATTGATGAAGCAAGTTATCTACATATGTTTGTTGTTATAAGGAAGCCCCTTTTATAGATTGAAGATCAAGAAGATAAGAAGAAATGCACAAGCCTGAGATTGGTCGTGTTAAAGTACTCCATCAAACTATGTTAAATATCCTTAAGCATGGATAAGAAACTAATAGTAAGAATAAAGTCATCAATAGATAATCTACCAATATCAAAAGTTTGTCTTCATGCTTCTAGATGTATATGATTTGATATGAGTGGCAATGTAAGTCAAACAATATGCTAGAAAGAAACCATCAATATTCTCATATTGAGCCTAAGGGGCTTGTTTGAGACTATACAAGGAATATTATATCCTACAAATAAGTAAAGAGTCTTGGATGAACTTTGAGGCTACTATGTGTATATCTCTTCATGGAGATCACCATGTAAAAATTTACTCTATACATCCATATGATACATTACCCATCTCTAAGGTGCACCAAAATAAAGAACAATTTTAATTGTATCCATCTTGGTTATAGAGGAAAATCTATCTATGCAATGAACCACCCACTTGCAATGAACCATCTTTCTACCTTGAGTAAGAGGAACCAAATCATATTCTTCATCAAGGATTAATACTCCTCTACAATAACAAATTTTACTCAATAACACCAAAAAGCCTCTGAATATATATAAATCTATATATATAGCATGACTTAAAGTTGGTATATTACCAAAAAAATTAGTGAGTGTGTTGAGAAGTCATAGAATCGTCAACTATAGATCTAATCTCTTAAATATTATTGTGGACTCACTTGGGGGAAAATGAGGGATATGAAGTGGAAGTGGAAGTGTAGGTGGGGGGATGGGTGATTAGGACCACCATTTAAAGTATCCTCTGGTGAAAAGGTATCCTCGTGATATGAAGAAGGTGGAGTGGGTAGAAAGGAAGGAGTAGATGAGGATCCATCTATGTAAAAGACTCATGGAAATGAACATATTTGTGAAATTAGATATCTTGGGAGATAAGATCAAATAAGATGTAAGGTTTCACATTCTCCTATAGCCAACAAATATGCATGATTGAATCTTCTCCATTTTATTATATCAATCATCTAGTATGAACTCTCAAGCCTCATTATCAAATATCCTAAAGAAGGAAACTATTGGGAAATAATATTTTATACCTTGTTATATTTAATACATTTTCAACATAACCCATAAGAGACAAGCATACATACGAGATTATGGAAATAACACTAATAAAGATCAAATAGACAAACCCTGAGATAACACAAGATATACCCTAGGAAAACTCTGATGAGAGAAAAACCCAGCCTCTAAAAGCATCCATAATTAATTGTATTATTCAACCATAAAGCAATACAAATCACTTACAAAATTATATTGAATAATCTCAAAATATCAAGCCATCCAATGCATTCCCATGTGTTTAAGTGGGTATCCACACATCCAATATTGTGCTTCACAAATACAACATTTATAAAGACTCAATAACCACAACACAAATACTAGCCAGCTCAAACCACTAATATGCTTTTGGTTTTATATGCACAAGCTCGCACAAAATACAATTAGTCGTAAAGTAAATCCACATACCACAAAACCATGTAAATACAATACCATTGAACCCCTCATTTAATATTGGGTACTAATTTTTCACTTTATTAAATATTAAACTAAATATGATATCATATTCCAATGTGATACCCACATTAAATAATATCCCAATATTACAATACAACTCATCAAGTGGCCCCAAGAATAGAATCCCTGTGGAATCTCCACATAATCTCTACATGATGCATGTCCATATAGTTTCTCATAGGTGCAACACATCAAATAATAAAATATAACATTACAAATATTATGCATGGTGCACAATACCTTTTTTTGTATTCTCCCACTTATTGTATGTGATATATGAGTATTAATCAATGTAATACATCATCATAGCCATACATGTAACTGCCTAAATCTCTAACATGCTCTCGTGCTACATCAAGATACCTACAATAAAACCAAAGTGATCTCCATCTCAAGAAGTGAATCTTCTCATCCTCCAACATGCCACCTGTGGAAGAAAATGGACAAGTCAAGGTGAAGAAGCAACAATCCACGAACACAAGCACCAAACTCAATGTGATAACAAAGGGTCTAATCTGTTGTCATTAGGGAAAAAACCCACATGATCAAAAGTGGCATTCATAACACATGCTAATACATGCAACCATTCATACCTCCTAGGTATAGAGAACATTAATGAACTCATGCCAACGTATCGATCCATAAACCACAATCAAGCTCCCTACGTCAAAGCCTATTAATGAAGTACATACATATCTAGGAACTCCCACTACATGGGTAATAAAAAGTCTAAAAATGAAGCTCAAATAATATCAATTCTATTAATAAATGCTCATATAGAAGTGTGATAAGTAAATCAATACATGAAATACCAAGAACAATCACAATTATACACACGTTCAACCCAAGTAGTTGCATATTATCCCACAACATGTCAGCCTCCTCCCAAATAATATGAACATGAATTTCATGGAAGAAATCATGGAATGGAAGGAGAAAAACTATAAACCATCGGGTATCCTTCTACCAACACCTTGAAGAATAAATATTGTGTCAAGTATGATCTCCTCCAAATACCGCAAATGAAAAGCGATAACAACTTCCAAAACCTTACTCAATCTTATAGACTAAATAAACATATACACCATGTAATGATAACATGAATGTAAGACTCTCACGATGATGCAAGAGCATCTTGGGTTCTTGGGAATCTTACATAAACCAAATATATTTTGTTTTAGTTTTTCAGTTTGTTTGTTGTTGAGTTTATTTCAGCGTTCTTTCAGTTTGGATCAGTTATTGTTGCGCACCTTGAGGAGTGTTTCAGGCATCATGTTTTACCTTTACCTAGGTTCACATCTTAATTGGCTTCTTCGCATGTGATATTTCTTGGATTTCTGGTGGGACATCTTTGTTCTTCATGTTTCACGACTAGTTGGTATTTTACGATCTCGTGAAGGATTTACCCGATCAACAAATCTTTGTGGCACATATTTCAATGATCCTATGTGCATGGTTGACCTACTTGTGGGTTCGCTCATCATGTTTTATCTATTTTTTAGATATTCTTGTGATTTAGGTCCTAACCTACAATGTATTATGTTTTCCTATTCTTGGAGAAATGTAATCTTTCTTAGGTCAACCTAATGTTTGTGAAGACTTTATAAACTGATGTAATTATTTCATGAGTAGAAAAGGGAGAATTAATATACATTTGGTAGCTACAACTATTAGCACGAGCTTGTGATAGGTAATATAAAAAGATAACCTATAAAAGGTTCTTAAGTAGGCATGTATGCCTGGAATATAAGACTGCATGTTGCAGATCCATTGTACTTGATTTATGGATGATAATAAGAAGGCAGATCTCGCACATCTCTCCATAATTTGTGTTGCTTCCATTGTGTGACTCTTGTTTCAAGGATTGGACTGACTTCTTTGAGGTTCCTCTTGTTCTTAGCTACACAAAGTGGTATTAGAGTAGGTTTTCGATTATGTTATTGCAGATCGTGGTTCCTGAGTTAGCGAACTACTGAATCTTATTGGTTGTGGGATGGTAGTACGAGGATCTAACTTGCAGTTGTAGAGGGTTTTCTCAAGATGTCTCAGAGAGGAAATGCTAGGGTGGAAGGAGAGATGCATATCCAGTTGTATTGGATATGTTGAGACAATTTGCAGCTAGATTAGACATTGTTGAAACAACCCAAAGGAGAGCTTGACACATTGAAGATGTAAGTGATGAAGAGGACGAAACAAATGAAGGGATAGATGAAGGCGGTGAAGCACAACCTGAATCTAAATTTGAACAAGGAGATGACAGATTCATAAAATCCCTAACTAGGGTGAATGTAAGACCATATTTTAATTTGCCTGATTATCATGGTAATTTGGATTTGGATGAATTACTTGATTGGATCACAAAGATGAAGAAGTATTTTGATTACGAAGACCCCCATGAAGATAAGAAGGTGAAATATGCTTGCACAAAGTTAAAAAGACATGCATCATTATCATGGGAACATTTTCTGACTAATAGAAAAAGAAGGGGTGAGGACAAATAAAATTATGTGATCACATGGTGAACAAATTGAAGGCCAAATTCTTCCTGCTGATTACCAAGTAAGTTTGTTTAGGAAGTTATAAAATCTAAAGCAAAAGGATCTCAGTGTTAAAGGGTACACCAAAGAATTCTATAGATTGGATATCAGATCTAGACATACCGATGATGAAGTTGAGAGGGTTTCAAGGTACCTGAATGGTTTGAGGACATCAATTCAAGATGAGATTAGTTTGGTCAAATTGCAAAGTGTAGAGGAAGCTTACCAATATGCCCTAAAAGTTGAGGATAAATTGAACAAGAGACATGAGCATATACAAAGAGGAAGAGGTGGCAGATCCTGGAGGGGTAGATCTTTTGGCGGAGGTTGATCTTATTCAAATCATAGAAAAGGCAATACAAAATTCAAGGAAGAGAACTCATACCGAAGGGATGAAAAAGAATTCCAAAGAGGAGGTGGATCAAGTAGCTACAAGAGATATGCTAAGAGAATGTTTAAAGGCACTTGTTTTAAGTGTGGTGGTGAAGGACATCGAGATTTTGAATTTACTCAAGGAAGTTCAAGTAGGAAGACTAAGAACAATTGAGTAAATTCAAGTAAGAAGACTAAGAACAATGACCGAAATGTTTTTGTGGAAGAAGAATCTAGTGAACCCTTGAACCGAACCGAAGATGGAGAAGCCCTAATGGTAAGGAGAGTCTTGTGTCATGAAGAGACATATCAAGAGTCATTTGTGAGGAGAATTTTGTTCAATACAAGATGCAAAGTTGAAGGAAAGTGTTGCAAAGTGATCATTGATAGTGGTAGTTCAGATAACTTAGCCTCTGAAGAGTTGGTCAACAAGTTAAAGTTGTAGAGGTTGAAACATCTAATGCCCTATCAGATAGCATGGATTAAGGATGATCATAAGGTATTGATAAGTGAACAATGCCTAGTAAAATTAAAGATTGGGTCTTATCATTATGAAGCTCTTTGTGATATCATGCGTATGGATGTTTTTCATATCTTATTGGGTAGACCATGGCAGTATGATAGAAAAGATTTACACGATGGAAGAAGGATTATGTATATTATTGTGGCTAATGGGATGAAACAAGTGTTGTTTCCTTTGATAGAGACTCCTAAGAATGAGAATTGCACTAGTGTTAGAATTTTTTGGGTGGAAGGAAGGAAATTATTGGATGGTTTGAAAAGTGATAGTATGTGTTATGCTTTGATTCCTAAGAAGCCTAATATAGGATCGGTAGAAGAACATCCTAGGGAGATAAGGGAATGGTTGAATGAGTATGAAGACTTAATTTCAGATAATGTGTCTGATGGATTACCACATATGAGAAGTATTAGTCATTGCATGGATCTAATTCCTGGAGCTAGTTTACCTAATAAAGAAACACATAGGATGACACCTGCAGAGAATGAATAATTGAATAGACAAGTGCGAGAGTTATTGGGGAAAGGTTTGATCAGAGAAAATTTGAGTCCTTGTGCAGTACCAGCAGTGTTAGCACCAAAGAAGAATGAAGGATGTGCATCTATTCAAGAGCTATTAAAAAGATTATATTGAAGTATAGGTTCACTTTTCCTAGAATGGATGATATAATGGATTGCTTGAGTCGAGCAAAGTATTTCACAAAAAATGATCTAAAGAGTGGCTATCATCATATCTTAATCAGAGAAGGTGATGAGTGGAAGACAACATTCAAGACAGATGAAGGATTGTATGAATGATTGATAATGCCTTTTGGATTGTCTAATGGACCAAGTACTTTCACGAGGCTAATGAATGAAGCATTGAATAAATTTGTGGGTAAGTTTGTGATTGTTTACCTCGATGACATTTCAATTTTTAGTAAGAGTAAAGAGGATCATTTGTTGCATCTAATACAAATATTGCAAAGATTAATGGAATAAAAGTTGTTGATAAACATCAAGAAGTGTTCTTTCGTGAAGGAAGAGATAGTGTATTTCATCTTGGTAGAAGGATTGAAGATGGATCCTGAGAAGGTTAGAGCAATTGTTGAGTGGCCTACACTTGAAAGTGTTGGAGAGGTGAGATCATTTCATGGATTGGATAGTTTTTACCATAATTTTATCAAGGATTTCAGTTCAATTTGTAATCCCATGACTGAGACAATGAGAGGAGATAGGAAAACATTCAAGTGGACACATGGATCACAAAATATTTTTGAATTGTTGAAACAAAAGGTGACTAAACAACCTGTGTTAGATTTACCAAATTTTAGTAAGGTATTTAAAGTGGACTATGATGCAAGTGGGAATGAAATTGGAGTAGTATTAACTCAAGAAGGAAGGCTGATTTCTTATTTCAGTGAAAATTTGAATGATGCAAAGAGAAGATATTTAGTTTATCATCAAGAATTCCATGCCATAGTTCAAGCCTTGAAGAAGTGGAGACATTACTTGTTAACTAACGAGTTTGTGTTGTATACTCATCATCAAGCATTGCAATATTTGAACAGTCATATCAAGTTGAATTAGAGACATATGAGATGGGTTGAATTCTTACAGAGTTATACATTTGTATTGAAGCATAGGAGTGGTAATTCAAATAAGGTTGTCTATGCTTTGAGTACTAGAAGGAGAAATTTGCTAACAGAGACGAGAATTGAAGTGTTAGGATTTGATGAGTTGAATACTTTGTATGAGGATGAAACTTATTTTGTAGGACCTTGGAAATCTTGTAGGGGACCTGTTGTAGTAGACTGGAGCAAGTGGTTGGATTATTTTATTCAAGAAGGTATGTTGTTTAGAGGAATTCAGTTGTGCATACCTAAGAGTTCGATGAGAGATAATTTTATCAAGGAGAAGCATTGTGGAGGATTATCTGGACACTTTGGTACTAGTAAGATAGTGGCTTTGGTGTGTGAGAATTATTTTTGGCCCCGAATTCATAAGGATGTAAGGAATCTTTTTCAGATTTGTAAAATTTGTCAAGTTGCTAAGGGAAATAGTTGGAATATTGGATTGTATACGCCTTTGAAAGTACCAACCAGACCATGGGAAGACCCTAGTATGGATTTTGTGCTTAAATATTAAAGAAATCAAGAGGTAATGATTCTATATTTGTTGTAGTAGATATATTTTTAAAGATGGCTCATTTCATACCTTGTAAAAAGACAACAAATGTAGTACGTGTAGCAGATTTATTTTAAGATTGCATGGATTACCTAAGAGTATAGTTTAAGATAGGGATAGTAAGTTGGTTATTTTTGGAGGAAACTTTAGAGGAAGATGAATACTAAATTGAAGTTAAGTTCACATTTCATCCACAGATTGATGGACAAACAGATGTAGTGAATAAAAGTTTGGGTAATTTACTGAGATGTTTGGTTGGAGACAATACAGGTAATTGGGATTTAGTTCTCGCACAACCGGAGTTTGTATATAATAATTCAATGAATAGGAGTACATGGAAGACACCATTTGAGATAGTTACAAGCATGAATCCTAAAGGAGTATCATAATTGAGGGATATCTATCATGAAGTCAAGAGGAGTACAAAAGTAGAAGAATTTGTAGAATACATGAATGGAATGCACATTCAGGTCAAACAACATTTGGCAGATATGAACCAAAATTCTAAAGAGATAGATGATATGAAAAGGAGGCATGAGGAATTTGCAGTAAGAGATGAGGTGATGGTTTATTTGAAGAAGGGAAGATTTCTAGTAGGAACATATAGCAAGCTAAAGATGAGGAAGTTTGGACAATGTAAAATCTTGAAGAGATTTGATTTAGGAAATGTTTATGAAGTGGAGTTACTAGAGGAAATGGATATATCATATGTATTCAATGTTTCAGATCTTTATGAGTATCGTGAGTCAGATTCTCATGGAAGGGATGAATCAGATGTTGAGAAGTAGTAGTATCCTAAGAAGTAGACAAAGGGAATAGAGAAGATTTTGGATAACAGAATAGCAGAAGTACCAGAGGAAAATAATACAGAGAATGTAAAGTGGAGAGACATATCAGTTGAGGATTGTTCATAGATTTCTCAGACTTGACCGTTTTGGTTTTCCTTTAGCCCCAACAAAGTGAAAGTCACACTTTTTAAATAATCCTGGGTATCTGATGTAGGAGCATCTTGGGTTCTTGGCAATCTTGCATCAACCAAAAATATTTTGTTTTCATTTTTTTCAGTTTGTCTATTGCTGAGTTTCTTTCAACGTTCTTTCAATTTGGATTAATTGTTGTTGTGCACCCCATGAAGTGTTCCAGGAATCATGTTTTACCTTCACCTAGGTTCATATCTCGACTGGCTTCTTCGCATGTGAGATTTATTGAATCTATGGCAGGACATCTTTGTTCTTCACATTTCACGACCAGTTGATATTTTCCGATCTCGCGAAGGATTTTCCCGATCATCGAAGCTTCATTGTACATATATCAATGATCTTATGTGCATGGTTGATCAAATTGTGGGTTCACTTGTCATGTTTTATCTAATTCCAACATGGGAGATTCTTATGGTTAATGTCACAACCTATAATGCATTATCTTTTCCAGTTCTTGGAGAATGTAATCTTTTTCATGCCAACTTGATGTTTGTGAAGGCTTTATAAACTGATGTAATTAATCCATGAGTAGGAAAGGGAGAAATAGTATAACTTTGACAACTAGATCTATCGATGTGAGCTTGTGATAGATAGTATGAAAAGATAACTTATAAAAGGTTCTTAAGTAGGCCTGTATACCTGGAATGTAAGACTGCATGTTGAAGATCCATTGTACTTGATTTCTAGATGATAATAAGAAATTAGATCTTCCATATCTCTCTCCATAATTTGTGTTGCTTCTGTTGTGTGACTCTCGATGCAAGGATTGGACTGTCTTCTTTGAGGTTCCTCCTATCCTTGGTTGCACCACATGACCAATAAGATCAAAGTCATAATAATCATTCCTAATAAAGGAAATCATCCCAACAAACAATCTTCTATTATCCTCATAAATACATCATAATAATAGCATATGAACAAGTAGATAACCAATGCCAAACATCTCTCAAACAAACCCTCATAAATAAAAATCTCCATAGCTCAAGATCTATATCTATGGAAGATACACATAAATATAATGCATGCGAAAGGAACATTGAGAAATACCTCTCAAGTAGTAAATTGTTGAGTAGAACAAGGGAGGGAATGAGAACGCTCATCAAGATATCCAAGTCACCATAACTCACCCTTGAAACAATCTCCTCTCAAGTCCATACCGAGTGAAAGGTCCTCAGTATTCCTATTAAAACAATCAATTGTCTCAACACATATCTCTAAAAACAAGAGAAAACTAGCATTATCTAAGCCTCCATGTATCTATGAGCACCTGTAATTGATCAATCTGTACCAAACTCCAAATGCAACTTAGCACGATAAAAAAGTAACCAAGAAAATGATCATGTACTCAATACAAATAGAACCAAACAAGATCAATGTGAAAGCTCCAATCATCTGAACCAAGAATATAAACATGAAAACATGATCTAAACATCTTCTCCCATGAGATCACATGCTCCGTATGAATATATCAACTAGCTACACCATGCCACAACTCTAATCTAGAAATCAAAAGTATATCATGACATAATTAAAAACATAATGACATGTCAAAATGAAAGCATATACAACACATCAACCAAATAATCCTCAAGTCCTCTAAGATGTCAACATCTCCAATTTCCATAAGATAATCATCCCCTTCCAGTGATCCATAAAATTTGAAAGGTCATTCTAAAACAACAAGATCTGAGGCATCCTCCAAAAATCTGCAACACTGAAGAAGATAACTATCCAATGGTGAATCTACATCACTGCCAATAACTACTATTGAATCGTAATATCAAGTCTCACCTGGAATTGTAATAACCATATCCTAAACAAAGATAATCCAAGTATACACATGTATAACTAAAATGTCGTTAATATCAAGTGAAACCAAGAAGATACATACAACTGCCAATCAAAAACAATTCCACACTACCAACACATCACTATCAAAAGCTCCCACTAACAAGTGCAATCAATGAATACCAAGATATCATGACATCATGATAAACCAAATGCTACAAGTCCCAACACCAACTATCCAAGTACTAAAAGCATCATCCATCTTCTCATTTAGAAAACAAACTTATCAATAAACTAGTGACCACACACAATGCCAACTAACCAAGTCTGCAATAGTAATGCATTAGATCTAAAGGATATATATAATTCACATCCAAGTCATCCCACTACAACCAATAGATTGTGCATACCTGCCAATCACATAACTCGTAGATCCAACTAATGAACACATGGAAACTCATCATTACATTAGTATACGAAAAAATAAGATTTTGAAGAGAATAATCATGCAGACCAAATAAATCAAACACCAAATCAACATTTGATCTAATTTTCTAAACATATCCATAAACAAGTACCATAGTTGAGGAACCAAATTGGCATAAGGGAGACAACCAACAATCTCCTAACATCAAACCAAATCACCATCAATCACTTCAAGATTAATTATGTTGTGTCAATGTAAAACATGTAGTTGCATACCCATAACACCACAATCCACACCAACATTGTACCTGCACTCAACTATTACCCACATGATAACCCAAGTCTCAAACCATGTCGAACCATGTCCTCAAACTAAAGACAACATGTGTATCTATGATAATCAAAGCCCAAACTATGAAAATATCTATAAACCTATACTAGGAAGCACCAACAATCAATTGTAAAATCATAAATATCTCATAAAAACATGCACTCCCTCATGGTTTCACCTCTCAGCTCATCCAAATATGCTCACACTCACACCCTGAATCTTAGGCACCTATAAGTGATCAAACAAGTACACAACTATCCATGCTCATTAAACTAGTAAAAAAGAGGAATATTGAATAGAACATCAAACATGCTCTCCAACACCTATTCAAAATTAAAAATTTGACTACGTATGCAAAATATAAGCCCAAAACCATATGGCTTCTAGACCCCAAAACATGTCAAGATGGCAAAATCAGGGAACCAATCCTACACCATCAAGTAGTGCTTAAAACTAGCTTTCCGACGAGTACATAAGAAGTCCAAAATCTGACATCCTAGATGAAAGTTATGCTTTGTTGATATAAAATAACCAATCTGCCGACGTAGGAAGCTCCAAGGTAGACCCCATATTAATTTCATTTTTTATTTTCAAAATAATTTTGAAATCACTCTTATTTAAAAACAGTGAACACCCTTTTAAAAAATCCATTTAATTTTTTAATTCTCAACATTTAATGTAGGTGGTGGGGTATTTCTTTTAATATTCAATGAATTTTTTTTTTGATCCGTGATACGCTTTTGACTGGAGCGATAACCAGTCAGGCCACAAATCTGGGGGACCTCATCCCTATGAAACCATCACATCATACCCACGATCCAGCGAGCCCATCAGGGACACTGACCTGGGTCGTTTGGGTTTGCGAGCACACCACGACCAGCGAAGGTCTGACAACTGGATCATGAACACCACTATCTTCAAAATCCTCCATTGCAAGTACAATGCACTGCCTCATCAACGATCCTTTCTGACTCCCGTGACTGCTATGCAGAGCATACACCGAGTGTTGCCTGTGAAATTTGAACTATGAATTATGTTGACCAACAATTCTTTCCAACTCCTGTGCCCAGCATAGTCTGTCTCGCTTGATTGCACTTCCCGTGGTTCGAACATTAAACCTCCCAGTTATTGGGGCTCGCAGCCACCGCTGCATTGTGAGCTCATGCTCAATGAAAAATTTAACGTCTTAATAAAAATCTTTAACAAATTGCATTGACATTTTTTTTTCATGTGGCAATTTTTTATATTTATTTTTAAAGTGGCATACTTTCCCATGTGTCCAAGCATGTTATAATAAATACTCTCGAAACATCAAGCCCTCCAATACATTCCCATGTGTCCAAGAATGTATCCACACATCCCATGGCACTTTTATAGCTGAGAAAGTACACTCGTGTGCAATACTTGACTAATTATGAATGAAGACGAAAACATACTTGGCCTCTAAAAAAGAGAGAGATGGAAAGGACTCGGGGTCACTATGAGCCAACTAAATTGAGGTAGTATATCATGATGTATGAGAATCTTGGGGTTTAGGCGCAATCCTACATCACCACAAAATGTTTTAACGTTTTCTTTAGTTTTGTTTAATCTTGGTGTTTGTAGGCCCACTTAATAAATTTTATTGCTCGGTAATTAGCTTTACTATTAGTGTTAGTAATCAAGAGTTACTTTTGCAATTACTATGTGGGAATTAAGTTTTATATTTTATATTCAAAATTATTTCCTCACATATGGGATGTTGGGATCTATTAGAGCACGACATTTGAATTTGAGAATCATTTATGACCATGTTAGTGAAAGTTATGAGACCGATGAATGAGGACGTTCACATGTCTTTTTCTTGGCTTTGGAGGTTGGTAGCTACAAATTCAACTCATATATGCATGCAAGTAGGTGAATGGAGGAATAATTTAAATGTATTTTGATAATTTAGGACATTTGAAATGACGCAACCTTTGAAATTAAGCAAAGGACCAACCAATGACTACATAGGAAATAAATTGGAGTTATAACTTTAATTGTTTTAATTAGTATTTCAAATTTACATTTTATGTGTGCAACATGAAAAGGTAATAGGTAAGACCATCATAGTCAAAATTGAAAGGATTTACTCATCTATACTTATGCCAAAAAATATATATATATATCCTTTATTTGTTGAGAAAAAAGTTAGTTTTGGGACATACAAGGTTGGAGAACTTTAGAGAAGTTGCAATAAAGCACAAGTGAGGAGCATTGCAACCAATGAGACATTGGGATAAATTCATTTCAGATTTACAATTTATTTTTTCAGATTTATTATGATGGATGTTGAATATTTGAAGTTTCTACGCCAAGTATATCTCCCTAGTTAAGTTTTTTTAATTCCAAATTGCAGATACAACTACAAGATGGTGCACATTGTCTCCTTTCAATACTCGACAATCCTTTTTTTGTTGTATGATAGCCCATGTGTCCATAGAAAGCGATCATGGAAATCTGTTTAATGTAAATATTGTATATGAATGCATTTTTTGGAAGAAATAAGAAGTTGTTTGCATTCTTATTATATTTCTATGAGGATTTTGTTGTTATTTTAAGAGTTGGTGTAAAGTGGTGTATACCATCCCTTTGTACTATTACAAGAGGTCTTAAGACCCTTAAGGATGATAATTTAAGATTTTACATGTTTTTTTTTATGAAAATAAGAAGAAGATTCATGTTCGTTTTAATTTATCCTTGTATTGAACTTGCAATTGTTATGTATGTGTGAGTTTGAGTGAGAGTACCATCTATTAGTGGTGTCAAAGCCTTTGTGTATGTGTGAGAGGGGTAGTACCCTTGCATCAAATGAACATGTATGAAAGGTTGAGGTTTCTTTGATGAGTGGTTTGACAAAACACCCTATCCTTGTTCTGCATCACAACACAATGAGCCTTACCCTTAGCAAATTGTTCCTAGTGATATTTTCAAAGGACATAACCTTAAAAAATTCCCTCTGTTCATTAGACCTTAAAAAGATCAAGTATTATCTCTTATGCACTCAACTATTGAAGATACCTATAATCAAAATATCCAAACCTCTCATGCTAAATTCTACTCAAAGAGTCTACATTGGATAATGTGCGATCCATAATAAGATGACTCAAAACAATAAAACATGTACATTCTAAACCTGTTATTGACTCTTATTGAAGCAATAATGTTTTGTTAATGTTGTAGTTCTTGAATAACTACACCATGCGATGGAAAAATAATTGTATTCCCATCTGTAGTATGCAAAATCTGGTAGAATGAGAGAATATTAGACAAAATATTAGGAACATAAAAAACATCCTCAATACAACTATTTATCTATCTCTGTGTAATCAACCCCAAAACTAGAATATGGAAATAATAAACCAGTCAAATCTAAGAAGTAGTAGGGTCAAAAAGAGTCTCGAGAAGATCATATGAATGAGACATGTGATTTGAAGCTCTTTAATCAACTATCTGATTATTGGTGAATGAGTTCAAAGCTCTAGTTATAACTAGGTCTGGCAAAACCATTATTGTATTTCTTCGTGGCTCCTTCCAAAGACACAATCCTTTGATGAAATAAATTGATGTCATTGTACCATCATAAATTATACACCCTTGTAATTTCTCACTAGGTCTAACACCTATTTTGGTGGTTGTGTGTGAATTTGTGTGAGTGTTCCTATCTCAATACCAGATCTATAATATTGGACACACCCCTAGCACATAATCCTTCGTGCAACAAACAAAGGATGGACACTAGCTCCCATTGCTAGTGTCCTCTTGATTTGGCTCTAAATTTTCACGGGGTCTTCACTAAAGGGGAAATACACTATCACATGCATTCATATTGGGGGGTTTTAAACAAGCAAAAAAAAGGGGCAATATATTGCCTAAATAGGGGGGGAGGGGTTTTTTTTTGGGGGTGGGGGTGGGGGNGGAAAATAGGTGTGGGGGGTATTGGAGGGGTTTTGGAGGGGGTGACAAAAAGGGAGTTTGGGGCAATGTTTTTTTAAAATAGGGGGATTCTTTAGTATGCCACAAATGCACATGCTATGAATCAGGTTCACTAAGTAAAGCCCTTGTGCAAATTTTAATATTTAAATGTTGGCTTCGGTTCCTTAATGGACATGACCTTGTTGTTGGCCTCTCCCAAATAGTTATTGTGAAAAGGTGCAAGCCACATATAAATGTGAATCCTCTCATTTTAAATCCCATCTAATTATTCATTCAATTAAAAGAAAACTCCATATATAATTACAAATCTATCAAGTCAGGAAACCTAAACATATCAATCAAGCCTACAACGACCAAGTCTAACAAGTATCATCTAGTGTTTATGATGGTCTATCATCGTCATGTTGTACTAACATATTACATGACTTCATGAGATAAAGTCAAAAACACCCCACATGAGATCCAAGCAAGTGTTTAATGCCTAAGGTGATCATTTTTTACTATGCTATTTGCCTTTCCTTTGCTCTATTGAGAGCGCACAATCATCGTTGTCATCATCATCATCATCATCATCATTGTTGTTGTTGTTGTTGTTTTTGTTGTAGAGGTGGGAACACCAACATGAGGTTTGATTGAGGCAAGTTCCCTTTTATGTGTGTAGGTGCAAATCCAAAGGTTTTAGACTACGACAATGACACTACTAGACAAAACAAACAAAGATGAAGAGTTTCAAACTTTGCGAAACCCAAAACCCTAGGACTATAAAACTCAATGTTAGTGTTCTAATCTGACTCCAATTTTTTTGGAAAACAACACAGATTCCTACTTGGGTTATATCTAGCATCAACTCTCACCAAAATAACCTTTAGACACTAGTGCCCAATGCCTCTATCGTACATAATTAGTTATAAATTGCAATTACAAGTTTCTCTATGCACTTCATTTCTATATTTGCCTCTCTCGTTTGCACTCCTATTCTAAATTCCATGCATTCTATTAATATTAATCAAATTATCCTTATTTAGATTAATTCATTGCACTCATTCATTCAATCCCTATCACATATCAACCCCTAATAGAAAATTTGTGGATCTATGACAACTTGACTCTCCCTTGAGTACTATAGCCAAGCTTATTCACACTTTCTTCTAATGATATTCATTGCCAAAAGAAATTGCTTCTATGCCAATGCATTGTAGTCTAGGATCACTTTTCACCCTCATCATTTTGGCGAGTCCAACTTTGATTACACTTGCAATCATTTTGATTCCTTTTGCATGTTTTTATTGTATTTTATTATTTAGTTAATTCATACTTTTATTTCAAATATCTTAGTTAGCATTTGTAAAGGCATTGTGTTTAGTTTAGAGAACACAACTTTAAAACACTTCCTTTTGTCATCTCATCTTTGTACAATCTTCTTATATCTTTCTTCCATTCTATTGTCTTGTAGGGGCATGCACATGTTCTAAAACTTATAGCTGCTTGTGATTTTCATGACCTAAAGCTCTAAATTTGAAATTATGTTATAAGAAGTTATCAAATAATGGCTTCTTGTGTTTTAAATAGCTCTTGTGGTTAGCTCGAGTTCATTAACACCCTTTCTTTAAGAATTTTAGGAACACACTCATTGTTTGATGCTATTCCTACCTTGTTGATTATCTCCGAGTCATAATCACCTCACTACTGGTGTGGACCACCCAATGCTTTAGGTTTTTAAATCTTGAAGTCAAAAGCTATTCAAGGAATTGGCTAAATTTCAAAATTTCTTGAGTTTAGAACCCTCAATTAAGGAGGCTTCCCCTCTTGTACAAAATCTAAGGAAGTTGTTAATTAGTGATTCACAAGGTATATAAATTTAGTGGAACCTAGCTCACACACTATGTAATAATGTTACATTGTCATTTGTTTGGACAAAAGTTGTCAACAATGCATCTCTTCAAAATCAAACATTGGCACACATGTCAATAAATCTCCTATTCCAACTATCACTTTTATTTTCATCAATAGTGTTGCACATGCTGGTAATATTTGCTCGCACTAGTTTTGAGTTACATGTGGGCATCCTATAAAATGATATAACTTTCTCCCAACCTCTCTACTCTACCATTTACTTCTCAAAACTCCCATGCTTTATTTTCATGACATATTGTTAGCTAATCACCTCCACCTTCCATTTACCAAAATGTAAAATAAACCTATAGTTAGTTCCATTCCATCTCAGTCTACCACTTTGCCAAGTGATCTAGTTATTAGGAAATTGGTGTCTCAACCTTGCATTACATAAGGTTATTATTTATAGTAAGTTTACATTTGAGCACAGATTGGTCCAATTTTTTTCCCAAAAGCTACGAATTGGCTAGACAAGCATGCCAAATAATTTTTGGTGCAAGATCATGTCGATGTTTGAGGATATTAAAGTTTTTATTTTTGACAATTTCGTTTAAAAGCATTTTAGTCAATTTTGAAGACCATAGAGGCCTTAAATGGGGCCAAAAGTGGTCATAATTGATGTAGCGGGTTATAGCTTGCATTAGGTGATATTTTTGCAACACATCAACTTATATTTTATTTTATAAATGTTCAGTTTCATAGTTTTGAGTCCATCTTCTAAATCGACTAATACTTCTGTAGTGTTTCACATGAGTAAATTGTGAAAGCACCACACAAATGTAAATGGAGAATTGGGGAGCTTTATAATAAATGATTCATAACATAAAACACTCGCAGAAGGTTTTGCAAATGAGGTAATGACCTTAGTCAATTTAATCTTGGGTTAAGTGTGCTGTCAAAATAGTACTAGTGGGTGACTTCCTATAGGGCCTCGATGTTTCACCATTATGAACATCCCTGGGATAAATGAATGAGGGATTTTAATGACGTCCACGAGATTGATCATTCTAAGCGGCGAAGGGTTCACAACCTTAAGCCATCTCCATATTCCTTTCCATATCTAATCTCTTGCTATGAATCATGACTATACAACTAGCAGTTTGGCTGATCTTATCCTCCTTAAATAAATTGTGCATGCTGTTAGCCTTCAAAGATGATTTTGCATTGAGCACAAATATCTCCAAATGCTGCACATTCTATGAAAAAGTGCCATTCCATCTCAATTGTACCCATCTTATAGAACATGCAAGTCCTTTCTTCGCATACCTCTTTGGACCTTTTCCATGTACCCATCTCGCACCTAAGATGATGCGAACTCGTCCTCAATTGTGCCACTAACAACCTAGCTTTCCCTTTAATAACTGCCCCTAAATATGCTTTCTCTCCATGTTCGTGAGTTGGGTTAAACTCTTTGATGTAATGAGCCTTTTGGGTTCTCTTTGCACTCTTGGATGCAATGAATGCGAATTGGAACATTCACACTTACGAAAAAAATTCTTATGAACCACTCTCATGAAATATAAGAACGGTAAAGAATGAAAAAAGTTATATAATTGAATCTCAAAAAAATCATATAATTTGAACTTTGAAAAATTCTTTATAATTAAGTACATTTAAATTAAAGTAATTATAAGACGGAAAAAACCTAATAGTTCACCCTTGTAAACATGAGGATGCTAAACATTACAAACATCATCTAATTAGCATTGCTTTTCACCTCTTTACTATTAATTTTATTTTGACTTTCCGTAGGAAAACGAAATGCGTTTTAAACTCATCACATCGTAAGATTAGGGTTTCTCTGCATAGAGTGTGATATTTAGGGTTTATTATAGGGCGAATCTTCTTATTGTTGCAGTTGACAGAGTTGCAGGGGTGTTTTGAGGACGCCGAAAGCTCTAGCGACAATGGTAACAAATATTTCAAAATCGAGCTTCTTTTTCCACAAATCTCTGTCATATTTGCTAACAATTCAGTCTATGTTATTATTATTTTTCTCTTTTTGCCCTTTTTTCTTTACAGCCTGAATAATTTTAGAGTAGTCCTGTGATCAGTTGAAAAATAAATGGATCTGAAGATTTCATTAAAAAATAATTGCATCTTGAATGTCTGAAACAAATGTCAACTTTGTGAAGGTTAGACATTCGGATTGTTTGTGTGGAACATTTTTCGAGGTATTTTCGGCAATTTTATAGATTATATATTTTTTTTCACCTGGATTACTCGTAATGAGAGTATTGGTTTTATTATATTAAAAAAAATTATAGTTATTGAAATTAGGGGAATTTATCGGAAGGTCACGATTTCTGTTTTTTATTCGGTAGAGGGGTATGCTTGTTTGAGATTATATAGTCAATTTTCTTTCTCTTGTTTGGTTGTATGTTCGTCAAATTCTGTATGCTGTTATTTTCTACAGTGGGTGGTATACGCTTTTTTTCATTGAAAAGACTCAGACTCTCTTAGTCACTTGGATTATTACATGCATTTGTTTAGTGTATGCTAGATTACATGCATTTGTTTAGTGTATGCTAGATTACAGGTTATTAGGAAATCAATTATAATATTTTGTCTATGAGCAGACCTGAAGTTAAAGGCATTCTATGAATTTTGTCTTGAGATGATTCCTAAGTATAAAGTGACGCTGACATTTAGCTCTTTTATAGGCATTTTCTCGGAAACTAATTTTCTTCTATTGAGGACAACCGATCACTCAATTTGGTTAAAATACTCTATTCAACTTGTTTTTGTTACAAATAGTCTGATTGTCATGTTTTAGGAGACTTTTTGCTTGGAACCTTTTTTAAATTAAAATTTACGGTAGTAGGTGTTTAATTTTAATACCAGATCTAACTATTCATTCTTTAAACAAATAAGATCAACAAGAATATGCAAAATAGAAAACTGAAATACAAACACAACACAAGAGTACCCTGGGAAAACCTCCCTTGTGGAGGTGAAAAACCCAGCAACTAAGAAAATATGTATTAAGCTTGAAATCCAACTTACAAACAATATGTATTTGCTGAGGATCCCCAATCCAGGAAGCAAATACCAGTAGCACTCATCAGCAATCAAATTCAACCAGAATGCATCAACTCATAGCCTCAACCTTCAAATCCGCTGTGTGAATCAGAACAAGGACATCACAGTATGTGGCTCAAAATGTGAATGCAATAATTTGTAAATTTGATGCTATATAGATCGCATTCACTGAAGAATGGAGTTGCAGAAATGTATGCTAATCGCAGTATGAGAGAAGCTCCAATAAATCACATTCTAAAGAGTTCTGGTTTGATCTGGGTGCTAGCAAATCACTGGATCTTCAATGTCACTGGCGGACTGTAACAGCAGCTAAGTGAATGCTTATTCACCTCGCTGGAAATGACTTGTTCACCACGCTGAAAGGAATAACAAATCGCATATAATTCTCACATGAGAATGCCGAACATGGAAATATATTTTAAGCTTGAAATCCAACTTACAAACAATATGTATTTGCTGAGGATACCCGATCCAGGAAGCAAATACCAGTAGCACTCATCAGCAATCAAATTCAACCAGAATGCATCAACTCACAGCCTCAACCTTCAAATCCGTTGTGTGAATCAGAACAAGGACATCACAGTATGTGGCTCAAAATGTGAATGCAATAATTCGTAAATTTGATGCTATATAGATCGCATTCACTGAAGAATGTGGAGTCGCAGAAATGTATGCTAATTGCAGTATGAGAGAATCTCCAATAAATCACACTCTAAAGAATTCTGGTTTGATCTGGGTGCTAGCAAATCACTGGATCTTCAATGTCACCAGCGGACTGTAACAGCAGCTAAGTGAATGCTTATTCACCTCACTGGAAATGCCTTGTTCACCATGCTGAAAGGAATAACAAATCGCAGATAATTCTCACATGAGAATGCCGAACATGAAGTAGGTAATTCGCTGATGTAGCTTGCGCATCATTGTTAATTCGCTGAGTATGTGTATATAAATGTCGAAGATTATATTACCTTTATACAAGGAGTGAGATACCTTTTAAACCAGTTGGCCTCCTCATAGTTAATTTGAACTTGGCGCCAAGATGTAGATGTAGGTCTTGACCTATACATAAAACATCTATCTCTTTAGACATTTTGGAGAATACAAAGGGCCCAGCCCTTTAGCGATTTATTGTATTTATAAATACAATAGCCCGATATACTAAGTTAAATTAAAGATATAACTTAATAATTTTAACTCACAATTATTTATTTAATTTTCCTAATTAAATAAATACTAAATAGTCAATCCATAAATAATATTTAACTTTCTATTTTAGTTCTCCAATATATATTTAATTTCCAGATTAAATACATAATCTCCCCAATTCAATATATTATTTAATTCTCCTAATTAAATAATAAGTTATTTATTTATTTCTCCAAAACAAATAATTAATCCATTATTTAATTGTCCTTAATTAAAATAATTAATTCATTATCTTAATTTTCCTAATTAAAATAATGCGAGCTAGAATTTGATCTAGCTACTAAACATTAACACTCTGTCTTAGCTAGGAGGATTCTAGCCCTTACCATTACTTTCCATCATGCCTACTCGCAGAGGATGGATGCATACCTGCGAAAAACAAATCAACCATTCCCATCATGCCTACTCGCAGAGGATGGTTAAAGCATATCCACCATACCTGTTCGCAGAGGGTGGAACCATCATGCCTACTCATAGAGGATGGTCAAAGCATATCCACCATACCTACTCGCAGAGGGTGGAACCATCATGCCTACTCGCAGAGGATGGTCGAACATACCCACCATACTTACTCGCAGAGGGTGGGAGAGGACAAGCCTCAAGAGGATCACCTTGCATTGCCCGCAGAGAATGATCAAAACTTTTGCCACCGTACATTGCCCGCAGAGGGTGGACTTTATTTACAACACCACCTTATATTGCCCGCAGAGGGTGCTCAAACATATCTTCTTTCAAAGAAGATCCAAGATACAACATCCACCTTGCATTGCCCGCAAGAGGTGGTTAATCAAATCAAGTACATCAAAGAGGTTGAGAATCCCTCTCAACCAAGATAGAGAATCTATCATGACTACATCCATGATCTCATTGTCATGGCGATGAGCAACACATAATTACAACATGAGATATCCACATGATATCTACTACAAGATAAGGATCCAGGGTTCACTCCCTCTGGACCAATAAATCAAGTCCTACAAATTGGCTTCCTCTATCATGGAAGCAATCAAGTATCCTCTGAGTTACAATCATTTAAGCCACGTGGAATGTAATCCATTCTACTCACAATATGCTCACAATATGCCCAATGGGACTTAAAGTGCTACCTTGATGTCAGAAGAGGAAGAACATAAGAAGCCACAGGAAGTTATGACGGATCCCCGATTGAGTCATACTTCAAAGTTGTCCTCAAAGCAACCTCAGCCAGAGATTCCTTTAGAATGCATCAGGAACTTTCTCCCTCTGGATTCGAGTTTGCATCACTCATTTACTACTCAATCCATCCTGATCAAAGACGCATTTCAGGGAGATTAGTAATGATGCATAGAATCAAAACCATATTGAGGAGAAACATCAATGCATAATTCTATGAGCAAATGTAAAGAATGCTTATCTTCATCAGAGATCAATAAGCCAATCATTAGATCCTCACTTCCATGAGAGATTTCGCATTTCTCACAGTCCAATCATCAGAGCTCGATGGCTGCGGATGTATGTTCTCTCTTCAAGGTGTATTTGTAGATGTCAGCACTCAATGAGATTCTATTATAAGATCTATGATACATTACAAAATCCAATCAGATAGGTAATGAATTCAACAGAATACCTTCCAGTAGAAAAAGGAGAAGAGTATGCTTACCAAAGGATCATGGTGATCTCTCTATTGTATCCAGAGAGGTTCTTTATTAGATTCTGAGAACATATAAGTCTACCGACTATTTGCTTTAACTTATATGATAGTTAGAATTTAACTGTGTATCAATATAGTAATGAATATAACCATAATGACAACCAAGCTAAGGAGATAGATCAACCACATGAAGTTAACAACCAACCTACTTCACATCAATGGTCAAAAGAACATTCTAATACTATGACTCCAAACTTTTAATTAAATAGTGCAGTCACACTTTGACATAAGTCAAGTTGTTTTAAGCAAAGTATATCAATATAATAAGACTCTATACTTTGCAATTATTTTAACTAGCACACAAGACTAAGCAGATAAAATATATCAAGAATGCATGCAATGAAACTTATACAATGACCACATCATATGAAGTCATATCCTAATCTAATGTAAACTCAAGTCAAAGACAGAAGATACTTAACTTGAATGGAGATGTGAAATCAGGTTTGGATCTAAGCTTCAATCACACAAGCTCACAAGGTCAAGATATAACAATACCCAAAGGAAAGGCCTTCAAATATTCCCAGGTGTTCATCCAGATCTGACCATGCTGAAATTTGATCACTTAAGATTAGTACAAACCAAGCTCTAAAGTTTACAGTCCTTTCCAATTTGACTTCAACCTTGGGACCTGTCACAATTAGAAAAGAGACACGATCTGAAGTACAAGGGATAGATTTGATCACAAATAGTTTGAACTTGGCTCTGATACCATGTTGAATTTTAATATCAGATCTAACTATTGAGTCTTTAAACAAATAAGATCAACAAGAATATGCAAAATAGAAAATTGAAACACACAACACAAGAGTACCCTGGGAAAACCTCCCTTGTGGAGGTGAAAAACCCAGCAACTAAGAAAATATATATTAAGCTTGAAATACAACTTACAAACAATATGTATTTGCTGAGGATCCCCAATCCACGAAGCAAATACCAGTAGCACTCAGCAGCAATCAAATATAACCAGAATGCATCAACTCACAGCCTCAACCTCCAAATCCGCAGTGTGAATCAGAACAAGGACATCACAGTATGTGGCTCAAAATGTGAATGTAATAATTCTCAGATTTGATGCTATATAGATCGCATTCACTGAAGAATGGAGTCGTAGAAATGTATGCTAATCACAGTATTATGAGAGAAGCTCCAATAAATCACATTCTAAAGATTTCTGGTTTGATCCGGGTGCTAGCAAATCACTGGATCTTCAATGTCACTGGGGGACTGTAACAGCAGCTAAGTGAATGCTTATTCACCTCGCTGGAAATGACTTGTTCACCACGCTGAAAGGAATAACAAATCGCATATAATTCTCACATGAGAATGCCGAACATGAAGTAGGTAATTCGCTGATGTAGCTTGCGCATCAATGTTAATTCGCTGAGTATGTGTATATAAATGCCGAAGATTATACTACCTTTATACAAGGTGTGAGATACCTTTTAAACCAGTCAGCCTCCTCATAGTTAATTTGAACTTGGCACCAAGATGTAGATGTAGGTCCTGACCTATACATAAAACATCTATCTCTTTAGACCTTTTGGAGAATACAAAGGGCCCAGCCCTTTAGCTATTTATTGTATTTATAAATACAATAGCCTGATATATTAAGTTAAATTAAAGATATAACTAAATAATTTTAACTCACAATTATTTATTTAATTTTCCTAATTAAATAAATAATCAATCCATAAATAATATTTAACTTTCTATTTTAATTCTCCAATATATATTTAATTTCCAGATTAAATACATAATCTCCCCAATTCAATATATTATTTAATTCTCCTAATTAAATAATAAGTTATTTATTTATTTCTCCAAAATAAATAATTAATCCATTATTTAATTGTCCTTAATTAAAATAATTAATTCATTATTTTAATTTTCCTAATTAAAATAATGAGAGCTAGAATTCGATGTAGCTACTAAACATTAACAGTAGGAACAATCTTTACAAAAAGCAGCATGTTCTGAGCTTAACTGCCATTTTCTTTTCTTTCAATAGTGTCTTGCATCATAGATTCTGTGATCCTTGTGGTTGACCATAGACTGTTTGGTATGGCAATCTATCTATCTATCTATGAAAACTCTCTGCTCAGAAAACTATCTATCCATCTATCTATATATTCTATTTGCTGAATAAGTTGTCTATTTACCAATACGTCTACTTCATTTTCCCTGTAATTTGTAAATTTTAATTTATCAAGTTTAGATTGACATGAGGCTTAGAAGTCCATAAGAGATTTTTTTTTATTCTTCCAAATATGCCTTGGACTTTTTTTCAACCCCAGCCACTTTTATCAAGGGAAATGGATAATGCTATGCTTGAATTTGGGTAATCATCAAGGTTTTTGCTGTATCTTGCTATTAGATCATGGTTTGACAGAAAAGTAGTTTATGTAAGATCTGTCACCTGCACATGTTCTTCATTTTATAACTTCAAATAAGTTATCTGCAAAAATGTACGTCTGTCAAGGATCTCATTATTTATTCTTTTTTTCGTCTTCTTTATTTCTTATTGTTTTATTGTAAGTGATATCTGTTGTTGTTTTTCAGTCTCTTATTGCGAATGAAGAATTTCAACATATTCTTCGTGTTCTCAACACTAATGTTGATGGGCGACAGAAGATCATGTTTGCGCTGACCTCCATTAAGGGAATTGGTAGGCGTTTTGCCAATATTGTTTGTAAAAAGGCTGATGTTGACATGAGCAAGAGGTAGGTCATTGCAGTCTCTACCTGACAAGTTTAGAGTATTTGCTTGTATAATTCCAGCCTTTAATTTTCATCCACTTCCTGACTTTTAACTACCATTGAGTTAAATGGGTGGTCTTGCGAAGACATGGAAACTAAGTGTCTTTTTGGGTGCAGAGCTGGTGAGCTTTCTGCCCAGGAACTTGAGAACCTGATGGTGATTGTGGCAAATCCAAGGCAATTCAAGATCCCTGACTGGTTTTTGAATAGAAAGAAGGATCATAAGGATGGTCGGTTCTCTCAGGTGGTATCCAATGCCCTTGACATGAAACTCAGGGATGACTTGGAACGCTTGAAGAAGATCAGGTAATACCTGTTTGTTGAACTGATGTTTTCCTGTATATTGAGTTTGTTTGCTATCGGTGTTGTTTGAGGCTATCTTTTAGCAAGATAGAGGTGATGTTAAAGTGAGTTGCTTGTCCTCTTGTTTGCTAGTTGTAACTGCTTGTATGTTTTTTTTTAATTTTCTTCATGGTTCACATTGTTAAGTGCTATTTCTATTTATCTTAGAAACTACATTCTGTAAGTCTAGCTAGAATGCATAACAAGAAGATTTTTGTCCAAAACCCTGGTAGATTATGTGCTTTTTAACAAAATAAATGCCTTTGGGCGCTGAAATTTTTTTATGCCTTGCATTTAATTTGTTGTGTTGAATTTTATCTGTAATATTAAAGTGAACAATACAATCAATCTAGGGACTTTTAGGTGTCTTTAACCATCAACATCTCAAATCATGAACATTATCCTTCATATTAAACTCATATCCTTTTTACACAGAATGACAGCTGTTAACCTTTTCATGGATGATACTAAGAAAATGTCTGGTTGTTTATGTTTTAAACTTTTTATTCTCTGATGATGTACATGAATTTACAGTACATGGTCTCATCTTTTTTTGACTCAGGTTTATGTCCTTGTTTTCATCAAGTTTTAAATTAGTAAATATATTAGGTAGGTTTGTTGCACTCTTTTTTGGAACGTTAGTGAATAATGACAAACTATATTGTGTAGTTTTGGAACAAGAATTTTATCAATTATAATAGCTGAAAGCTGGTATGAACTTAGCTTGATAAAGTATGAATAATTATTAATGGCAAGGAAATACGCTAGCCATTGGGAAGGAGATAATTGATGTGTGCAAGAACAGTATAGTTTACAATTGGTGGGTGGCTAAAGGTGTTCATGGAGGGGAATTATCTTGTGGGTAAGCCACAAGGTTTGTGTTTGTGTTCAAGTTTCACAACAAAAAAATTCAGAACAAGTTTGTCAGCTGATAAAATACAAGAAAAAAAATGAATTGAGATTTTAGAATATAAATATGGATTTTTTGATTATTTTCATTTAAATAACAATTAAAGTATGACAAATGATCACATATTAAAGTAGACATGTAAAATATTGCCAATCTTTTTATCTAATCAAATAATTAAAAAAATAGAAACTAAAACTGTAAACGTTGATATTATAAATACAAATTTATGTCTAAGTTGCTGAATTGTGGGACTTTTGGGGTGATTCAGGGTACAAAACGTACCGGAATCGGATTCTGAAATGATTCTCCTGTGGGTACACATCTGGGATTTGTGTTTTTAAATGCCAAAATGTTTATTGATTCTAGTTTGATCTTTTAGATATTTTTAAGACCTACACTGCTGATTAGTGAACTCTGAACTTATCCATCATGAGATTCTAGCTTGATCTTTTTTATGCTGAAACCTGAAATTAAATTAGAATGATATGTTTCAAAATTTGAAATTTGAAATTTGTAATGGTTTTGTTTAGAATATGTATTGGTATATGACATTGTAAACTTAATTCTATCTTTTTGCTACACACACACACACACACACACACACATATGTCTATTGACGTACCAAAAACATACTCAACGCCCCCCCAAATTCCTGATATAAAAGATGAGACTTAACAATCTATCACCTAGCTCCTAAACAGTGAATCACAATAAGCAAAAAGCCCCAATACAAAATCTCTTAACAGAAGCCTTGAATAAAAAATCCTAGAAATTTATTGATTTAATCAAAAGCAAAAAAAAGTTTATTTGATGATTTTTTTCTGAATAAATTTATTCATGGATTTTTTTTGAGCAAATATCAGCGATTGTTAGTGGAAGGTGGATTGCACCAAACAAATGCTTGTAAAGTATCATGAAGCAATAGTTAAAGCGGCTTGGAAATTTCAGTGACATTTCTTTCAATAACAAATTCCAGGGTCTAACAGCTTTATGTATCTTTGACCACATATTCTTGACCTGTGTTTACATTTTGATTTAAGACATGAGAATTTCAGCTATTGTTAAAAACCTATGCCTAATGCTTTTATTCCTTGTTCCTTGGTAAAGTTTTGCTCGAACTCCTTTGTTGTATTTTATTTGTTAAACTTATAACTATAATCCAGTCTTAACCGACTTTCCAAACATCTTGTCATGTTTATGGATTGTTTTGTTTTCCTCTGTACTTTAGAATATTACCTTGGTGAATATGTTAATGAATTCGTAATCTAATCGGACTCATCTCTGTTCCTACCAAAGTATGTAGTGCTTATATTGTGTTCTAAATTCTAGTGTAGTCTGAATCTGTTCAGTTATTTGTTGCAGACTGGTTTTTCTCGCTTATTTGTACATCATTCCTTAATGACATGCACAACAATGTGATAAATTTTTATTTTTCTTATTTTTTGGTATTTTGCAGACGCCTTTTGACTCTGAGCATATTTTAATGTCCATATGAGATCATTGTCTTAAAATTCTCAATTTTGATAAATAATTTTCTTTGTAAATTAAATTGGTAAAAATAATGGCGTTATTGTATTCTTCTATAACTATAAGATAGTCGATAGTCGTTTTAACTTATAAAGTAGATGGACTCAGGTAGGGGCAGAATGTACAAAAATTAAATCGGAGGAGTTTCAAATTTGCCTTAGCTGAAAGATAAATGTGCCAAAAAAAATCTGAAGCTATGCAATGTGAAGTTAACTTGTTGATAATGGTTCTTATTTTTTGCAATTGCTTGTGCAGGAATCATCGTGGTCTTCGCCACTATTGGGGTCTGCGAGTGCGTGGGCAACATACAAAGACCACTGGTCGTAGGGGGAAGACTGTTGGTGTGTCCAAAAAGCGTTGAGAGAGGAAATATTATTATTGGAGAAACACAATTTTGCTTGTGTCTTTATATTGTTTCACATTACTCCTTTAAGGTGCTTTATGTTGTATTTGTTGTCTTTACACCGACCTTTGTTTTTTTGAAAGTTGGAAACATAACATGTGTTGACAAGGCTGTAAAGCTTTGATTTTGTACTTTTTAATTTGAGAATGGCTTCCTGAAAGCTCTATTTACATTTTGTAGTACCGAGGAAGAAGGTTAATGTTGGCTTCAATGAAGTACTGGAACAATTTGTTTTGGTTTTTGAAATATTTATTTTGGTTTAGCTTTTCCATTTTATGTTGCACATTACAGTATTCATTTGGTTGAGTTCTGGCGCTTACCATTGGGATAACAATTTTGTTGACATTATCATTTCTTAATGCTGGAGTTGAAACTGGGTCTTGCTGTGTAGGTTACCTTTGAATGGGAGTGGTGTGTATAATTACTACTTCAATATACTTGTTTTGGACAACTAACATGTGGTGTATGCATTATGCTATTTTTCTTAAATATCGGTCACAACAGGAGCTGAGTGGAAACAAAGGAAATATTACATGTCTAGAAATAATTAGAGAAGTAACAAAAATGGCTGATAATTGTTAATTGATCATTGTTTTGATCAATCCCTATTTTTGTGACCATCTTAGCAACAGCGCCATAAACACCGAGTTTACTGGAATACTTGGTAACTGACCTGCCCTTGTTTGATTATGGGTCTTAGTGAACATGAAATAGTATCCTAATTTTGGAACTAAAATAAAGCTTGCATAGGCTTACTTTCTTTACATCTTCCAAATTCATTTTTGGTATATTGATGTGTAATGAAATGTTCATCTTAATGCGGTTGGCCCTAAAGAAACTGAAATGCTTGCAAATTCTTGATGAACTCCCTCTCATCTATTATGCCCAAGAAAAGCATGCACTTCACATTGTGTCTCTAGAACCTCCAACTATTGTTACAATGACTTGGACCATGATCAACCTTTGCAAATAATACGTGTGCCCTAAAAGCTTCTTAAAATGGGTCATGGAGTTGCTCTTTGTTAAATACTAAGCAATTTAAAGCTATTAACACTTTTTCAGACATTAGGTGCAGCGAGTCTACAATTTAACAACAGAATATGCACTATCCAATCACCTATATATATACCTGCAAAAACTGATGAAGTCTTTTTCTTTGACCACTTCTTCAATTTTCACGTCGTAGTATCTAGAAATTCTTCAGTGAATGTTTAAATTTCACGGCCTGCAACATTTTGTGATTAGTGATGCACATTCCATTTGGTGCATTATGATCCACAAATTTAAAATTTTCCATTCATTAGCTACCTCTGAATCATCTACTTGTAAAGAAACACATACTTAAAGCATCTTATCAATTTTTCCATTACCTTCATTCATATATTTGTATTCAATCGGAATAGGCATTTCTAGCTTGGAACATGGTCTGTTAACACATTTGTATTCGCTCAATATGGACACTTATCAACTGGCTTGAAACCTAGCGTCAATTTGATCTACATTTTTCCAGTAGAAGGGTGCAATACTTTGACCTCTAGATAGTCTCAAAGGAATGGAGCTTGGTATTTCACACAGCAGATTGATATGGTGCCGTTCTTCCCTAATAATTTACTCCAGTGCCCATATTTTTAGCTCAACAAGGCATGACTCTTCAGTTACCTGTACTGCAAGGTTGTGTGGCATGCTTGTTTGCATCCTTTTTCTTGTACATATTAACTTTCTCTTTATATTTAAAATAACTCCCCATCTGCTGTGTGACTATTCAGTACTTAGATTGTAGGTCCTTGCTAAAAATCTTTCACATTGCGTCTTTGCTTGTTTAAAAAATGAAGTCGTGTGCACCTTGAGGGTCCATTTTAAGTCTTATATGTGGCTCATGAAAGTCAAAAGTATGTTGGAAGGAGTAGTTACGGGGAAAGGTGTCTTGATCTTCTTTTCCTTGGTTCTCGTTTTATGTTTGTTTGGATTATTTTGTTCTCTTTTTCTTTTTCTGCTTGTAATTGTTTCTTTGCTTTTGGCCTGGTAGTGTCTCTCCTATTTTTTCTAATTCATGCCCTCGCTTTTCAATTGAGGACCCTCTAGGACGATGTGGGTGCAAAGTTGTCTGGTAGAAGGAAATGCCATTCTTGATTTTTTATGTTAGGACAGGCCTAGTGTATTTACACCTTCGTACTAGTCTACTCATATGACGAGCCTAGGTGGGGGTGCAATTAATGTTAATTTGGGGGATAGTAATGAGATGGTGGGGAAAGTTATCAATACGAATTGTGGAGATTATGTTAAAAAGTCAGATGAATTTATTTCCAAGCCCAACTACAAAGATGTGTTGAATGTAAATATTGAAATTGGCACTCTACTAAATTCAACAGAGTTTGTTGTATTAAAGAATGGAGGAGATTTGGGCTCGAGAGGGGAAGAGTGGGAGTAGGAAGCGTCCTTGAAGGAGGAGCTTGTGGAGTAAAAGAAATTGATAAGCTCCCTTCTACTGGGGTATACTCCATTTGGCCTTACCTGAAGATGCTTAGAGCTTGTTAGAAATGAAGAAAATAGATTAAAAAATGTTGCTAATTATTTTTGTGCGCCTTGACATAATTTTGTCTCGTCTATTTGCTGGGAATGTGTGGGGGAAAAAGACTGGTATTTATGTGAATTTATAGCATGCTACAAAAGTGACTACCAGTATTTTTTTTTGAAGCCACTAAATGCAAGAGAATGTGATTAAGAAAAGAATTGTGGAACCTTGGATACTCATTCTTCAGGGCGATTCCATGTTCACCTGATGCAATAGCTGAAGTAGTGGCTAAAGCAGCCGAAAGGTGGTTGGAGGATCTAAATGTTCCTCAATTATGGACAATTGATGAAACCGTTGTGAAATGTTTTGCAAGTTGAAACTAGAATGTATGTATGTTTATATGTGTTCATGTATGTATATATACATGCATGCATGCATACTTTACACATGTCAGCAATCTTTACAGAACATTTCGCAGTCTTAATCTTCAAGCTATTCTCTGCTAGTTATAGTAGTAAGTCAACTAGTACAGTGCAATCATAGAGGCAAATGCGTGTATGTTGATTAATCACGTATTACCAAATATGTTGATTGATTAATCACGTACACAAGGAAACACCCAAGCATATACTGAGCTAAACAAATCATAGAGATGAGCTTTACCATATATGTTGATTAATATGTATGTGTGTACACGTACATGCGCACACACACACGGGCACACATTTCATAAACCATTAATAACCAAGATACATGCGATTAAGCAATGCAGAACAATTCATAGGAGGAATTAATAAATAGAGTAATCATCAACAATTGAGTCCAACATAACATTTAATGAAGTTTATCAACAACCTTTCAAACCGAACATCCTGACTCCATCTTAAGAGCCTTGTAATTATTTCGTAGTTGAGGTAACATAGTTGAGGGTTTCAATAAGCCATCGACAAGGTTTAACATAGTTTAGGGTTTCAATAAGCCATCGCCAAGGTTTATAAAAAATCATGCATGTTAGTGAAGCAACTTATACCCCCGATTAACATGATTGCGTACTTGGAAATCTTGCGCCAGCTTAAGGACTCATAAGAAGGGATCCTCAGATGCGAGACTGGTAGATGGAAAAGGCCCAAAGAGGAATGGGAAGAGAGGACTTGCTAGTTCTGCAAGACAGGGGCGATTGAGACCGAATGATACTTTCTCATTGAATACACTGCATACGATGACATCCAAGTGTATTACGGCAAAATATGGACGGCCGACGACATGCAAAGTTTATTTCAGGGGGATAAGGTTAATCAGACCGCCAATTTGATTGTTAAGATTCACAGCAGGAGAGCGGACATGGAAAAGAAGATGGATTTAGCTTAGGGTTGTGGTTTGTGGTCCCTTAGGCCGTTTGGTCTCATGGACGTTAGTAAAACTCTTCATTCATTCATTCATTCAGGGTCGTTTGGTACAATTATAGTTTCTTGTAAGTTACAAGGATGTTAAAGTAGGGGAAGAGCATCACTAGTAAATTGCATTCACATAATCTTTTACATGTACTAATAGCTGATCAATTTCACATGTACTAAAAGTTGATCATTTTTTAGTTCAATAATAAGTTTCACATGTAGTAATAGCAAATCATTTTTTAGTTTTTTTGGTCCATTTATGCACCACTATTGGGACATTTGTCCACAAGTACTACTAATTTTGAGTGGACGATTATTGGAACATTTTCAAGTAGGTATCAGGGTCACTTTGAAAAGACCATTTTTTGGCCCCTTTCACATATAACAAATTTCACAGTGTACCTCGTTACTACCTAGAAGTCAGAACACTAGTTATAAGCAGTAAAGTTGTATACAAAGAATATAATTTTATTTTTATTGAAATCTGTTATACTATTTAGGATCTGTGAGCATGTGAAGTTAGTTATAGCCACCATTAATACACTTCCCCTAAAGATATTTAGCTAGAGATCGATAACTATAGAACCAATTTTCGATGCAACTATAAATTTACGTGTATGAAATAAAATTTGTTTGTTGATATTTGGTTATCATTACTAAAAAAAAGTAGGAATGTGGAATGAGCTCTGTTAGAGTTTTGGTGTCTATCGTACTTTTACTTTGAATCCTTGTGCCTTTGTGATTTCATACTATATTAATCACGGGAGTTTTAGGTTTTAATGTCTCTGACCAACTTTGGCACAACAGTTGATGCTAGTGCTAGAGTTTTGACGTGTAACCATGGCTCCTCTAAACAAGCGACCTTACAAGTTTGTACTGAAGGTGTTTCACGAGGTATGACCTCTCCAGATGTTCTTCTTTTATATGATTATGATAGTGCCTATGACTGACTCGACAATTTTACTTTGATTGGTTATTTTGTGGGGAGGGTTCCACTTGAAAGAATGCTTCATGAGTGGTTCGCCAAAGCTTGGGCCCCACATGAGGTTCGACTTGATGGTGTCCCAAATCTCACCAAGGGTTTCTTTTTGTTTCACTTTTCCAATCCCACCCATGTTGATGCTATCCACAAGAATGGGCCCTGGCTTGTTAGGTCATCCTTGCTTGTTTTTTAGCCATGATCACGAGACTTTTCTATCTCAGATGAAAAAAAGCTTAAGGTCCCCGTTTGGATAAAGTTTCAGGGTCTTCCTTTGCCTTGTTGGTCGTTCCTACAAACTATTGCTCAAACCCTAGGCAGGGTGGTTTGCATGGATCCAAATTGTTTCTTTCATGCCCATCCCAAAAAGGGGTTTGTGTTAAATTTGATTTATCTCACAATCTCAAGGAGATCATTGATATTCAAGTGGGTGGTCAATGCTTCTCCCAACGAGTGCTTTATTCGAATTTACCCAACACCTACTATCACTGTCAATCCTCAAAGCATAAGATTAAGGATTGTCCCTTGGTTGCTCCTCGAACTAAGTCCCCACCAAAGGAAACAACTCCCCCTTGTTCTTCAGAGGGTGCTAAAGCAAATGAAGGTTGGACTACGATGGTTCGCAAGGCTAAGCACACCTTGACTTTTGCCCAGTAGTCCAATGCTTGACTTCTCAACAACCAGCTCAAGACATGGATCAACCCAAGCCTCCATCGAATTAGTCAGTTGTTGCTCTTGTTTCAAACCCTGACCACCAAGGGAAAGCTTCGTTTGAGAGTGCTTCTCGCCTTGGGTGGGTTCACACTCATTAGGCCCCGTTAGTGGTTTCTTCTTAACCATCCTCTCTTTGATGCTCTCATAGCCCTTTTGGGTGAGTTGATAACAATGATGGAGGTCTTGAGGAACGTCGGGTGATCCCTACCCTATTTTGAGGACAAATTATGAATTCTTGCATAATAGTTTCTCCTCCCTTGGGGATGAAAATGACTTGCATGCAATTGATCCATGAATTACATCTCATGGAATGTGAGGGGTCTCAAAGACCTCACCAAAAAGTATTCCATTAGGGATACTTGTCAACATTTTCCTAGCTTGGATGTCTTTTGCCTCCAGGAAAATAAAAATTGCTGATTTCATGCTTTCTATTGCATGCCGTGTTATTTGGCTGGATAGCCTGGTTTTTGCTTCTCAACATGAAGCTGGTAGAGGAGTTGTTACTCTCATTTCTCCTTGTTGGCAATCTTCTATTGTCGATCATGTGGCTGTCCCCATGCAGAGAGTAGTTTGGGTCATTTTGTCAGTCGATAATCATTCTTTTGGGATCATTAATGTTTACGCTCCCAATGATGCTATGGAAAGATCTCAGTTGTGGCGTTCGGTTGCTAATTCTTTGCCATTTGCAACTTGGGTTATGTGTGGGGATTTCAATATGGTCGAGGTGGCTTTTGATAAAGAAGACATTTTTCCTTTTCACTGGACAATTGGAGAACGTGAGGCCTGGTTTTATATGCGAAATAAATTGGGTCTTTTCGACCCCAACATCAATCGCCCTCACCCTCACTGTAGCTAGCATACTTGGTGTAACTTTCGAGATGGTACTGACATAATTTTCAAATGACTGGATCATGCTATGATCATTGCTCAATCTTTTTTTTTTCCTTTGTAAAAATCAAGAACTACTTGTCTTGCCACTTGCTAATGTTACTTTGTCAGACCACTATCCCATCAAGTTTTGTATTGAATGGTAGATAACTCATATGCGTCCACCCAAGACGCAATTCCTTTTGAACACATCATTGCTTCATCACCAACCCACTGACCCACATTCAACGCGTTTGGAACCTCAAGCCTAGGCCCACTCAACTAGCTGGCTAGATTGCTTGGTGGAATGATGCTATTACTCGCACTGCACATTTTTTTCACATTTATGGCATAAAGTTGGCCATGTATTGCCAACGATCTTATGATGAAAAAACCAAAGATATGCTTGCTACCACTAGAGCCTTGACTTCGAATCCCTTCTTGGATTTGCAGGTAAGATTTTCTCAACTTTGCCATAAAAAAAAAGTTGTAGACCATCATGCTGCCCATGGAGCCCAGATTAAGGCCAGGTTGCACTGGCTCAAGGTGGTTGACCGAGCTTCTAAGGAGTTTTTCTCGCTCTTAGGGCTCGTCATTCTTCTCTTGGTATAAAGGATGACCAAACGATGCTCTCCAAGCTATTGAATATTCTTCAAGCTTTTGTCAAGCATTATGAGAAGGTGTTTAGTACACAGGGAAATTCCCCTACGAGAGACCAAGCTTTGAAGAATTTCCTTGTGGTTGTCCTTGCTAGGATTTCAAATTCTCAAAGGGTCTTTTGTGATCAAATGCTAACCCTTGAAGACCTCAAAGAAGTTGTTGCTTCTATGGATGATGATAAGGCTCATGGTTGTGATGGTTTTCCTTGTGAGTTTTACAAAGCCTTCCGACCTTGTGTTGGTCCCGACCTTCATAATGTCTATCTAGAGGCCTTTCATGCCCTTTCTCTAGGTCATATTATCAACAAAGGAAACATCAAGTTCATCCCTAAGACAAGGGATCCAGAGGACATATGTAATTGGAGGTTTATTACTTTACTCAATGTTTCTTACAAGATCATTGCCAAAGCCTTGGCTCTCAAAATTAGGCATATTCTTCCTCTCATTGTTTGACCTAGGAATACTAGTTTTATCAAGTCAAGCTTTATCCTCGACAACATTATTGATGTCTGGGAACGTATGGAATGGGCTCGTCACTCCAAACAAATTGCCCTTTTTGTTAAAATTAAATTTCCCAAGGCATATGATTGCATTGAATGGCCCTTTATTCTTGCGACGCTTAAAGCGCTTGGGTTTGGGCCTAGATTTATTCAATATGTCTAGATGCTCTTTGAGGAAACTTCTGCTTGCATCACCATCAATGGTCAACAATCCTCTTCCTTTCTTCTTTTTATATCCATCCACTAGGGATGTCCTTTGGCCCTTCATTGTATGTTCTTGTGGCCGAGGGGTTTGGCCACCTTTTGGCCTCCGCTTGTTTTTCTAGTTGTGTCAGGGGAATTTCCTTGCTTGAGTCACCTTGTCAACTTATTAATGGCCATTTTGCTGATGATCCCTTCTTCATGTCTATTAAGGATGAGGACAATGTTAAGGCAACTCTTTAATGCCTTGACACCTTTTGTCAAGGTTCTGGGTCAACCATTCAATGACATAAAACCCAATGTTACAAGTAGTCCTTTCTTCCCGCTCCACCTTGGATCCTTCAATATGGATGGAAGTGGATACAACATGGGGAATTTTTTTGTTTTATGGCCATTCCCTTTGCCTTCCAGGGTTCTCCTATTGACCTTTGGAATGCAGTTCTGGCACAAATAGAGAAGAAGCTTGCTTACTGGATTATCAAGCCCTTGTCTCTAGTTGGTAAACTTCAGATTTGTTCCAAGGTTTTAGCAAAAACTCATGTTTACTACTCTTTGTGTTTGGCCCCTTCTAAAGCCTCTTACAACAAGCTTGAAAATATTTTCTGGGGATTTTTGTAGGATTTTGGAGTTGACCATCATGGATTTCACAGAGTTGCCTGCGAGTATTGTTGTCTTCTCAGGGAATTTGGAGGCCTTGGCCATCTTTCTACCCAGAAACAAGGCTTGGCCTTGTGTGCTAAATGGGTTATTAGAGCCATTTTTGGCAATGAGGTCTAGAAAATTCTTCTCAGGCATTGTATTTTGCCAGTTCACAGACCGACATGACATGGAAGGGGATTAGCTTTCAAACCATTATGGTTATGAGAGTAGTCCAGATCCAAGGTACTTTTGTTTCCAAAAGCATATGACGTGCCTGGGAAGCTCTTAGACCTTGGCTTCGCTAGGATGGGACGGTTTCCGTTATGACCTCTTTTTCAACCAACATAATATTTGGCGATCTCTGCTAATTCAGTCACATGGACTTCCTCTTGCCAAAGTTCTTGGTATTCGTCCTCTACATTTTTATAAACATGGTATTCTCACTCTGAGAGATCTTTTTTCTTGTGATACTATGAACCTTTGCACTTGGGAAGATTTGTAGGCTCAGTTTCATCTGTCTTGCCTAGATCAACATACTTTTGACTTGGTGGTCTTGATACTGCCTCTGAATATGCTACATAAGCTTGGCATCCATTCTATCAAGCCATGGTGGAAAGACTAGTGATGGTTTTCACGTAATTCATTTTGCGACTACAAGCCAGAGATGGGCTGCCATTGGCTGGTGCCCCACCAGCCTAGGGTATCCACCTTGAACCAACGATGATATTTTCAATCTTTCCAGTCCACTTGGTGACACAAGTTTCTCATAGTCTGGTCTACCATTGTGGAGCCCAAATTGGCTCACTTTGCCTAGTGTATTCTTTTCCAAGGTTTGCCCTTGGGCTCTCGACTTCGACATTTGGGTGTGCTGGATCATCGGTGCCCTTTTTGTGGGAAACATGAGACTTTCATTCATATTTTATGGTATTATAGAATAGCCCAACAATAATGTGTTTGGATTCATGATTTCTTTTAGCCATTCAGGCCTGAACCCTTCTCTTGGCATATGATCTTGTTGGGAGATTCGCCTAGACTTCCCTTCATTTTTTTGCAAATATGACATGCTTTGAGGATGAAAATCCTCTTTAATATTTGGAAAGATAGAAATGCAGTGTTATTTACTCATAACTATCTTGATATAAATGTTTCAATGCATGCTAAAGCGTGCGTATGTAATAATGTGATGTTATAGATGCAGGTGAAAGTGAATAAAGTGGCTCTTGAAGTGGCCCACTTATAGGAATGACTTTAGCATTGGGAAATTCCCCATGTACAGTTGCAAGAGTCTGATTGGATGTCTCTGTTTCCAATAACAGATCTCCGCCCCGTGGGCGCTGATGTGGCCGCAGTTCCTCTGCCTGCTGCTGTAAAATGTTGCAGTCCCAGACCCCTCATCATCCCTTTGGTGGGGGAAGATATTTCTAGAGACGCCCCTCAGCTTCACCACCCCGTGGTGGTTCCACTCCTTCTTGGCCGACTGATAGTGTGGCTCCCGCCACTCCAAGTGGCTCTGGCTGGCCAGATGTTGGCGAAGATTCTAGCTGGCCCACTTCTTCCAAGTGGTTCCCGCGGCTAGCTTTGGCCATTTATCCCTCAAGGAAAGAGACTGAAGAAGAAGAAAAAAGAAGAAGATGGTTGTTCCCTTTCAGACCCTATTCCAAACCCTGCTAATGTATGGGGTAAACGAGATGACCCTCATCCTCCTCCCTCTATTGGTATTGCATTAGCTACTTAATGCAATTTGGTTGTGTTTTTGGGCTTGGCCCATGTTTTTATATTGCTATTAGATTTCTAGGTGTAGCCTGTATGACTTTTGTGGGGTGATTTTATATCCCCAACCTTTTTTTTGCGAATAGTGTAATTTAATTATATATAATAGAAATGACCTATTCATAAAAAAAATGTTCGTTGAGGTTTACTCGTGTCTCAAGTACATATCTTGATTCATTAATGCAACCACTTGTTTGAAAACTACAATATTTAATTAATGACAATGCTACAATTTTAATTAATATGCTCCTTTAATATAAATCCATCATGATGGATGCAATCTTTAATTACACTCTTTTTCGGATTATGGGAGGTGAGTGTAAATGATTTAGTTAGAGATTATAAACACAAAATCTATGGTTAGTAAGATCGTAAGGTGTGTAATTATATAATATATTGGTAGTTGTCTTGAGAAGCTATAGATAATATTGCCACTTTTCTATTAACTATGATTGCAATTGATGTCATTATAATTTTTATGATAACTGCAATTATTATTTATTATATTTTTTGATTGGTACAAAGGTGAATGCAAATAGGTTTAGTTGGGGATATTGCATATATTTATATGTTTGATTATATTTTTTAAAGTACTATTCTAAAAATATTTTAAATTATCAATCATATTCAAATTAAGCATTTAAAGGATTGTTTCTAACTTGGTTTTTTTTAATATATTGTTTAACTTCACATTAATTTAAAGAAAATAATACAATATTCACAAAAAAGGGAGGGTGATAAAAAGACACAGTCATGAGTTTTAACATAAGAGCCCAGTCCTAAAACATTAAAATTAAAAATACAAGATTGATTTAAACAAAAACTAAACAACCATGACTATGCTAGGTGAAGGAGGATCATTATCATTTATCCTCCCCCAAACATAATTTAGAGTAGAGTCATCAATTGGCTCTCAACCATTGAGAACATTATCTTTAGCATTATCCTCTAGAGGTGATTGAGTTTGGTCTAGGGAGATGACAAGAGGCACATGTGAAAATTTGTTAGTGTTTGGCCATCTAGTGTCCTATTGAGGATAAGATGGATCTGAAGGTTGAGACTGGATGAAGGGCACTCTCCTTACAAACCCAAGCATACAAAAATATATAGAAATAAATAGAAAATGCAAAAAGGGAACACTTCCTTTTTATTATTCTAATGAAATGATTCAAAAAATAACAAGTCACAACTATAGAGCTTTCTTGTTACAATACTATGCAAGCAAGAGACACAATCTGCACTAGTGGAACTGCCATATGTCATCCCCATTCATATTTTTTATTTGGAATGTATCACCACCCTAGAATGTTCTAGAAAGTGAAATTTTCTATTTTTGGGTGCTAATACCCTAACCAACCAATTTTTGAGCAAAGAAAATATTTTATTGGATTCCCAGTAGTTGAACATCTGGATGCCATAACTTTTAAATAAATTGTCATGTCTTTATCATTGGAAAGTTTGTGATGAGATCTACAGTGACATAGTGTGTAGAGGCACATTTTGCTCAACTTTCAAGCCCATTTAAGGTCTCTAAGGCCCTCAAAATTGCTTTTGAAGGTTTATTGGAAAAATTTCCCAAGAAAACTCAAATATCTCTTAAATGCCACAAGATATTGGGGGTAATTCCTTCACCATAGGCTTCATTTCACCTTTTAGGAGGGTCTATTTAAAATCTCATGCAAAAATAACAACTTAATAAAAATAGTAACCATATAGTTAATATAGACCTCATTGAAAAATTAAACAATATTTTTGGGTGATGCAAGATTTCTCTTACACCTAGACGTTCTTGCATTACATACCCAAAGTAATTTGAGAATTTACCTTGTCACAACTCACATGTCTTGAGTTCAAATGAGATGGTCAACCTTTTCCTTAGATAAACATGATGAATCTTCAACAAGTCTTCCTTTTTATTTTACCATATACTCTTGATATTATCCATTTCTTGTGCTTTTACCCTCAAGATTATCAAAGATGTCTTCTATCTCCTTTTCTGAAGAATGTCCCATAATATTCTATGGTGCTTTTTCTATTTCGCCTTCAATACATCCTCCATGATACTTTGTCAAATCGTAAATATTAAACACATGAAATATTAAGTCAGCATGAACTTAACTTCATAAGCATTTCCTAAATCATGCTTCTTTAGTATTTTGCATGGCTCAAATTTCTTCATCTTCAACTTATTATATGTTCCTATTGGAAACCTCTCTTTTCTTAGATAAACCATGACTTCATATCCTCTATGAAATTACTTATATCTCCACTTTTGATTTTCATTAGCCTTCTATTGAATATTCATCTTATTAAATATGCTTTCTCACATTTTCATGCAAATCCTTTAGGTGCTTTGCAAAGTAGTTAGCTTTGACACTATTCTTTTCTCCTTTGTCCATCTTCCTCAACTTTGAAGCTTTTATGAGATCACTTTAGTATACAATATGGAATGACCTAATTTATTAGTGCGCTTATTAATATAATTTTTATAAGCATATTATGCCTATGGTAAAATCAAATCACAACCCTTGCACTTATCTCACATAAAACATCTCTACAGGTTACCCAAACTCCTATTCATCACTTTAGTCTATCCATTAGCATGTGGATTTTGTGTCAAACTAAACTTCAATTTTATCTTCAACTTCTTTCACGATGTCCTCCAAAAATAACCAACAAATTTGGTATTACAATATGAAACTATACTCTTTGGTAGACCATGAAGTATCACCACCTCTTTGAAAAATAACTTGGAATCTGAACATCATCACAAGTCTTCTTACAAGGAATAAAATGTGCCATCTTTGAGAATCCATCCACCACCACAAAAATGGAACCATATCTTCTCTGTGCCCTTTGTAAACCAAGAATAAAATCAATTACGATATCATCTCATGGTCTCTCTAGTGCAGGTAATGGATGATATAGCCCCATATTCTGAATTGTTCCTTTCACTATCTGACATACTCCACAACTTTGTGCAAACATCTTAACATCTTTCTACAATTGTGGCCAACAATAATTCTCACTAACAAGAACTATGGTCTTATCTTGTCCAATGTCTCTAGTTAATCTTCCACCATGGTTCTCAATCAAATTCTCTCATGGAAATATGGGAGTTGATGAAAAAATATCAACCCTACAACTCCAAAGAATCACCTACATGCAAACACCTGTCACAGAAAGAGAGAAGCAAAAGCTATGGGGGCTAGAAACAACAAATCTATGAAAGACAAAGCATCCTTAATTGATTCAATAATAATAGAATGGAATTACAAAAGAATTTATAATTACAAAGTGATCAATCCTAATAAAGGAGATCAAAACCCTAAGAAGGGTGGAGAAACCTAGGTTGCATGAATAAATAATAAAAGAATTAATTATAACACGCCTAAAGTTTAGCTTAAATAAACTAGAGATAAAAAGGTGATTACTAATTAAATCAATAATGATTTAATTAATAAGTGATAAGGTGTCTTAATAATTAAATCAATAATGATTTAATTAATAAGTGAAAATACCTTTTTACTCTAACACCCCCCTTAAGATAAACTTAGGGAGAAGTTAAAAACCTAGAAACAACTATTGAAAGCAGGAAAATGGGTCCCGACAACAAGACCTAATTAGGTACCCAAGTACAAAAAATCTCTGTAAAGAGGAGAAAAAGGAGAAAAACCAGTGGAAAAATCCCCTCTCCAAAAATAGATGAAGACTAGTGAAGGACTAAAGAAGCCTCCAACTAGAGAATGTCTGAGAAGAAAAGGAACAACGGAAGAAAATGTAGAACACCTCTGAAGCATGAAGCTGCAAGCATTGTCGAAGAATAACTACTGGAGCCTCCACTATAATAGAACATGATTAGGTAGAGAAGACTGTAACAAAGTCTAAAGAGATGATCAATCAAAGATAGAAGGATGCCTCCAAAAAAGGAATGAAAGAGTGTCTATGTGGTATATGATTCATCTCACCGAAATGCATAGGTACCCAGCCACTGCATCCGCCTAGTACGTAGGAATAAATACTGAATACAAAAATCACTCCATCGAACCAAGGAAGCATTAGAACCAATAGTAGATATCTCCCATAATGTTGATTAGGGAGATGCATGACAGATACACTGAATTAGACTGTCACAAATAACTTCATGATGAAGAACATACAAACACATATAAATGATGGTGTCACGGAAGGGTCAATCTCTTGATACACATCATGAGGTTAATGTCATTTAAGGAACACTCACTTGACAAAGGTAGATGGAAAATAAAGAAAACATCAAACCCCCCCATGAAATTTTATAATATAGTGTGAGTACAATCAAGCACAAAATGTGCAGGATCCCAAGCATGCATCAGATTGCACTTTATTTTAGTGTGTTTACAAAAAATGAAATGCAACAGAAATAGATGTCTACAATATCCAAGAATGACAAAAATTTGTAGAAATATGAAGAACAACTAAAAATAAGTCATCCCATGCACGAAAAATGATCCCAGGACCTGAAACATCCAAGATATCCACCAAATTGCAAAAAAACAAATAAATAAATAAAATATACCCAGAGCAGAATCTAGGCATGAGACCCATGAAATAAGACAGAGCACTGAACCAACTTTCCAACGCCATGCGAAAGTTAGAAAATGGAGTCCGGATGAGCAAGATATGGCTCCTGGAGTGCAAAAAAGAACCCTGAATTTGACTAGAAAAAACCCTGCAAAATGGAAAAATAAGAAAATATAACCTCCAGATTTAGATAAAGCTCAGAAATAGATTTTCGGCGATATCTTGTTTGCCAAAAAATGATACCGTATGCTCAAGATATGAGTAAAAAACCACAAGGTGCTCATTATGAAAAAAGGGTAAGTTGTATGACGGGTTGGTGGTTGTCAAATTTAACCCAGATCTCAAATTGCGACTTCTTACATTAGCGACATAGAAACCGAGGTGGTGTGAAAACCAATGCATTTTTTGCCTCGAAAAACATGCGAAGGTCGTGCATACAAAAAGAGGGCTCATATTTCAACTGTGTCCAAATTGGACGTGTCGTATATGAAAATGGGGGTTTTGGGGCATTCTAGATGTGATCGTGAGGTCGGTCTGAGCCCACAGTACTCCAAAAAATATATCCACCCCAAATCCACAACTTTTCATAGAAAACCTCTAAAAAAACCAGATCTAAAGGGCAAGACAAAAAATCTCTCATGAAGAGAACATGGGCATGAAAGGGTGGAGCTCTGATACCATATTGGAACTGATGAAAAACTATCAACCCTACAGCTCCCAAGAATGACCTACATGCAAACACCTGCCACAAAAAGAGAGAAGCAAAAGCTATGGAGACCAGAAACAACAAATCTATGAAAGAGGAAGCATCGTCAATTGATTCAATAATAATAGAATATAATTACAAAAGAATTTATAATTAGAAAGTGATCAATCATAATAAAGGATATCAAAACCCTAAGAAGGGTCGCGAAACCTAGGTTGCATGAATACTTAATAAAATAATTAATTATAACATGCCTAAAGTTTAGCTTAAGTAAACTAGAGATAAAAAGGTGACTTAATAATTAAATCAATAATGATTTAATTAATAAGTGTATAAGGTGTCTTAATAATTAAATCAATAATGATTTAATTAATAAGTGAAAATACCTTTTTACTCTAATAGGAAATCCTCAAAATACACAACTAAATTACTTTGAATAACATCTCATATTGTAGTATAAAATCCAACCACTTGATCTTATCTAAATTTACATGCTCTATGCAAGCTCTCAAGCCTCTCCAAAATCAAGATCTTTTGGAAGTATATTATCGAGTTGATGGAACCAAAAACATTTGATCCACATCTTTTTCAACAAGTTATTCCTTCTACTCAAGGCATCTACAACTCTATTAGACTTTTCAATCCTATGCTTAAAAACATGACCCATTTCAAATGCCTTTGAATAAACTTTCCTTGACTAGTCAAATATTGTAAATCTTGATGACTAGTAAACAAAATAAATTCTTTTGGAAAAAGATGATGTCTCAATTTGTTCAATGCTTGAAATATAGCGTAAAATTCTTTATCATAAACTTAATACTTCCTTATGGCATCATTCAAAATTTCACTGATATAAGCAATGAGTTCACCCTCTTGACTCAATAATGCTCCTATGACATTTCCACTACCATCACAATCTACGTGAAATACCTTAGTAAAGTTTAGAAGTGTAGAAATAGGTTGTTCCATAAAAATTTTCTTCAACATATCAAAGCTCTTTGTTTACCCTATAGTCTATTTGAATTCTTTCTTGTCTCATATCTTTTTTTTTCTATTAGGGGTGCACAAATAGTGCTGAAATTCTCAGTAAAAAAATTCTATAAAAGCTATCCAAACCATGAAAATATCTCACCTCAGTTACACACCTTGGGGTAGCCCATTCAAGGATAGCCTTCACCTTTTCTAGGTCCATTCTAAGACCATCCGCTAAGACAAAAATTCCTAGGTACACCAAGTCCCTCACAAAATTACACTTCTTCAAGTTGATCAACAATTTATTTTCTCAACTTCTCAAAGACTCCAAATATTCATTAAATATTCCTCCAATTTCTTACTGAAAATTGGCATATCATCTTGGTAAACAATAAGAAATTCACCCATTTTTTTTTAATATCTTGTTCATGACCCACATGAATGTACTTGGTGAATTGGTTAGCCCAAAAGGCATGACTAACCACTCACACAATCCATCCTCGGTTTTGAAGGCTCTTTTCCAGCCATCTCCTTATCTAATATGTATTTGGTGATATCCACTCTTCAAATCTATCTTTGTGAAGTACTCAGATCCATTTAAAAAATCTATGATGTCATCCATCCTCGACAAGTGAAAACTATACTTGATTATAATCTTGTTTATGGCTTGAAAGTCTATGCATATCCTCCATTCTTTGTTCTTTAGTGTTAGTACGAAAAGTATCACACATTGACTCAAACTCTCTTGAATGAATCCTTTTTACAACAAACCTTGTACTCATCTATTCAACTCTTCATTCTATGAGCTACCTTAGTGGAGAACTAGCTCTAGGAATTAGGTCCATATGGTGACTTATCATCCTCATTTGTGGTAATCCTTTAGGTACATTATCAAATACAATATATTAAAACTCATCCAAAAATATAAAACTCTATAGGTACATCATCTACTTCCTCTTTGTTAGCTTTAAGAATTAAAGCAAAACACCCATGCTCATGTTTCATGCCATCTAGAAATTTTATTTTATAAATTAAACATATTCTTTCATTACTACATACCTTTCCCTAGACCTCCTTTAATGGCTTCAACATTTTTTGAATTTCATCCATTGTCAAAGTGATGTAGAGGAAGGGTTCAAATTCTCAACTTTTTATAATCACTCAAGGTAATGCTCACATTTTGTAACCCTTTAACCATATCAACATACTAGGACAAAATATGCCACTTGCAAACATACATCAATAACTTTAAGAAATGAAATAATAAAGACAATTGCTTCGTTGATATTGAATAAATCTAAATAAAAATATTTCCTCCAATTTGTATCAAAATCTAACAGTGGAAACAAAAGTTATGATATTTTCCCCAAAACTGCTAACCCTAGGGCAGATTCACACCTGTACTTACAAAAATATAATAACTTCTGCAAATATTAATGAAATTGAAAGAAACAAAAACAAAATGAAAGGAAAATCATTAATATTTCCAACCATATAAGTTTTATATCTGTATCATTTCATACTAGGCCGCGTACCAAACAAAACATCAAACATTTTTCAGGAAAAATAATTCAGAAAACTAGTACATAATGACTTCAAAACAAGTTTTCTTCCATTCCCAACCTTCTACAACACCTCCAAATTTGAGTTTGGTAACACAATTTATACAATTTTTTGTCATATTCATCTACCCAAACGACCTACAACTACCCAAACAACCTACAACTACCCATAACCAAGTTTTAAAAAGTTGTCATCAAGTTGCAAAAGTTGTCATGACAATTTTGACAGCTTTTTAACAACTTTTACAATTCTTATTCATATAACCCGAAAGATTTCAAACATGATAAAAATAACTTCAAGACTCAAATTACATAAATTCCACTCTATTTAGATACATTTGAGTGGTGATATCATGTTTGACTTTATCAGGACCTTATAGGTCACTATGAACTTAATGAATTCAATAGCCTTACAAAATGCTTTGAATTGATTTCAAATGGTCCTTAGGACCTTACAACCTTGACACAAAATTTTTAAAAAAATGAATACAAAATTATTCATGACACATCCAATGAATAGGTTCTCCTACACCATACAACCCCCCTGAAAATATTTCCAAGTCCCTTGGAAAGGAGTAGTCATAGATCTTCTCTTCATCTTCACTTTTGGTCTTTCAATCCTCTTGCTTAAGAATATGATCTTGTTAAGAAACAAACTTGGCCCTTTCCAATCTGATTTTTTTATCACCTGCATTGAAATTAACATGATAGCAATTGCATTGACAAAAATTAATTGGTTAGTATCAAGATGAATAAAAAAAATGCATCTCTGCTCAAGTCTCCATGTTAACTCCCGCCATTGCTTTTTATCATCCTTATCATTCATCTGATCACTTTTACCTTTGTTATTGATTCATCAACAACCTTTATTTCTTCAATGACTTCAACACTATTAATATCAACTTTGTCAACAATGTCAATCTTCATGCACTCTTTAATTGGTTCAACTTGATCATTAGATTGAATCAACTAAAAATAAAAAGGAAACTCATCCAAAACCATGCTTGATGATGTCAAAGAAGTTACAGGTGTATTTACCTCTTCCTCCTTCATTGAAACTATTCTTGTTTTATTTTTCTTCCTTTGAATGATCCTCCTAATGGGCCACTTGATCCTCTCCTTGATTGGTAAGCTCTATTTTTTTCTCTCTAGAGAAACTAGTTCCTTCAACTCTTTCAATTCTTGTTTCAAACTTTGTAACTTTTTATCAAACTCCATTTCCATTTCTCTCTCTTTTTCCTCTTTCCTCTTGTTCTTTTCTTCTTCTTTTGTGAACCCTTACCCTAGAAATAATCCCTCAAAAAATTCACCAATTCCTCTCTTCTTGCTTCATCTTGCCTCACCTAGGTCTCTCCTCTTTTCCTCTACCTAGTCTTTTGGAAACCAACTCACACAAAGACAACACACAAACAAAAAAAATACCATTTTCCCAATAAATTTGGGCTTTGATACCAATCTAATGTACATGCAAGGTTAAAATTCTCAACTTCTTATAATCACTCAAGGCAATGCTCACATTTTGTAACCCTTTAACCACATCAACAAACTAGGACAAAGTGTGCCACTTGCAAACATACATCAATAAATTTCACAAATGAATTAATGAAGACAATCTCTTCTGTGAGAATGAAGAACATCTAAATAAAAACATTTCCTGCAATTTTTATCAAGATCTAATAGTGGAAACAAAAGTTATGATATTTTCCCCAAAACTACTAATCCTAGGGCAGATTCAGACCCGCACTTACAAAAATGATCAGAAATTTTGCAAATCTTAATGAAATTAAACAAAACCAAAATAAAATGAAAGGTAGCTCATTAAAATTTCCAAAAATATAATTTTTATATCTTTATCATTCTGTACTAGGCCTTACCAAACAAAACATCATACATTTTTGTGGAAAATAAATTCATAAAACTAGTACATAATGACTTTAAAATGAGTTTTCTTCCATTCCCAACCTTCTCCAACCTTCTCCAACCTCCAAATTCGATTTTGGAAACAAAATGTATACAATTTTTTATAATATTCAACTACCCAACCAACCTACAACTACCCATCAACAAATTTTAACAAAATTTTAAAAAGTTGTCATGACAATTTTCACAACTTTTACAATTCTTATTCAAATTACCCAAAACCTTCCCAAAACTTTTCAAAAATCCTAAAAATGACTTCAAGAATAAAATTAAATAAATTAAACTCTATTTGGATATATTTTAGTGGTTTGACCATATTTGATTTTATCAGGACCTTATAGGTCACTATGAACTTAATGGCTTCAATAGCCTTACAAAATGCTTTGAATTGATTTGAAATGGTCCTTAGGAACTTATACAACGTTGACAAAATATTAAAACCGAAAATAAATACCAAAGTATTCATGAAACATCCAAAGAATAGGTTCTTCTGCACCACAAAGAGAAGATATTTGTATAACCATCATGTATTGCACAATGATTGAATTTTCATGATCTCACTAACAAAACATGACAAACATCTATAGGCATAATATCAAAATATACCTCACCATGTTAGTTTCTAATTTTAAACTTGAATAGACATTTTTCATTGACCAAAGGCTTGTGGCGCTTCTAATGTCTAACAATCTTTTAGGGATTCAAGTGTTATCTTCTATCTAACTTCATTTTACAATTGCACTTTCATCTTGTATGAAACACGTTCTTCCTCCGAGCCAGTTCTTTATCATATTTTAGCAAGAATATTTTAGTAACAAGGAACTCTCATCTCTCTACAACTTCAGAATGTGAAGACTCAACATATTCATCTACATGGGAAACTTGTGCATTAACATAAGGTCCTCTATTTTTCCTCCCTTAATGTTGAGGACACTCATATGCTCTATGTATTTCTCCACAATGGAAACTATTGAAAATTTATCCAATCTCTAATCCAATAAAGGTATTGAAAAGATTCAATAATTAGACTATAACCAATGAAATTATGTAATTGTATGCAATTCTAAAAATCAATTTGTACTAACATGAAAAACCATGGAAATACTCATCTTCATTTTTATGCCCAAAAGAACCTCTTTAACATTCTTAATAAACCCATCTTAGATGAACATAAAATATAACATAAATGAACATTATTTCACCATAAGATAGCTCCAATAAAGAAGCATAAATTAGCAACACGAGAAGAACATCTCACAACACATGATTTACATGGAGAAACCCTTTTGACAAAAAACTCCACACCGAAAGATATCCAAGAATTGTATTAATCCTTCAAACAAGTTACATCAATACAACATATCTCTCTAAATCACAACAACACTTCATTGCTTTGACAACCTATGAATTAACTTGTTTTATCCTTCAACTCAAACACTAAATATATAGGCATAAGTAAAACCAAAAATACAAATGGTTTCTAAAACCATTTAGGGATAAATAAAAAAAAAAAGAAACTTCCTTCTCCACCTTGTGATTTTATCTATCTTTTAAAATATCTTCCTTATCTTATCTAAGTTTTCATTTAACTTCCCCCTTTTTATGCTCTTTCTATTTTTAAAACTAAAAAAAATCTTACAAGTTGTCTTAGTTGAAAATAAAAACTTTCATGATAACTAAAATATAATTACAAATGGCCAATAATAATTAAATACATTTATGGTAAATTTAAGGTTGAGACATTTTCTCAACATTCTCCCACTTGTCGAACACCTAGGAAAAAATTTAAAGGTCCAAAATAATGATTACTCAAAACCAAATAGAAGCAACAAGATCAATACCAAAGTTCCAATTGTAGAAACATGAAACATATCATGACATCATATTCTATCATCTCCTCAAAGGAAGATTGTATGCTATGACAAATATATCATGGTCTCAAGAGAACTTGCATCATTCCTACACTCTAATCTAGTATCATGACAAAATAAAAAAATACTCTAAACCAAAAAACATCACCAAGCATATGAAGGTAATCATCCATCATCAAATGATAAATCTAGATCACTACCAAAGATCCCATTGAAATGTAGCCGATTTGCCTAGGCATCATGATAATAATCTCCTAACTAAGATCTTCATGGCCCCAATATAATCAAAGAAATAAACACCAAGAGCTCCTAAAGGGAAGAGTTAAACCATGATCTTCAAACCAAGAAGATATAATACTACAAATCCTTTGTTAGTAGAACCAAGAATATGAATCTCTTACTGCAATATAAAGACATAATCCAAGAGCTTCGCATGACACCAAAAAACATTGCAAAAGATCATCCATATTCTAATCAAAGATTATCCATGAATCACTCCACACTATTGAAAATTTGATATACTGAGGGGGGGAGGGGGATGAATCAATATACCCTTGAAAAATGTAAAACATTTAAGTAGCTACCCACATAACATATTTCACACTATGTAAAAAATAAGAGAACAAAAAGTAAATAACACATCAACACATAACACCAGATTCGTTTCATGGAAACCCAAGCTGGGACAACCATAAAGAGGGTTAGATCTCAATTATTAAGTAACCGATTAAATAATATAAAGGGTGGCTCACTATCAGTGTGGCTCACAGCCCAAAATAAAAGTGTATAATACTATGAAATAAAAAATTAAACTGATATAAGTGCATAAAGATATGCATAGATTATAGTTCTTTCTGTGGTGCCAAAATCCTTCTTTATTGATAGTACATCATATAAAATAGCTCACTATTTACATAAAAAACTAACATATATAGATCATTACATATATTAATCATGTTAACATATTGGTTGAAGAAATCAGTGTCGTTTGAGACCCAAAAGGTAAAAACAATGTGAACAATCAAAACGGGTAAATGAAGTTGGCCAAAACAAAAATATTTCTAGCACTACAACCAAATAAAGGTTTGGACCAAAATACCAATATGCTATGGTAAATTTGTCATGCCCAAATTTAACATCCAAAACGCAACAATTTTTTTTTTTGAAAAACAATTAATGTAGTGTTGAATGCAGTAGCGAGGTTTCCAAAGCTTACTAAACAAGATTCTATGTTTACATCATTATTGAATTTGATTATGTTAATAGGTAACATACTTTAGTCGCTATTAGGGTCAAGGGGAATCATGACGACCTGTCAACGTCCCTCAACCCATTCGTTAGGTTTAAGTTGCTTGATCATCTAATCAATGCTAAACCCCTAGTCAATCTGAGAGGGGAATTAAATTAACATTTTATTTGCATTGATATCCATCTTGCTAAAATAAGCGCTCCTAAGGATAGGTGGCGAATGATCATAGAAACCTAACATTAATAAAGTTGTTAATCCTATTATAATTTAATTTAATTATTCTTTAATAGAATTTGAAGATATGAGAATTAATGATTATATTTGATTTAATTGATTAACGATACATTACTGATAAATTTATCTCTATTCAATGTAGAGCATTAAGGTCCAAACTTCATTGATTAAATCTACTAATTTAAAATTCCAATATATTTAATATTACATTAATTCCCAAAGTAAATGAAATTGATGGTACAACTATATAATTACTATATTCCAATTTTAACATAATATAATGCATTATTTACTATACATTTCATTAAACCATTTAAATGCTATTTATAGGAATTAAATGATAATAGACTAGGATTATATAAAATTTGTCGCTTAATATATTAAATTATAACCCTTTATAATATGCCACTAATTCTGAAATAAACTTTATATTCGCCCACTCGAAAATCCCTAAAAAAATCTCTTTAATATTCATAGAGATGTAACAATTAAACATTAAATACATTTTTCGATAGTTTTATTAAATATCCCAATTTAATTTACTCCAAAAGTTCCTATCTTTTTTTTTTGTTTAAAATTCCAATTAGATAATTAAATCTTCATATTACTTTAAAATGCATCCTTAAATAATTCAAATAATTAGTTTATTATACATTCCATATAATTATTTACGTTCTTAGGATTACGACTTTTATCCAACTCATTAAAACATCCAAATAATCACTCCTAAGCTAATTTAAAAATAACCCATTATTGATGGTCAAAAAGTCAAATCTAAATGGAGGAAAGGAATTGCTTCCCATCATTTTCAAATTCCCATCACATTATTTAAATAACCCAGCCCACTTGCACAACCCTAACCCTAATTCAAAATTAGGGTTAGGGCCAAATTCTCAAACCCTAAAAGAAAAACTCCCATCTCCACTCTTCCCTCTCTTTCTCTCCCTCATTCATTCGAAACCCTAATGTATTTTTTTTTTTGTTTTCTTTTGATTTCATTACAGGTTCGATGGAGACAGAGGAAGCTTGACCACGTATTTTAATATCTTCATATATAAATATACATGTTTATTGTATATGTATTTATATATGAAAATATAAATATACTCTAAAAATTCAAATGTTGTTGAGCCCGAAGTTTTTTTTGTCATAGTTTAATTTTTTTTTTGTGGGAAGGGCTTTGGCCACTACTGCCACCGCCCTCCCCGCTAATTCCTTACTCAAACACAGGTGTGGGAGTGGGGGTGGGGGCTTGACCCTCTGCCGCTGTGGTGGCACCGCCCATGACCCCGCCACAGACAGTGGCTATGCCACTGCTAGGTGGGCACCGTGGTGGCTACGTCCACCACGGGTGGGGAGGCTCTGCCTTCCCTCGCCCTCCAACACAAAGGAGACCTGCGGGGGTAGGAGGGTAGGCTTTGGCCGCCCCCTGTATTTCATTACTATTATATTTTTTAAAATTTATTAATCTTTTTTATATTAATAGGTATAGTATATTAAATTATATATACGCACACACAACTGCATCAAATATCTAAACCAATGCTTTAAACACACACACACACACACACACACACACACACACACACACACACACACACACAGAATCCAATATGAAAAATAAACATCCTAACTTTATTTTAATTTCATTCCTATATCGATGTTTACTTTTCCAAATATATGTGTAAGAACATTTAAATCACAGAAATGACTATTTGTTCATTTAATTTAGTTCATACTCCTACATCGAGTAATTTTAGTAGCTACTAAGGTATGTGAATTAAATCCTGAAGAAATTTTGCTTCGCTACTATGGATAAAATATGAGTCTTTTTTTTTTTTTTTTTACAAAAAAAATCTTACTCTTTATCTAACCTTCTCAAAATATAGCATAAAACAGTAAAAAAAAGTGCAACTTAAATATCACAAATTTACTAATGAACTGCATAGTTTCTTTATTTCTTTTAAATACTGATCATAGCAATCAATAGATAACACACAACTTTCAACACACTTCCATTTTCTACAAGATTTTCCTTGCCTGGTTTTTTTAATAAGGTAAACACAATTTTTTTTTTAAATACAATGAAATAGCCATATCTAAGGAAAATACCTTTCCTTCCAAAATACTTCAACTTTTACAAAGGGGAATTTACGGCTTTTACTACATGAAACGAAAATTAAATCTTAAATAGGAACATTTCTTTTCCACAAATCTACATTGTTTACAACTACTATTCTTTCTACAAGCATATTGAAAAATTAACACAAAATTTACAAAAGTCTTCTTTCTCTATTACTTCATCCAAAATACATGGATGAATGCAAAACTCAAGAAAATGATTTTTTCACTATATTTTCCCTACATATGTTGAAATTTTTTCAAATAACATATATAATTCTTTTTAAATCTACTTTTTCATAGAGACTACAAAGCTTTCCTCTTTACAAAAACAAGACCCCTTTACATTAGCCACATAGGCTATTCATATACAAAAATGTAGATCATACAAAATCCCTTTTTCCAAGCTTTTCTCTTCTTTATTCAAGGGTTCAAATGCATCCAAAACCTACAATAGTTCAAAAGACCATGGGATGCTCACCTCCCAGCCTAGGCCTCTACGAGGCCACCCCCAAGCTTTGGGGAACCAAGAATAGGCAGGTTACACACACTCAAACACAACAATGCAAGCAAGAAAACACACAACAAGTTTCCCAACCAAGGCTTCCAAAATGGGTCTCACAAAGACCCTAAAAATGGGGTGAAGTGGAAAAAGTACCCTATGGGGAGAAAGACAACCAAATGTAAAAACATAAGCCTTCACAAAGATTTCAAAAATAACTCTTTAAGGAAACTTCCCATACTCACAACTTCATCCCTTATGACCCCCAAGGATTCAAGCCAAAGCTACACCCTTATGACCCCAAAAAACAAGCAAGGAATGGCTTCATGGAGCCCATACTCCATGTTTTATCCCTCTCCTTCTTGAATAGAGACTCTACACCCATGGGCTGTCCTAAAACCTTCACCCCAAGGCTACTCTTCCCTCCCAAGGGTGAGTGGACCTTGAGACTCCCAAAACACAAAAGAAATGCAACACCTCACAAAAGAACTCACAACACAAGAATGGAAAAACACAAAAACCTCCATTACAACACAAATGCAAAACATGATAGCATACTACAACCATTTTTGCATACACATTAAGCACAAAAAAAGAATTAAGTGAGAGCTACCAACCTAAGTCCAAGATTAAGGTAAGTAGTTGAGGATGAAATCCTTTTTGTCCAAGTCTCCTTCCCAAAGCTTCTCTAATTATAGCCAAATCTCTAAGTTAGAGAGTGGATGTTCAAACTCTCAACAATGGAGAGTCTCCACTAAAAAGGCCTCTAAAACTCTCTTGGAAAAAGGTAAGTTTCTCATTGGTTGGTTTTCCCTAAGCTTCTTAAAAATTTACCAAAAATGGATTCTAGAAAGGTAACTCAAAAAGTGAGCAAAGCCCTTGCACCCAAATGGAAGGGTTGTCTAACCAAGACCATGCTTCCAAATGTTGTTTTTCGTTCATCTTGAAAGTCTAAATTTTGGAAGGGTCTTTTGGTCAACTAAGAGTTGTCCTAGGGTTAAAAATGACCCTTACCCATAGGTATGTCAAACGGGCTTCCTAAAAATGGCTCAAACATACCCCTAGGTACCTTTCTAACCTCTCAAAAGTCCACCTAAAGCTTACCTACGAAATTCAAGTGAAAAGACCATACCTCAAGCTCCCTAACCAAGGGGTTCACATGGGGATTCTCTATGGTACTTACCTAGGTTGGTGGGAAGCCAATCCTTAAGTGGACATGTCATGGCCACATGTACACACTACAAGTGTCAAGTGACACACACCCTTTTACACATCACAATACATGACATTTCCACTTGAGCACACACATAATTTAAAATTACAAATTACAATTTGAAATGAACACATTTCAAGCTTACACGTTTACAAAATAAACACAATACAATGAGGTCTTGTCTCTTATTAGACGTGACCTTGGCTTGCATTAAATTCACATAGGCCTAGATTTGGTTCCCCAATTTTTTTCCATGGTCAAATTTCCTGCACACTAAAACTGAATATTAGTAGTCCAAGGAAACAAAACACACATAAAATTGATATACGTAATGAAAAAAATTCCATCATATGTCATTTACAACCTATTCCACATAATTCATCAATAATTCCAAAATAGTATTCACAAATCAATTCTCTCATGAAAATATTGGTACACATCGAATCATCATACAATTCTAATTGTCACCAATTTCACTTCAGAACACAATTCACATCTCAGTGCAGTTAATCATAATTGTGTCATCTTAATGATAATCTAATCCTACTAAACACAGTGCATATAATGATAATCCATCATAACATTTTCATGTTATCCATTTAATTTATCCAATCTAATATTTAATTGCAATTCCCTTTAATAATTAAATTAACATCTTTACATACAATCTCGACTCAACTTGAATGATCAGTTCATGTTCTTATACAAATAACATATAAGCACCTATCATTTATCAGAATCATAACTCATCCATTGTGAATACAATTTCCTTATTCTAATTCAATCTACGCTAATCAAACACTTAACTGCTAGTCATGATAATTATTAAATCAATAAGCCCTAATGTGACATAATGTTTTGTAGAACCGTTAATATGAGTAAGAAGCAATAGAGTACATCGGAGTCCAGTCTTATCCCAAAATATAAAATTCCATAATGTATCATAAAGGATTCACATACTAGGTCCTTAAGGATAGAGGAAATTCTATGTTGACCCGAGCAGGGTCTCTCTAAATTACCAAGCACCGCTGTAGGGATAGTCACAAAATGAGAACAAGGCTAAATTGGACCAAGTGGGTCATATAATCACCTCTAACAAGATTATCACAACAATGCAAGGTCATCTCAACTAGGCATATCATAAAATATCAGAACTTTCGAGTTATCAACTCGAAAAATATTTGCATAATTATCTAGATTAATCGTAAGGCACTACCATGTTCGCTTAGAGAACACCTTACATTTGCTTAGAATCTTGTAAAGTCTCCCCCAAACCTAGTGTCCTGAGAAAAATGCACGCAAATAAGGTTTTCTCTAAAGCCCAAGGATGCTTACCAAATTAGAGATCAAATGCACTCCTTCCATTCGATGGAATAAAGAGGGCATAACTAAATCTCCCTAACATAGGAGAAATAAGAACTGGTGGTTCTGAGAGATCCTTCATTCTAGGGAACATGATCACTTACCTACTGGACCCCAGTCTTAGCTTATACTAGGCGGAAATGGGTCCTAATGCAGACATCCTCGTACTCCCATATTCACACCAACTCGATAGAGGGTAATTTATCTCTAAGAATTTTTGTGCTCCTCCATCCCAATGCTAAGAATTTTGTTAAAAAATCCTTCCTCTGGTCCCCCAAATCTCTAACACGGAGCCTCACCAAGAGTGAAGAGGAAACCTAACCAACACTTATTCATATCTATAAATTAAGATAAGGCTAAGTTGTTACATCATCATAGGATCATCAAGGCCCACCACAGGGGCCAAAATCACAAGTGAAATAGATCGTTCCCATCTATTCATCATTGTATTTCTAAGAAAAAGGTAGATCACAAGTTCTAACTCGTATTCAGGGAAAGAAGGGACTCCATAGAGTATGCACGCTAAGTCTTATTGCCAGATTTCAATACTAGACCAATATCGAATAAGATATGCAAGGTCATCAATTGGAGTAGCATCTATACACTATTTCCAATTTCCACACAACAGAGGTAGTTGAAACATCCAATTATCCTTTATCATGCCATTAGAGTCCTTTCATGGTACATACTTACCAAAATTCACATAATGTGGTATGCACTCCCACTCATGGCCAAATGCAATTCCTGTGTTTGGAATAGCTTGTGCCACCATGCATTAATTTAATTACCGATAACTCCTCTCTTCCAACTCTAAAACAAATACCAATCTTGTCATACCATTCAAAAATAGAGTTGAGGTCCTATCTCCTAAGTTTAGTATTACCCGACAAGGAAAAATAGTACATTCTCCTTGATGTTCTCTCTTATACACACTATCAGTGGCCCACATTGGGACTGGTAGAATCACAAAACATAGGACTGACCAACATAACAAAAAACACTCAGAATAGTCACCATGATTGAAAAGTAAAATTCCAACAATAAATTTCAAAGTGAGCTCATTTCAAAAATAAATCCAATGTGACAATTGTCATAAAGAAATAGATACAAAAGTTGGTGACTAATTCTAATCACAAGAATACCCACAAGATGCTAGCCCACACAAAATGTGGAAAGTTCCACTCAAAAAATAAATATATAAAGAAGATTATTCAAAGAACAATGCAACTGACATCAAACACATAAGAGGGAGTATCCACCAAGGATTCTGAGGGAAACACTACTTAGTAACCTCCAAGCACATACCCAAGAAATGAACCACACTTACGCATCACTATACTTCCAGTAACTAAAGCAATATAAGGGCCAATATCAGTTTCCTATATCCTGCACAGGGATGTAATAATTTACCCTAGGTAGGATATCACCATTGCAAGCCCTATGCCAAAGGATCATCACAAGGTTATAACATAAATCATGAAATCTTAGAGGGGGAGGGGGAGTGCTCATTGATCCACGAAAAGGGTGACAAATAATTGCAAGGGTTCTTCCCACCACAAGGGTGCAAATTACTATACAAGTCCCAAATTGGATTCAATGGATACAAGTCTCTTCTATCTCAAGCTCTTTATCTACACTCTTTTCTATACTAGTTTGCACAATGTTGTCAATAGGAACTGACTGTGAGATAATTTCTTCTTTTCTCACTATTTCCTCTTCTTTCTCATTTGTTCCTTTCCCCTTTCTTTTGTATCTACTTTTTCTTTTGATCTGACTTCTTCTCTACATTCCTCAATCTTTTCTTCTTCCTTTTCTTCAACTTATCCTACTTTTTGTTCTTGAATCTTCTCAAAGACTATAGACGGTCCTACTAGAGAGACATCTTTCACTAAAGAGAGATATATCTAGATTAGGAGGATTCTAATCCAAGTTATATACAACCTCATCGTTAAACTTAGAAATGGGATTATCTCTACATTGGTTTGAAGGAATCATGGTATTTTTATGGGATAACATGTTTAGTTGTCCAACGAAGGTGGTTAACTCGCTTATAAGATCTTGTTTTAAATGAACTGCTTCAAATTTCTTATCCATGTGTATATGTGTTCTTTTCCTTGTTCTTCTAGCAACATCGTTTGCAATTGAATAAAATGACGAGAAATATTGTTTGCCTACAATGGTACATACTTCATTGAAAGCTTCCTTGAAGATGCCATCATCTATATGTTTTTCTTCCATTCTTATTTTATGCAACTTATTCCATAATAATTCAGGTACTTCATTTCTATAGTTGTCAATATCTACATCTAACTTAACTCCATACTATACAAATGCTTTAATAATAACTTTATTTTCTACAGGGGAAGAAAGATCATACAACTTGCCCACTTCACTTCTACCACTATCTTCTGAAATATCAAACAATATTTTTGGATCAAGGGGATTCGAACATACTTTTTTTTAGTTTTCCTTCTTTTCCTTCTTTTGATGCTCACAAATCCTAAATTATTCTTTGTTTGAGTCACACCAAATTTATTCTATTCATTTGATTCATTTATAGAATCTACAATAACTGTATCAACCTTGATTCTTTTTGCTTTACTTGTCTTTTACTTCTTGTATGTTGCAGGATAAGAGATGGTCTTCTTTATTTTCCCAGATGGATTGTCTTTTTTAGTCTTTTCTATCTTTATAATCAAAGGAGAACCAAAAAAAGAAGTTGTACTAGATGGGTTGCCGATAGAGCTATGTGCAATTCTTCTAATATCAACATATTCTTCTTCTGAAAGACCTCCTTGCTTTCTAGCCTCTTTTATAATCTTTTAAACATTTTTTGAGCATTCTTAGAGATTTTATTACTATGGATCTCCATTGATTTTTCTTGTACAGTTCCGAATCTCTCCTTTGTGATTTCAATAGGAATGGCAAGAAGTACCATGTTATAGTTCTCAATCAATTCTTCAGATTTTTTTTTTCCAAGTGTGGAAACCCATTGAATTCTTGGTTAAATCACGTTCATTATGCAATTATCGATCATAACAATGAAATTAATGTCCTCTTTGTACTTCTCAATAACTAATTTGGGGATGTTGTCCCTGTTATGTATCTTACATTGTAGAGCTGAGGAAAATCCAGTGAAGCACACATCTCTATCAATATTATCGTTATATCTTTTTAACCATTTTGCAATTTGGTGAGCCACTGGAGTGTCCAAAGACGAGAGAACACATCCATGTCCAAGTACAGTGTTAGAGAAATAAAATAGTAAACAAATTGCCAATGTTCCAAACCAGAACACACCATTCTTTATGCTTGTCTTAACTAACCATAGGTTCTCAATGAATTGATCCTTGATGAGCTTGCATAAGTCGTAGTCAGCTCCATTCACAACCATGTTGTGAGCTACAAAACCTGTCATAGCCAAAATGGATTTTTCTTTGTTAGAGTAATAAACCTTATTCGCAGTGACTTGAGATGCATACCTTACTATTGGGTTAGGTATCAGACTGAGTACAAGTGATCTTCTGCCAGATACTGCCTTTGTAAGTTCTTGAACATATTTCACCTTCACCGATTTGATTATAGGTATAACACTAGTGTCATTCAATCCTGTTACAATCTTCATTACTTCCTTGGTCAATAGGTGACAATCACCAACCACAAGAGTGTGTCATGGAATCGACTTATCTCCATTCTTACCCATTTTCATCATCACATAAATTAGGGGAATCATTCCAAACATTCAACTTTTTATCGACTAAAACCTTAAATTTAGGTTTGACCTCTCTATTTTTGGTAGCTAATTCTTTATCCCTCAACTCAAACAACTTGAAATGATCAAATTCATCAATCTTACACTTTTAATTCTTAGATCTTCGGTGGAAAAAAAATGTCGTTAAAAAATTGTGACAAACATCCTAGCATGTCGTTCTCAGTGGAAATGCTCAAACAAGGTTTGAACTCAGGATGAGGTTTAATGAACACATCAACCATAACTAGAGTAGAAAAACCAACCATTGCAAAAAAAGGTAAATGAAAGCAATTGAGAAAAATACCTCTAAAACTGGTTAAAAACCATGATTCGATAAAGAAAGCCCTAACTCGCAATTTCCATTTTCTTCACCTTCGCTCTTTTGAGATTTTTTTTGCATGAGGTAAAATGACTTAATAATGCTGTATTTAAAGTATAACCTTGAAAAAGATGCCCTTAATTTACATTTAATGCATCGTAGACCCACTATGACCACTTCCACTGATGTGAATATTCCTTTCTTTTTCTTTTTACCGAATTGTTCCCTGTTGGAGTATATTTTTGGTGTTCATAACTCTTTCATATCTTAAAAGATAAGATACATGCGTACAAACATTCTCCTCTTGACAAGCAGTCGTGAGACTGCTAATTATTAGAACCTATTTCAGTACCAGAACTAGAGAAACCTTCACTCTTCTTTACCTAGATCTTTCTCATTTCTTCTTTGACTTCTTTATTTATTCACTTTGTTGGTTCAAACTTCTTAACAATAATTGATTTATAGAATTTTTCTATATGTCTAGATTTGTTGCATTTAAAGAATCGGTTAGCCTGCTTCTCTTGTCTTGACCTGCTTTAGTTAGCCTTGTATCAATATGCATAAAAAGTATAAAAATAGCTAGTAAACTTATTGCTTCTATTAGGTTTTCTACATTGATTTTCCTTATGACCATAGATATTACAGTTAAAACATCTACTAGAAAAAGATTTGTTGTTTTGATTTAACCTATTTCTACAATTTATTGCTTTATGTCCCAACTTATTGCAACTAAAACAACAACCATTAAAAGAATGAGGTTTCATTCTTACCTGTGGTTGCATCAGAACCTTACCTTAGTTCATTTGATCAGGTGGAGTTTTATCTTCGCATGTCAAATTTGGTTTTTCTTCTTCTTTCAATTTTTGCAGTGAGAACATTCACCGATTTCGCATCCAAGTCCTTTCTTATTTTTTGGAGATCTTTCAAGATTTAATATTTCATCTAACTTTCCCAAACTGGATTTGACTCTTTCTTTGTTCTTCTTGGTTTATTCTTGATTTGACTTGAGAGTCTTGACTTCTTATTCCATCTTAATGCATTATCATATTTGCACTTGATCACATTATTCAGATGCATTTTGATCTTTTCAAATAAATAAAGGTCTAGACCAAAATACCACTAGTAAATTTGACCTCAAATTTTGATGAAACTTGGTCGAACTTTCGACAGTAATTGGTCAAATTTATGACCAAAACTTTCGTCGGTCTTTTTTTGTCAAATTTTTGACGTATTTATAATTCGTCAAAATTTTGACCAAAAAAAGGTCGCAATTTCGACTATAGCCTAGGCTTAAAATTACTGTCATTTTTTAGTGCATTGGTCAAAATTTCGACCAATACTTCCACCAACGATTGGTCAAAATTTTGACCAATGCACTAAAAAAATTGAAGAGAATGCCATACTTTCCACCAAACCAATGGTCAAAATTTCAACCATTGGTTTGGTCGAAAGCATGGCATTCTCGTCGTTTTGTTAGTGTATTGGTCAAAATTTTGACCAATCGTTGGTGGAAATTGGTTCTAGGGTTGGTCAAAATTTTGACCAATCGTTGGTGGAAATTGGTTCTAGCGTTGGTCAAAATTTCGACCAATGCTAATTTTTTTTTAAAAAAAAATGTTACATAATTTTTTTAATTCATGTATTATATTCTTTTTATTATTATTTAATGCAGGGACATCTAAACCCAGAGAGTACCAGCCTAGAAATGCAAAACGTATTAGTGCACAATCGTAACCTGGTAATAGACATACTGTTTTTTTTTTTTTAACCGAAAATTAGATCTGCTTCAGAGTGTATCATCATATTAGCTCCCAAAACCACTGAATCTAATTTCAAACAGATAATAATTAAAGGAAATAAAGGACAAAACTAATAGAGATGGCACTATAAAATATAAAAGATGAT
>MU225226.1:363000-380460 GCA_018584345.1 Thuja plicata
CTTCGAACACGCCATACCTCCCCATCAGCTGGGATTAAACCCTTGCCCATAACAAATTCTAAAATTTCTGCTAGAATACCCTGCATTTCCAAAGACCGATTCATTGAGTCCAAATCCAACAAAGAATAGTTTCATAGTCGTATGATGGAATCGCTATATGCAGAGCTGTGGGTGTGCCTAGAAAAGAACGGTCTGAGTTTTGAAGATAGTGCCCGCTCCCGCCCGCGCCCAAAATGAAAGTGGAAGTCGTGTTCAAATGAAATGCATTTCTTTTTTTTTTTTCACTTTTATGCCCCGTGTTGGTCGAAATTTTGACCAACACATAGTTGGTCAAAATTTCGACCAACACGGGATGTGTTGGTTGAAATTTTGACCAACATGGGATGTGTTGGTCAAAATTTCGACCAACACGGGCATAGAAGGAAAAAAAAAGAAAATTTTAAAACCATTTTGCACTTTGGTAAAAAATTTTGGTCAAAATTTTGGTTCAAATCTACTAGTGTACTCATACGCTATGGTAAACTACGTAACTACCACAAATATCGTTGATGCCGCTATCGATGACCGATAGAATTAGACCAATAGATGTAACAGTAAGAAAGTTGCACCGAAACATCCAAAGAGCTATCATCAATGACAACCAAAAAATAAGGGTAACCTAACACACATCGCATTATCAAGAGCTTAGAACCAAAATATTAAAATAAAGAAGATATAACATATAATGTAACAACATAAAGCTCCCACTGAAAGTGAAACTGAGTTATACATTGCATCATGATCAACATCATCACCCAAAATCCATTTAAAGCGAACAAATATTTTCATGCAACATAATATTTTGTTAAGATTCAAATGAACAACTATAACATGCACTCCAAAAATCCTTTGCTTACTGTAATAAACATACGAATGTATTAAGATGACCAACAACAAGGCCTATCAAATGAAATCTACATCAAACAATTGACAAGTTTAGCACATATGCTCTTAAAGGATAAATACATAGTCAGAGGTCCAATCTTCAAATAGTTGAAAGATTCAACCACACATTCAAATGAAACATATTATAGATAATTGGGTATAATGTGTGGATTTCCAAGACTCAAACACCAAAATCAATGCTAGATCTTAATTACAAAACAAACCCACATAGGAGTAACCATAGACCAATAAGAACCCTCCAAGACCTATACAAACATGTAAATGCCTTCATCCAAAACATTTTGAATACAATCTTACCACAAATTATAGTTACCGTGTAAAACCTACAAAATTATCTTTGTAAATCTAAAATCCACTTCAAAATCTATACATTCACATCAAATATGTCATATGAACAATGAAATTAAAACAATCTACAAAACCATTGCTTTTAGAAACATGAAAACTTAAAAAACCTTATCAAGTTGTCCAGGAGCATTCAAGTCATAAAATAACCAACTCCAAAATTCATAGGAAACCAATGGCTAGTCATCCAGTGCTTTCATGTAACCAAGGGGCGAAAGCATAAACCCAACATAAGCACTCCATACTCCAATCCAAATAGTAGGTGTTTTCACATGCGACTTCAAGGCTAAAAGCACATAACCAATATGCATACCTTTTCAGTATACATGACCACATGGGAAAAGAACATAACCACAATGCATGATAAGAGTAACGTGTTTCCAAATCAAAGCTCCAAGTCACTACTATGTAAGAGACAAACAAAAGATCAACTCTATAAAAGACAAGATCCTCAATTAGCTTTAAGAGCCCACCATAGATCTTATTAACAATATCAATTTCATGTTCTAGGGCTTCCAATATCACATAAATGAAAAACAATGTTAACACGTAGAACACTCACATTCACTATAATCCACATACCACCAACAATTTATAATTCCTTCTAACTGATTCCCACTAGAGTTTCTGGCTAAGAAGTCAAAACGAAGGAATACCCTAAACCAAAATACCATAAATACTTCACATTTAAGAACATGAAAGTTTATGCAAGTAAATGCATTTCACATACATGCACATGCAAATACATGGAAATCATGGAAACCCTTGAAGCTATGATGCCAAATATTGGGAAATTATTGGAAATTTATCTAATATCTGATCCAAGAAAAGTATTGATGAGACTCAATACTTAGATTATGCCCAATGAAATTCTGTGATAGTATGCAAATCTAAAAATTAATTTGTCTTAATATGAAAAACCATGGAGATACTCATATTCTTTGTCATGCAAAAAGATAACTCTTTAATTTTTCTTAATAAACCTATCTTTTATGAACATAAAACATCACATAAATGAACACCATTTCACCAAAATATAGCACTAATAAAGAAGTATAAATTAGCAACATAAGAAGACCATCTCACAAACACATGATTTACGTGGAGAAACCCTTTTGAAAAAAAATCACTCCGAAAGAGATCCAAGACTTGTATTAATCCTTCAAATGAGTTACATCAATACAACATCTCTCTCTAAATCACTCTAACACTTCATTGCTTCAACAACTTATGAATTTGTTGAGATGTTGCTTTTCATTGATGTCAAAACCTATGTACCAGATGGTTGTGCTCCAAGTGTTGTACATAGTTTGTCTATCTATGCAGCTTGTCATGGTAATGAATTATGTGGATGGTTGTCCCTTCTCTAGTAATGGTGATATATCTTTTGGTACATCTATAGAATTCAGTTAGTGCCGAAATATGAAGATTGATGGTTATAATTGGCTTCGATGCTCAAAGCTTATTTCAGATATCTTTTCTATCTGAACATTCATGTTGTATGATAAAATATTTTGGTATGTCACTTATATTTAGTTTTGGACAAATTCTATTTGGTGCTACCTTTACGTTTGTGCTAAAATTTGCGAAGATCAAGAATTGGTCTTGGTTGTGGCATCTCTATTAGCTTTGAGATATATCTCTTATGGTATTCTTTGGAAATGATGCTATATAATGTTATTATATTATGTATGACTATATATGGGTCCCTGGTAACATGGTATGAAGTTCTCATATGTGCAACCTATCCTTTAGGTCTAGTGCTAGCATGTTGAACCTCATTGAATATCTCAAGATTACTTTTTGTGTTCATGCCAACATGTTTTTCTAGGGTGAATTATTTATATTGATAAACAAATATATATTTATGCAAAACATCTTTTTGGATCTGAATATGAGGTTAATGTGACCCAAATATGGAGATAATGTGAATGAATACATTATGGTGAAGTGTACGAGCATGATAAGAAGTGTGAAGGTATAGTAAAGGCAAAGGAAGGAATTGTTATCTATCATTGTAGAGATTGTTGAAGGTTGACAGAAGATTCTGGACCAAATCTTTTGCAAATAGATGTTGTGCTCTTAATTGAAACTATTTCATGCATATGTAGATGCAGTTTTATCAACTCAATTTTGTTTGTAAGACTATTTCTAATCAGTCACTTTTGTGTCAGGGCAGTTAGCCCAACCGATAGTAAGACTAAGTCAAGTAGTGAGAAAATTTACAGTGAGCCCTTGTAAAAATTACCTTAACCAGTGTTTATATACATGAGAATTAGTTTCTCCATGGTTTTTCCCATCTCGGGTTTACACAATAATTCTAGTGTTCATGTGCTTTATCTTTATATCTATTTTAATTATCCGAATGGTTTAAGATTTTTCTAGATTAATTACGTTTGATAAATTTTTTATTGAATAATTGATTCACCCCCTATCAGTTATTCGAGTTTTTCAATAATTGGTATCAAAGCTTGGTCCCTTGCAGATAGATCTTAACCGCATGAGGGTGATCTTGGCAGTTTGAACAAATGACAGGAGATTACTACTACGATGAAAATTTGAGGATAATATTGGATGACATGGAATGCATTGAATCTGATAATGAGGAGTTAAACATCAAGGAAGCTAATAATTTTATCTCCAAGCTAAGGGAGAAGATCTACAAATTCAAGGAAAGACATAAAGAGGTGAGCCAAGAGCTAAAGAATCAAATGATAATATGGAAAATCTAAAACTTCAATTGGATGATTGCAAAAATACTAAAGAATATTGTCAAAGAGAACATCAAGCAGAAAATGGAAGAATGGTTCAGAAGAGTGAAGGAGATCTAAAAGATACTATTAAACAAAAATGGAAGAAAGCAAGAGGACTAAAGAAAATCTCAAAAATACCATTAATAAAATTATAGATGAAAATGAGAAGTTGGATTAAGAAATAACGATGCTAAGATTGGAAGAAAAATTTTGTGAGTAGCACAATTTTGGATCAACTTTTGTCCTTGTAGAAAATTCACAAGGATAAGGAACGATTAGGTTTCATCAGTGAATATTTAGATCAGAAGGTCAAAGAAAAAGGTAAGGAAATTGAAGTAGGTATGAATTAACAAGAAAGGTCCATAATTCAGGAACACCTACAAAAAGACCTGCGGTTAGGAAACAAAATGATCAAAGGTATTTATCATTTAATGGTCATTGTTTTCTATGCAAGAATTTTGGACATAATGTAAGAGGAGGAAGGGATAAAATATTCAATGTTTTAGCTGTCACAAGTTGAGTCATAAAACAAGCCACTGTAGATGTCAAGTACTAATACAACCAAAAAGAATGGAATGAATAATATCTTTCATGGTAATTGCTATGTTTTTCATAATTATGGTCACAAGGCTAATCAGTACAAATCTAGGGTTCAATCAATAAGATCAAATAAAGGAATGTTAGATATTTCAAATGTAGTCAAACCAGACACTATCATATTCAGACCATTAGATAAATCAGAGAAAATGTTTGGTACATATGACGAGAAGAGCCTTGAGGTGCACGAGGTACTCACTAGACTTGGAAGAGAAAGGAAAATAAAAAAAACAAGTTGAGATGGTTGGTGAAATGATGAACCTCACTAAAGAAAATATGGTAGAAGCTAGAAAGGAATTTGAATAAAAGGAAAAGGTTGCAGATGAACCTATTAATGTTGATGATGATTCCCTTCTTGAATCTATACCCTTTGCACTATCATCTAGAAGCAGACATACAAGGAGCTTGGTGAAAAAATTTGTTAGCTCATCGGAGAAGAAAGTGGGAAAGAAATATGATACACCTAAACCAGCTACACTGAAGACAACACCATCTAAATTGTTAAGACATAGCAGACCACAAGAAAGAGATTCAAGACAAAAGATTATAAATGCGAGAACACCGATTCACCCCCTCTTAGTGTTCCTCAATCCTAACAATTGGTATCAGATATTTGGTCCTTGGAAGAATTATAACCTCTTGAGGAAGGTCCTAATAGTAGATTTAATAGTTTCTAGTAGTGCTTAGAAGCAACTCTTGGTTGTGTTGATGATCTTGACAAATCAAATGCTCAAAACTCAGAGTTGGAAAAGAAGTTTAAGGATGCTGAAAGTTTCAATGAGAATCTGAAGGAACAATTGAACAAATCCAGAGATAAGGGGAAATACCTTGTTGATCAATTGAAGCATAAAGATGATTCAAAGGCCTTGAAAGAAAAATATGATGAATGTGATCAGATTAAAAAAGACAAAGATAATCTAAAACACGAATTGGAATTTGTGGTAATGAATATGACTAAGGAGATTGAAACCAAGAAAAACATTGAGCAAGCCTTGATGGATGAGACAAAAGAATGTTACATACCAAATGATGAAGTTGGACAATTGTAGATTAATCTTGAAGAATCTAGACACATTGAGAAGGAGCTTGAAAGAGTCAATGAAGTTCTTAGGAGTGAAATTACAGTAGCTAATCAATTCAACTAAAAATTTAAATCTAGTTCAACAAATCTTGCTGCACAACTTGAAATTCAAAGACCTAAAGGAGATATTGAAGGGCTTCGATTTGAGAAAGGAAAAAGTTCTAGATCAGGAGAGAAAATCAATTCATAAGAGAATCAGATTGAAGAACCTAAAAAGACACCTATGAGGCAATCAAATTTAAATGGCAGATGCTTTTCATGTGACAAATCTGGTCATAGAGCGAAGGAGTGTAGAAGTAGACCTAATGCTACATCATTTTCTGGATATTGTTTCACTTGCTACAAGTATAGACACAAATCAAATGAATGTAGATCAAAGGTGAATAATTATGTGAACTAGAGGAACATAATCTATTACAAATGCAACAACTTTGGACATATTGCAAAGAAATGCAGAATGAAGACAAATCCAATGAACACAATGTATAGAAATGTGACATGTTTTAATTACAAAATTTTTGGTCATATTGCAAGAAATTGCAGATACAACAATGTAGGAGGTTTGGTAGATAAGAAAAATGTGTAGAATGATAAAGGAAAGAAAATAATTGATGTTGATGAAGTTCATAAGGAAATAAGAAAGACATGGGTTAGAAAAGAATATATTGATGCTATAGGCAAGATCACACATGATTCTGGTGTGGAAATTTCATCAGAGAAATGATTAGGTCATTGACCTAAGGGGGTGTATTTCATGAAAAATCCTTACCTGACCCCTGAATCTGAGAAAATAGTGAATATGATTGGCATATGAAAATGTAGAAGTGAATTTATGACATGTTATTTTGTTCGCAAGAATTTTGGTGATGATCGGTGGGATCAACAATAGATTTGCTATCCTTTATTCTGAGATAAAGGGCATAAATCATTAATTGCTATCTACTTTTTGGAATGCAAAGCAATAAAAAGGGCATTGCTTGTCTTCATTTCACACCTAGCGAGTAGTAGAAGAGTTTGTATACAAGTCTAAGGTGACTTCAAAGGAGATTGAAGATATTTCTTAGCAATTTCATAGTGAAACCCTAAAATCATCATAAAGGTATTTTCATCGCACAATTTTATTTTTGAAAGCTATATCATGGATACACCTAGAGCAGTAGATATAATATAGAGTTATAGACCAGTGTTCAAGAAACATCCACACAAATCCACATAGGATGACACATACAGTGCATTTTCATCTGTTCCTTGCAGAGTTCTTCACGTCGAAGACATTAGGGAATATATTCATTGTAACTTGGAAGAACTAGGAGACAAAGAGATTGCACAAAAATACAAGGATGTCTGTGTAGATTTGGTTCTGACATATGAATAAGGGGTATTGTAAGAGAATAATTTTGAAAATGTAATGAAGTTTCCAGATTTCTTTGAAGCAGACTCAGTTTGATATGTGTTAAGAAGAGTGCATGGTAAGTTCATGTGTCTAGATAAACCTTATAAGATCACTAAGGATGTTATAAAGGTAGTTACAAGATTTTGTGATAGTGGAGAGGTGTGTATACTAAAATCTATTCAGAAGGACATATTGACAAATCTTACTAGTTCTTAGTGGGACAAGCGAGCAATGAAAGTGAACAATTTTCTTCAAATTGATGTGAGGTTTGCATCTATGGTGCTCGGTTACAAGGTATATCATTATAGTAGAGAGAATTCCATTTCTATCACAACTATATATGTTGCATATCAGATGGTGAAAGAAAATGGGGAATATGATATTTGTGAAGCATTGAGGGATCAACTCATGAAAAATATGGAGAAGATAAAGAAGGACATAAAGTAAATCTTTAAGTATGGATATCTGTTGGTATGTATATTCTTCTATTTCATCAATTAATTTCTTGGAGTAGGCACATTAAGTGGAAATAAGATACACCAGTAGCTATTCAGATCAAGGAACTTTAAAAAGGAGATAAATCAGTAGCTATTCAGACCAAGGAAAATAAATCTAACTCTAAAAATGAGATAAAGAAAGCCCTAAACCTAATTAAAACACAATAGAAGTTGAAGAAAACCCCTTCACTGCATCTTTCAGACTTGCCTAAAAAAACTAACTCTAAAAACACATAAACATAAAATAAGCCAAAAAGGGGGAAAGAAAAGAGGTAAAAAAACCAAAATTTGACTCAACCAACATCCAACTACCGGGAGCATATGAGCCCACAATCTAACTCACTAAATGCCTAATCAAATCCACCATAAGGGTCCCTCAAAGAAACTAAAAGCGAAAAAGGGGGGGTCCCCATTTGGCCAAGTGGCCAAAATGGGGTGTGTGTTGTGAAGCCACAACATGATTAATATTTCTTCTATTGATTAAATGAATATTTTGATCTATTTAATTAACACATTGATATTTTCTTCTATTTATTCATTTAATCATTAAATTATTCATATGATTTATTAAATTAATTTATCTATTAATCCATTTATTTAATGAAACCCTAAGCCTGTCCTATTTCTAACGTCTACCATATGATAAACACCCCTTATTTATAACTCTTTCATCCTTACTAATTACACCCACTTATAGAATGTAGGATAAATAAGTTCTCAAACTCCTCCAACTACCTCCTATTATCCCACATCCTTCCCTCAATATCTTCTTCCATTTAAAGGAAGCCATAACACATCTTCCCTCTCACATTTAAGCCTCTTGCATCTTTTATTGTTTGACGTCATAATTATCTTTGAGATGCTTGAATCATTTTGACACATTGCATTTGACATATTTGTATTTGTATTTGAATTCCTCCATTCTTCAATACCTCTTATGCAAAGTGCTCTGAGAGGAATAATATTTTAAAGGCAAGATTTTGTTGATAGGAGGGCAATGAAGTAGATTTTTTTTAATGCATTCACTTTTTTTAGATTGATATTTATTTTCATTCATATGATGGACTTCATTGTTGTGATGTTGGAAGGACTTGATATTCGATCTTTTCCAAAAATTCCTCCATCCACAGTTCTAAGAAGATTGTTGGAATGACTATTTCCCTCTTGTAGATATCCCAAATTTAGGAGGCTATAAGAAATTTTTGAACAAAATACGAAAAGGTAGAGTAGTTTACTATTTGGTAAAATTCTTAAAACATGTAGGGGAAGAATGAGAATGAAAAGACTTCAAAAGCATTGAAATCTTGAAATCTCTAAAGTAAATTTGAAAAATCTTTATTAATAGGAAAATGATATAATTATTTGAGTTGGTGCTGAAATTGGTGTATTTTGTAAAATTTGGACATAAGTTCTTCAAATGTATTGAAAACTATTTTAACTATTCAACAAATTTATTTTAGGGTTAAATTTTCCTTTGAAAAGTAGCTATGTTTCCATGGACAACAATCTGTAATAGGATCCTTATTGGAAAAATACTTGAAATTATTGGGAATTTAAGGCTCCTCAAGGTGCATATTATGTGAAAATGTGGACGAAATTATAGGCCATCTCATCTCAACCTGTGACTTTGTGGAAAGATGATGGTGTTGAGTTTACAAATAACTTAGCTAGTCAAGTGTAATGTCAAATGATATATTAGACCTATTTAAGTGTCAACACAAAATCTTCATTGAAAGGAATTAGGAGATATGGATTTGATAAAAAAGGTAATTATTCAATTTAACATTGTTATATGGGGAATATAATTAAGTTGCAGAAATGTTGGCAAACGATATTGTTGAACAAATTGAATAAATGATCATTGATGACGATTCAAATGCTTAGAATTCCATTAAATTGTAGGAATAATTATCTAAATAAATCTTGAGTATGAGAAGGATCGATTGCATGACTTGCAAATAATATAGCATGAGAGAAACCTTAGAAAGATAAAGATAAAATCATGAAGCCAAATTGGGGAGTTTTAATATGTTTGTATCTTTTGATTACTCAACCTCAAATATGTCTCCTTAAATTTTTCTAGTTAAGGGATTTTATGACTATAGAGAGTTTCCTATTCACAAATAGTTGGGGCAATGTTTTTGAATTGGCTCATGTCATGCACTTGAGATACTTTGACTAATTATTGGGAATAACTTAGTGCAAATGTATGAAATACATGCATAATCAACAATTCATATAAATTATTTTTACTAAACGCCATCTACATCTTCTAGGAAAAGAGGTTTGCTAAAATGATAACAGTAAATGATATTCAATAAATAGTATAGAAGTGCTATTGTATTAGCTCCAGAGCAGTGTGATGTGGCCAAAAGCAATAATGACATTGTTGGAGTCTTCCCCTTTAAAGCTCTAGAGGACAACCTTGTGATTAAAATAAACTACAAATTTGCTATGAAAAAGACTTTCTTAGAGAGGAACATGTTGCTATCTATAGACGAATAGAGCAATCGACTACGACAATGTCTATACAGAATCAGGATGCACCATTATTCACAAATTAAAATAATTGATTTTTATTTTTAACATTTTTGTTTGTGGAAGGTTAGAATTATTGATTAATTATAAAATTTTGAAAAAACAAAAGTATTATTATTTGATTTTTTAAATATTTAAATATATTATTAACTAGTGCATCTTGATCCCTACATAGCCATTTCCATCAACCTAAGGGAGCTAGTGGAAGTCTTTATTTATAAATTACATAATGATAAATGAGGAAGATATAACTCTAATGATAATGAGAAGATTATTCTTTGAAGGGTGATTTTGATTTTAAGAAAAAAAATTAGTGAGCTTGCATGTTCACTACTCTCAAGAATTATTTATATGAGTTTCTTCTTAAATAATATTAAAGAAATTGTTCATTTAACAACTTAAGTTCATATATATATTAAAAAAAATACACAAACATATAAAAGAATAATTTTGTATGTTTACATATTTATCTTAAACTTACTTTATTTCTATATTTTTAAAAAATGGTATGACAAAATACCTTTGTTCATACAATTTTTTAATTTGTGAAAAATAGTAGATATTTGTGTATGTATAATGATTTGACAATGCAATCATAATGATGTAATGATGTTAGAAATACAAATGTATAAATCTAAGATTTTAATGTACTTTTAAAAGACATTTCTATTATACAAAATTTTAAATTAATTTTATATATTTCCAATTAAAAATATATATGATCATATATTCTTTCATTGGAATTGAAGAAACAATTATTTTAAAGAAGTTTTAATGTTAAAGGAAGCTCAATGGCTCCACTAGTTTATTAAGGGCAAAAGTGAATTTCCCTTTCACTATTTTACACTTTCCTTCTAATCCATCCATGGGTAATGAGGTCAGTGAAATCAGGTGTCAAGCAAAAGTTGCCACGGGTATACCCTCCCTTTTGTCTTTTCTCCACTCCCATGGTTTTTGTGGGTTCGACGAAGCCCATAATCCAACACGGGCAGCTTGTGCCTCTTTTTGCCACTGTATAATCAAATAAGAAATTAGAATAATTATCATAGTTGGCAAATTCAAAAAGTCAAAGCTAATAGATTTCTACAATTTATATGTATGTTCATCAAAATTTCTAGATTTGATTGTGTAAATTTTTTTTATCATCAATAGATCGTATTATATAATCTATCATCTTTTCTTTTCTTATGCGTTCTTGCATTCTGATGATGGATCATGTAGTATGATCTGAAATGTTGATGGTAAAAATAATTTACAATATCAAATCTAGAAACTTTGATGAACAAATTCAAAAAGTTCAAAATTATCTGAGAATAATTTCCTTGCCTTCGCAAACTCTGGACGCTGATCATATTGTAAATAGTGCCATGCAAATCCCCTTTTCAAAAGTACTTCCTATATATAGATTCAAAGAGGGAGAACAAATTATTAAAATTAGTTTATAAAATTCTTTGATGAAAAATATTTTTATAGCTAGATTTCTGGTGTTGATTGTGTGAGTTTTTAAGCATCAACGTTTCGGATCACACTCCGTGATCCATCATCAGGATGAAAGAACAATAAGGAGAAAATTATTTCTCCTTATTGTTCTTTCATCCTGATGATGGATCACGGAGTGTGATCCGAAACGTTGATGCTTAAAAACTCACACAATCAACACCAGAAATCTAGCTATAAACTCAATAGATTGTGGAAATCTGATCGAGAAAAATATTTTCTTCTATAAAATTGTCTAAGTTTTAGAAGATCAATATTTAAAATCACAGTGTGATTCATAATGAAGAAATTGAACTACTAAAAACAATGATCACACTTTGTAATCATAATGAAGAAATTGAACTTCATTCTGATATCTAAGACAATTGCAGATAACACTTCAAGACAATTGCAGATAACACTTCGTGATTTGTAATGATAAATTAAACTTCTTCTTCTTAATGATAGATCAAGAACATTGTTTTACTAGAACTTTTAAATAATTCAATCTAATCACAAAATCTGACCCAGAACATTGTTTTTCTTGAACTTTTAAATAATTCCATCTAAGCACATATTGAAACAGAAAAGCAATTACTTGACAATAAACTATTAAAAATAATCCAAAATACTTGAAGTTAGTTGAAAGTTTCTTCATTGTTCACCTGAACTAAAATATTTCCACAGTAAACATCTCCTACAGTGCGAGCATAGCGATCTTGGGTATAGACTAGTATGCGCAAACTTTTCCCTTCAATTAGATTGAGCAATGCTTCCTTTGCCTCCTTGCCATAAGGCATTTTGCTCTCTGGTGCATCCACTCCCCTGCAATTATGGAGGACCTTCTACATTTAGAACTGTCAAGGGGAGAAGAAAAAGGCCATCGCCTTGCACTCCTTGGATCAGACACATAAATAAATACAAAACTCAAAAACCCCATGAACATTAACCTTAATCGAATTCGATATTTGCGAGCTAGAATATCATCACCAGATCTGGCTCCATCAAATACCCTGTTACAAAATTAAAAAGTTGTTAGTTAAATGCATCGATTTTTCACAATCTATGAATCAATTGAAGTTTTTTTCTGGACACAATCGAATCTAAGAACAATTAAAGTTGTTAGTTGCTGCAATATCTTAAACCTTCAAACTAAACAAAGAAGGATTCATGAGATTCTGATCATAAACAAAGAAGGATTCATGAGATTGTGATCAATGGCATTTTAAGGGACATTCATGAAGAAATCATATAGGAAATTTCACAGTTTTGTAAGACATTGGAACCAAACCTATATCCTGCATCTGCAATTTGCTTCTGTAAAGCATCAGCTCTAACATAATCCCTCCTTGTTCGAGCTTCACGCCTTTCCATAGCTGCTTTCTGCACTGAGGTTGGAACCTCTGAAGATTCTCTGGGATCCTTTGTATCCACATATACTGTGATTGTATCACCATCTGCAACAGCCTTGGCATCTACCTGTTGTGGCCAACATGTTAGTATCTGAAAGTGAAACACAAGGGAAGAGAAACAAGAAGAAAAATTTATTTCATGTCTTACTTGAAGTGTGTGCAGTTCATATTTCACTCCCTCTGGCCATTTTTGTAGAGCCTGTTCTGGAATTTGTTCAGGAATTTGTTCAGATGCAGCAGGGTATGGAAACCCATAAAATGCCAAGAGACCCTACAAAAAAAGGGAATCTCTGGTTCATTTTTACTTCGTTCAGACAAATCAGAGGAAGTTGAAAGAGGTAAAAATTTACATTGATGAAGGCCTCTGAACCTTAGACATAATGATATACCTCAACATTGACCTTGTGATGTTTGTGCAATGCTCTGACAATAAGAATTGCTGCTTCTTCAGCATTCTTAGGAGGCTCCTCCTTCCATGCTTCTTGGATTTTATTATACCTTTTGAAATAAGCATACAATTGTGTAAGTGCAAATCGTATTGAACAAGATAAGTTGAATCAAAGATTTAAATGAGCAGAAAGTTACAGAAACAAGAAAGCTAATTGCAGGAGTCATCTCATCCCTCTGAATGGTAAAAACCCAAGTGTAAACTCTATCTGCCAAGTGAGTTTTCAATGCCCATTTGAGAGTTAAACAAAAGACATACTGTGTACTTAGAAATGAAAGCTTTCAAATAGAATTGCAGCAGATGATACAAAATTAGGCAAAGGATATACCAAAAGCAACTACCAAGCAGTGCAGAATTATATGGTAGAAATCTATTGAGAAAGGAAAGAAGAAGATTATGCAGCTTTCTGTGATGAACTATGATCTTTTGTTGTTGTTAAGGCTCAGGCTTCAAATACGAACCCATACTTATCAGGACATCCTAATTCAAATGTTAGCTGCTGCTGAAATTTCCAGTAAAGGATACACACCTTAGACTGGGACAAAATGCTGGACAATTCTAGTGACCTGTAGATAAATCATGATTGCAGGAGGAAGCAGGCCAGCCATGTGAACAGAAAAATCCACTGGCCTCACCAGTCACCACTAGGTAAATAGCCAGAAAGAGGTTTTCCCTGCCTCTGTGCAACTGCAGGGGGACAAAATACTTGCTAGAGCCAGAGGCCCAAGGAGGATGAAAGGTGATAGAAATTTCACAGTTCTCTATAAGGTTATTGCGAAAGGGATTTGCTTATACAAACAGCTATAGCAGAGGTTTACTCTCTAATTTTTGAGGAATTGAATGCCTCTGCCTGAAAACAGCAGATCTGAGTTTGACCTGAAATGCTTAAACTTCATCTCTTTTTGATTCAAACTCTGAAAATGATAAAAAAGACTGTGATCACATTGCACCTATTCATATCAATGTATAATAACTATTAACTTCAGAGAAGCGGAAACATACCATGTAGCCTGTGTTTTCTTTGAAGCCTCTACGTGCTGGCTTAATCCTTCTGGCACCTTAAACAATACACAAGCCCCAATATCAAAATTAACTCGTAAAATGTAATTCTGAACAAAGAAGTCAACGCGTTCTTACTCTATCAGAAAATCAGACAACACTTGTTTTAGATTGATATGCACGATTATATCATTCATACATAAAACGAGCAGAGAAAAAACCGAGTGAAAAGGCATCAGATCCGGAGATAAAACTTGACAAACCGGCTTTCAAATTGATCACAGAATGATAATTAACATAATTGAATATCCAAAACTCAAAAAACCAAGGGAAAGGAGGAATCAAACAGCCAAAAACGTACCCAAATCCCAAAATTGATACAAAACCAAAGACATGGCATAATTTTATCTTGTGGGCAAGCAATCAGGTTGTTAAATCGATCAGATTTCTACAATCCATTGAATTTGAGCTTGAATTTCTGATTTTGATGTATATGTTTTTAAGCATCAATATTTAGGATCACACTCCGTGATTCATTATCAGGATGTAAGAGCGGAGAGCAATAAGGAAATGTAAAAATAAGATGATGGATCATTGAATGTGATCCGAAACGTTAATGCTTAAAAACATACACAATCAAAACCAGAAATTCAAGTTCAAAATCAGGTTGTTGTTAAGAAAAAACTACGACTGAAGTAACAAAAAACCAAACAATGAAAAAAAAAACCAGAAAACAAGATCTCTGCTCTGAATTCTTAAGAATACCTGGCCAGTGTTTTCAAATTGAAAGAGATCACGAGCCAATGCATCGAAACCAGGACTGACTCCTTCAAAAGGACTAGGACTACAGCATTCCTCATACAAACGCCTCAGTGCATTTCCCATGGTATTTCAGGTGTCTTGAATATCACTTCTGAACTTCCAAGTCTGTATTCAATCTATATCCGTTCGTCAACGCCTATCTTCAATGCACATCTATTGTGTATATATCTTGTGTAGAACAAAAACAAATCCTATCCGAATTCTGAGAATTTGGGCATTCTAATATAGTTTTATATTTTACAGAAGACGACGTATCCAGGCTAACCAGATGATTCATTTGTTACTTCATTCCTCCCTTCTCCCATACTCCACCTACTACGAAATTCTTGCACCGTGTACAACAAGCAAACACGTTTTCTAGCCCATCGTGGGGTATAGGATGTACCCATAGTTCTCGGATCAGTCATTTGGCGTAGGATTTTACTACAGTTGACTGGTGAAATGTTTGATTCGAAGGAGAATAACAAAGTGGTAATTGAATCTGCTGTTGGCCACTTTGAAAGATGCTTACCCCCCGTCCAAAAGACATCAAAAATTTGCTTTCGAGGTTCTTCATGAAATATGTCTTCCACGCATTAAAAATATTGTTCTTCTAATTTCAGAATTTGATAAAGTACTTTTAATTGATTTGGCAGCAGTCTAGGATGTTAGTTAGCAATTAGTTTTGGTTAACCAAATTCTTAATTTGTGTCTATTTGTGATCACATGCAAAATTGAAATATTGTGGATAGGGTCAATTACCTCTGGGTTTGTTTGATGCCCGTGCTTTGTATTTCTTCTTGATTGATTAAATTTTAAACCTCTTTTATTTATTTTTTAAAAAACTTCTACTTTGATTGGATATAATGTGGAGTCTTCTAAATTAGACTTCTTTTGCACCTCTTCAAACAACAAAGTTCTCAAAAGTTAAGGCGGAATCAAATTCAAGGGTGTCAGTTGTGTAAGGATTCACTTTATGAATTTACAATTATTATGACTAGCAATCGCACCTTAGGGTGCAATGGGTACGCCGAAGAGATATTGACGGTCAAACAGGGAAAGAATATGGTCTATTTTTTCATATATTTGTGCAACTAATAAGGTCAGTTGGAAGAAATAATGTTTGTGCAAGATAGATCTAAATAGAGAAGTGATAGGTACACATATAAATTAGAAAAACCTCTAAATTAGGAAGATGATCATGCTTCATTACTAGAAGCTTTAGCCTCAAACCTTATCACAAACATTAAACCTTAATCCTAACCATAATTGTAATCCTAAACAAGATCATAACCCAAACTATAAACACAACTGTAACCCTAATCATGACAAACTTAAATTGTTATCTTAACCCTAACCCTAATAAAAACCCTTTAACTTTAACCATAAAATTAGCCACATTCCTAAAGCTAACCTCAATCCTAACCTAAACCCTAACCCTAATAAAAATCATAACTCTAACCATAATAGTATTGGAGCTCTCAATTTTTGGCAAACTTTGGAGTCCTATAAAGTGATAAAACTTTAAAAAATGGAATCCTAAACTCTATGCCCAATAATTGATGATATGATGGAGTACATGAAATGGGATACAAAACTATATTAATTTTCAATTAAAAGTTGATGGATTAAGGAAGGAAGCTCTCTGATAGGAACAATCAAAATTCTGTAAGCGAAGGTTTCAAAAAATGCTAGAATTTCGTCTTGCTGCAAAGATGATGCCAACAGAGGTTGAAGATGGTCGAATTTTAAAAATCTAAAAACGACCCAGTTCGGGAAATCAAATTTCCTATCTCCAGCATAAATCTTAGCTTTTCACGATATGTTTTGGATTTTTGACCAAAGACAAATCCGAAAGTTAGGTAGTTATTTTTTAGTTAGTTTATTGTTTTTTCAAAATAATTTGTAATAAGGGTTGTGTCTTTTCACCTTAAAGAGGTGTGAAAGATACTCAAAAACATATATATACATAATATAAAATGTAAAGAGAATACAATATAATATAATTTCACATATTTGGATAGTTTTTAATCAACATGTATAACATAGACCTGGATGTACTATTTTTTCAAAATTAATAAAGATAAGTCCTTTTTCTTTCACATGTGTAATAGTTTCATTATCATTTTACAATTAGTCCCTCGGATAAACCAATAGAACTTCTTCAAAGTGATA
>MU225226.1:380632-399712 GCA_018584345.1 Thuja plicata
GGCACTGGTCTAATCATTATTTGGATTATAGTTGTTCAGTTCATTGTTATAGTTTTGTGATATCTTATCTATCTATTTGTTTCAATTTACATACATATATACTAAACATTCTTTCAATTACTCAAAGCATTTCAGTTTACAGTTTATGATATATTGCTTACAATTTGATTTATTCAAGCCTACTTGCCATCTTGAGAGATCAGTTTAATTTTGTACACAAGTTATCTGCTATAAAATGTCTTAAACCAGTAGACAGTGGTTAAGGTAAAGGTTCAGCCACCTTGGTCTTGCAGAGCTAGAAGTGCAGGGGAAGAGGATCATAATCGATCATTCCCGTTAGTTGGCCAAAAACAATTGGTTTTCTAAACATTGGATTGGCAAGTCCATAGGAAATCCAATTCAACATTTTTGGGCACCAACAAATAGTAAAGATGATGTAACCCCTTACCCTAACTATAATTATAACCCTAAACCCTATTCACAAACTTAACCCCAACCCTAACTCTAACCCTAACCCTAATCCAAACTGTAAACCCTAATCCTAAAAAAAATCATAACCCAAACTCTAAAGCCAATCCTGATCCTAACCATGGTGTAAATCTAAACTCTTATTCTAACCATTATCAAATCCCTAACCCTAACCATAATTACAACCATCATATCAACCTTAAAGATAATTATAATTGTAATCCTAAACCTTGATCCTAACTCTAATAATCACACTAACGATGTTGCAAGTCTTAACCCTTACCACAATCCAAACTATAATCCTAATCCTAAACCCTAAAACATAATCCTAACCCTAAACTCTAACCACGACGCTAACCATCATGACAATCCTCACCATTATATGTTGTTTATTATTTAATAAATTTACTTAAATATTTAATAATAAAAATTAAACTTATGAAGTTGATAAACATGTCAAATTAAAAAGCACTTTTAAAGAAAATTTAAAATTGAAAAATTAATAATATTATGTAAATTAAAATGCAAATCTAAAATATAATTATGCTAGCATAATTAAAATTTTAATAAATTTTAAAAATGTAAATTTAAATTAATTTTAATAAACATTAATTGTTGTTTACATTTTGATAGAAAGACATAAATAAAAATTAAATTTTAAACATAAGTTAAAATTAAAATTTAAAAATAAATACAAAAGTAATCATATGTTATATTTATTTACATGTATTATAATTAAAATAATTTAAAAAAAACTTAATTGTAAAAGTATAAAATATAAAAAGTATCACTCTTTAATTAAAAATAGATATATATATGATTAACAAAATTTTAATTATATTTATTATTAAGTAATAATTTAAATATATAATAAATAATAACTCTATAGCTTTAAAATTATTAAATTACAAGATAATGTTAAATAAAATTTGATTAATATTTAATATGTATTAATAATTTAAATAAATTATAATATATTATACTCAATATTTATTTAATATATAAATTATGAATTATATTGTATATGGCATAAACGCCTAATTTTCACTTTTATCTTTACAATTTCATTTTTAAAAAATATCTCTAGATTGCCTTCACAAAAGAAAGTGGGAGTCCTTCACAAAAGCAATGCAAAAAAAGGTAACACTATCTTCAATGTAAAACACCAAAATTTCTCGGGGTAAAAGGAAAAGAGAGAGAAAATGCGGGAGTTCCTCTCTAGACAATTCCAAACTTTGGGCAAGTCAATTAACGCACACAATTATGCAAAAGCCAAGTTTTATTGAAGATCAATGACAGTGGGACCGTGGGAGGAATTTTCCAAGCGGTGTCATCAGCAGGTTCTCTTGAATCTAAAGCTATTTACCAAGAATTAATCAACGCGAATTAATCAGCGCTCCTTATTAGTTCAATTGCCTTACAAGGCCTCTAACGTATTGTTCACCATTAATATGAAAATGAACTTGTAGAACTTCATAGAAGGAACACCTTCGGCGTAACAAATACTTACAAGAAATTAAGCATAGACTTGAAAAACTTAAAGGGAGATCATATAATGTCCAACAATTATTACTAGCCATGAAATGTGATATTAATTTTGGTCATTTATAAATCAATATTAATTAGATAAAAGAATTAAGGCTCTAATCTTAAATTCATAATGATAGCTTCTACGTAGAAGATCTCATATATTTAACCTATACACCACTAGGATTGATTTATACTTAATATCATTTTTTTTTTTGTATTTTTTAATAAAACCTTAAAATACTTACCAAACTCTATCTTTCATCTACAAACACATGAATACATAACGAGTAACCTTCGCTTGGTGAATTGATCATTTATAAACAATTATAAGTTAAGAATCTAGCTATAGATAATACCTTTCTTGCACAAATGACATTATTTTCTATTTAATATACACATGATGTTGCTTCTTGATAACTAATAGAACTTGGATCAACTTCTCCATAGGTAGCAAAATATCAGAACTATAGGTACCTTCACTAGCTCCATAGTAGGCTCCATTGATAAGTATGTAAATATGTCATACCATATTGACTTGATTTGAAGATGACCTCGTTGTATGCACTATTATAATCTCCATACAATATTGATGTGTGAGTATGTGATTGAGATTGTTTGTTCACTCTTTTAACACGTCCAAGTTGATCTCGATCTTCAATGGAGCCTAAAGACATTGCTATTGGCAGGCAACCCGTGAGAAGCATTTCTTCTTCTAACATGTATGCTGTTCCTTTTTAAATTAATGTCTACAATTTTATTTTACATATAGCTATTAAAAAACTAAAGACCAATGAATAAGAGGGTTTTCGATTTAAAGGATAAAAAAATTGTATTACGGATTCAAAATGGAAAGTTGTTAAATCTCAAGTGTATGTAAATTAAAAACATATCTTTATCAACACTAAAGGATTAAAAAACTCTCTCTCTCTCTCTCTCTCTCTCTCTCTCTCTCTCTCTCTCTCTCTCTCTCNTATCTCTCTCTCTCTCTCTCTCTCTCTCTCTCTCTCTCTCTCTCTCTCTCTCTCTCTCTCTCTCTCTCTCTCTCTCTCTCTCTCTCTCTCTCTCTCTCTCTCTCTCTCTCTCATTTTTATATCTCTTTATATATCTCTCTATCACTCTATATCACCATCTATATCTCTCTATATATTTCCCTCTTTCTGTATATCTATTCCTTCATACCTCTCCCTCTTTATCTACCTATATATTTATCTTTTATCTCTCTACCTCTCTTTGTCTATCAAGCGGCCTCATGTACAACACGTCTGTTTAGCCTTGCCATATTGGAACTTCTTGAGTCAAATAGCCTCTTCTTTAGGCTTGGTAGTATACGTCGAACCAAAATAATTTTATTTAGCTCATCCCCAACAATAGGTTTGTATTGAGGTAGACTTATCCAAGTTGGTCAAACTGGATACACCCAATATATCATTTATATCAAACTCTCAAACATGTATCGATGCCAATGCTCAAAACACAAGATTCAAGTAGCCCTTTGATTCCCTGATACTCAATGTCAATGTTCAAAACACAAGATTCAAGATTGCCCTCTAGTTTTTGGATGTCCAAAGGCTTATGTGCAACCCTCTTATAGCTCACCGCCTTCTATGAAAGAAGAGGAAGGTTAGTCTACTTTGATTAGCTACAAATCCAAAAACTATAGTATTAATAACTCGTCTCCTCTAGCTTCCTACGATGAGAATTGGTGTTCAAAAAATGTTTCAAAACCTCCAAATTTAAGTAGTACCATCCTCCCCAATGGAGACATCTGGTGATGCAAAATTTGTTTGAAATCCACTTGTAATGTAAGCCTCATCATGATTGATTGTCATCAATGTCTGGCATGCTTCCCTTCCTCTTACCAAATAGAGTAGGTCTCATAGTTTTCCGAGGTGGCTAGAGAAAGGAGAATTTAATCCAACAAAAGGGTAGCAAGTATCCACTTCCAAATAGAATTTTTTTAAGCGAGTGAAGTTATTTTGTAGAATAGTTATTCCACTCTAGATGAGTTAGATAACAAGGAGATGCCTATTGACAGTAATATGAATTGTATTTCATGAAATGTTTCAAAGTCTAACGAACCTCCCATAGAAATACATTGTCCATGGTATTCGTTTGTAGTTCCCAATTTTAGACATTCTCTATTTAGAAGAGGTCAATTTTTTTTTACTACTTGCCATGTGATTTGGCCTTCTGATCATGTTCTATTTAGTCACTATGAGGTGGATCAAGGTGGTGTTGTCACCTTTTTATCTCATACATGGCATCAACATTTAGTTGATCAAGGATGTGACCTTACCAACTAAATTCTATGGTCTCTTTTCAACATTAACAACCATTCTTTTGGTAACTATTAATGTTTACACTTCAAATGATGTTGATAATTCTTTTCTCTAAAGATAGGTCATTAATTTAATACCAACTACCACTTGGGTTTTGTGTAAATATTTTAATATGATCGAAATAGCCTATTATAAATGTGGATCCTTGCCTATGCATTGGACAATTATTGAAAGAGATGTTTGGTTTTTCACGTGCAATAAATTGGGGATCTTTGATCCCAATATTGGTTTCCACTAAGATCATATGACATGGCACACTTAGAGTAATTTACAAGCTAGGCCCGATAGAGTTTTGAAGCAGCTAGATCATGCCATGATGTTTGTTCAATATTTTTTCACTTTTTCTAGTTGTTATTCCTTGCCAATGGAGCCTTTGCTAGGAATTATCCTTTCAAACCAATTTTCAATGTGGTTGTGTATTGAATGACTAGTTGTTAAGCCCAAGTTTATGAAGACAAAAATTTTCCTCAAAACGTTGTCAGAAAGCCTCATCAAATCACATTTAACATGTCTAGAATTTAGAATTGTGCTCCATGCATAGGTTTAATTAGGTATCTTGGTTGAATGATGACATAACATGAAATTTTTATTCCATCCATATTTATGGGCATTAGTTAGTCTATTTTTGTTAGTATTCTTAAATGCCACCACCTTTGACCTTTTCCTAGATATTGCCACTTTGGAATTGTAGCCATTTGATTCTATCACCCAAATTAACAAGGTGTGTCTCCCTAAAATTTAATCAACAAAAAGAATGTTAAATTGAAACCTAAAGTTGATGATTCTAAAAATATTAGTAATTATTGGCTAAACCACTTTGTTGAATTTCTTTTACAAAATCATCACCAAAGCTTTGGCTCTCAAGCTTCAACCTATGCTTCCTCAACATCCTAAGTAAATAGGTTTCATTAAATCAAAATTTACTGTGGATATTTTTTAGGAAGGAATGGAATGGGCTCACCACTTTCAAAAGCCTACTATTTTTCTCAAGATTGATTTTTTAAGGCTTATGGAGTTACATTGAAGGATGTTTTATCCTCTCCATGCTTTAGGTACTTGGATTTGGACCTCATTTCATCCAATCTATAGAGTTTTTTGGTGAATTATTTAGCTTGCGTCACTATTTTTAGCCAAAAAATATTTGATTATTGGGCTTCATGAGTTCATTTATCAATGTTTCCTTCTTTCCCAAGGACTTTATGTTCTTGTTGCTAAAGAATTTTCTTACCTCCTAGCTCATATGATCTCACAATCTCTCCTCAAGAGGATAATCATTCCCAACTCTTCCTAATAGTTGATCAATGATCATTTTGTTTATAATTATTTTCTCATTCTTATTAACAAATAAATTAATGTCTCATGAGTTCTTTAATGCTTGGATATCTTATGTCAAGCCTTTGGTTCAATTTAAGAATAAAATATTGAGTTCTCTAGGCAATCTTTTCTTCCCAAAAAGAGTTAGTTGGAATATTATGGTTGGAACTTGATTGATTAATGTGAAGCATTTCATTTTCTCAACATACCCTTTTCTTTTTAGGTCTCACCCTCTGCGTTGTGGCAAGTTGTGATTGACATTTTTTTTAAAAAAAAAAACTTAGTTTTTGGATTACCAATACTCTTTCTTTGGCTAGTAAATTCCATATAATTTGAAAAAATTTAGATGACACACATGTTTATTAATCTTCTCATTAGGTTACTTCTAATAATTCATATTTGTGAATTAAAGAATTCATGATATATTTTCTCTAGGATTCCAATGAAGGGCATCAAGGCTTCCATCACACGACTTAAGATTTATGTTGCATGTCTCACAATTCTAGAGGTTTAGGATTGATTTCCATCAATAGATAAGGCATTTCCCTATGTGTTAAATATATTAACAAATAATTAGAGGGAAATAAATCTTATAAAATTCTCATTAATAATTACAATAATTCTAGAATGCCTACAAGTGCATCTAATTTGGAAGGGCCTAAACTTTGATACTCTTCTCACCATGTGAAAAACTTTCAAGATTGAGGGAAATTTTGTTACCAAATGTATTTGGAATGCCTAAAAATCTATCAAGCCCTAACTTCATTGAGTTCGTAACAATTTCCACAAAAAACCTTTCCATCAATCAACACTCTATTTGATGGTCTTTAAATCTCTCTTTTCAAGAAAGGCTATTGACCAAATTCCCATGGATCCATGCCTTGAAATTATTTAAGAGAGGTGTCTATGAGTTTCCAAATTTTATCAATAGAACCACTAGTAATTTTCCTTTTTGACTTGAATTCAAATTGAAATTTAAGCTTGCTAAAGACCAAGAGACTTTTCAATACATGGTTGATTGTATTCCTCCCATATGCTTCATAAGATTAGGGTTAAGGATTAAAGTGGTACCTAAACATATCATTTTAGAATTACAATAATAAAAAGGATATTATGGTTGTCTCCATATTCCTATGGAATATCTTCAATGATAGCTTCAATCCTCTAGTGAGATCTAGCATCCTCAATTCAAATGCATTTGTTAATCGGTTCTAGTGCCTAAGTTGGTCCACTTTGCCTAGAACAATATTTATCAAGGAATTCCTCTAGGTGTTCATTTGGCTCATATAAGTATCCCAATCCTTATTATCCATTTTATACATAGATGGAGACCTCCAATAACCTTAATGATTTTGTCCCAAAGATTAGGAAGCTTGGAATTGTTAACTATGATGAGTTGTAGAATAATAATGAAGGGTTTATCTACCAAAGGAATTCTCTTTGATTGATTGTATTGGGGGGTCTACATTTATTAGGTTGGTTGATTTATTTCTCTTGTTAAGTTGGAAAAGTGAAGAGGTCTCTTTTATGTTGGGTAGTTTATGAGAGTCTATTTTTATTTGGTCCAATAAATCTTCTTCTATATTGGATGAGTTGAGGTGTCTTTGTTTATGTTGAATTGTTGAGTTTGTTTTTAGATTTTTAAAGTGTGATGACTAATTTACTAAGAAATTAGAATGTTCTTTGAATCACATATCATATTTCCAAAAATATTGAAGGCCCTACAAAATTTATTGTAACCAATACATGCTCACAAAGTTAGTTCACGTGACCATTGTCCCCTCTCCCCTCATAGTGAAAGGTTTTGAATAATCAATTGTAATTAATATTTGTGAAACAAAATAAAAACAAGAATTAAATTTTCTTGAATAACAAAAGCAGGTTCTAAGGTCCTTGGTTTCACCTATTTAAATGGAAATGTTCCAAAATCTTTCAAGAGAAGTTTACTTTTAAGGAAGGTAAAAAATATTTTCTTATACATTTGCTTTAAGATTTGATGCTCTAGTGAGCACACTATCAAGGAAAGTGAGAAATATTTCCAAATAGTAAATGGGATTTGTATTATGAATAAGGGATAACTAAGGATGATTTTATGATTAGGATATATTTTTAGGTTAAGGTTTTTGTAAGGAAATGAAAACCATTAGGTCAATGACATTTTATAGTTAGAACTCAAGGTTAATATTCTTAGTATAGGTTTATGTAAAAGAACTTAAGACTGCATTCCAAGGAATCGCTACGGATTTACCCTTACTTCACCAGTCAAATCCTTACTTGAAAAATGGAGAACATTCAAAAACCTAATTGTTATGTAACTTATAATATTCAAACTTGAGAATTGAAGACACAAGAAATGTTTATATTTTTATAGTATCGATATAATTACTATTATATTTACATAAAAAAAAACTTCATCTAATTTTCACAATGATAAACCTATTACATTTTATTGAGAATCTAGTGTGTACTTATAGGGATAGATCCCTAAGATTTGTATAACCTAAAGTCTAGGAGATATTTGTCCATCTCTCATTCATTGGTCTATACTCTCTGTGGTATTGATAATATAAACTCACAACTTCTTATAAATTACTAAAAGTGGGTTGGTGAACCAACACAACTGACATGATTTCACATATAATGTGACATATTCCTTAAACCTATTCTAATTATATGTGTACATGTCCTGATGGTCTATTCTTAATCCTTCACTTACTCATCCACCTACATGTTTTGAAATCACAATAAAAAATCAACCCCAACCTCTTTAATTTCAATTTTTAAATTTGGCCCATGTTATCTCCCTTCAACTAGTTGTATTCCAAATTAAAGCATGAAACATTTCAAGTTGTATTCTATGGTGTTGTATAAAAGGACAACCCCTAATTCATTTTAACACATTTTGAATCTAGAATCCATCTCTCATTCAAGAACCATATTTAAGCATTCAATAGAAAAAATTAGTATTTACATACTTAGTGACAAATAAACATATAACATAGTTGGTTATTGTCTTCAATATTTTCTCATAAGTCATTTAGTTGGTTTACTTAAGGGTTTTATTGAGGAGAATATTATCCCTCTTAGTAATTCATTAAAGTATTAGGATCACCTTTTCCATTTCTAAATCCTTCTTTCCCTTTCGTCCTTGTGAAAACCATCAAAAGAGAATTAGGATTTTAAATATCACTACCATTAAGTTGGATAAACACTTTGCATCTAGATTGGTAATGAATCCAAATTTCTGTATAGGTTTTATCTCATCTACAAGGTCTCACATCTTGAGATTAATTCCTCACATCTTGAGATTAATTCCACTTTTCTCTTGTGTCATTGGAATGTTGAACTAGTTTAGCGCGATGCAATTTCATATGATATCAAACACCACAAATCTATGTTTTCCAAACATCAAGGTGATTATATATTTTATAGTTACAATATTTTGTAGTTGACAAGTTATTTGTGTTCCCATAAGGTTGATTCTACACATTGAGCTCAATTTCTCATCACAGATTCAATCCAAGTTTATTTCATGTCATTGATATCATGTTTGTCTAGGAGATTAAAAGAAATGGCCTTTGTCTTGCTTATCCTTTATTTTATGTATGGAGATATTACTCTTTTCTTCATACTTCCCATAAACAAGGTAGAAGGGTATTCATTTCTTTTTATCCTTGATTCTCTATTTTTTTCATTGGTAAAGGTGAGGACCCTTTTCAAAATTATATGCGGGTCATGGTTTTATCAATGTCCAACTAATAGGTTTTTAATTGGTATATGCTTCAAATTTTTCTAAAGACAAATATGAATTGTGGGATTGTATTTCCTAAAATATTCCCAATATTGATTGTATTAAATACAAGGAGACTATATTATGGTTGAACGCTGTAAAGATTGTAGTTGGCTCAATCATATCAAGTTGAACAATGAACAATTGACAAATGATTCTTTCATCGTAATATAATTGGTGTAAGACCCTATTTATAGCAAAATGGTTAGCCATGATAATAATTGGCATACTTGATCTAATTTTAGATTTGGGGTGAAAGAAAGCTTAGTTCACTTGATAGATTCTACATATCCTCTAACCTTTGTATTGTTCAAGATCCTCTATCTTTTTTGTCAAAGTTGATAAGTCTTCCACTCTTTTAAATCATTTCCCTAGCATTTGTGCTATTTCGAGGCTTGACAAAACAAAGAGGTTTCTAAGGTTCCCTACAAACTTGATGTCTCTCATTTATTAGCCATTGGGATTCCTTACCCAATCCAAATTAAGGGGAATCATATAGAGAATGATGGCCTTATGTCATTTCTCAATGTGTTGATTTATTACATGCCTTTGGTGATAGAATGACATGGAAAAAAATGTAAATAATTCCTTCAAGAAAAGATTGAACACACTAGGAAATTACATTCCCAAAAAATCAATTTACAAACTTTGATGGCTTCCATAGAAGCTCAAATTCATAAAATGGATAATTATAGAAGCAGGGATCTAAAATCAAGACCATGTTACACTAGGTTAAGGAGTGCAATAGGGTCTCCAAATACTTCTTCAAGTATCATAATTATAAGCATAGGAAGGAGTTTACGTTATCTATTCAAGATGATATTGGACATTTTCATATCAATCTAGAAGAGATTAAAGTTTTAATTTAGACTTAAAAGATAAGTAAACTTTTAGAGAATATCCTTATTGGAAAAATGCTCAAACAATTTTGGAAGATATGATTGAAGATGTTATCCCCAAAAAGGTTGATTACAATATTTGCACAGAAGACTAAGAACATGTTATGTTTCTTATGCCTTCTAATAAAATTCCTAGGATTGAAAAGCTTTCAATGGAGTTTCCTCAAACAATTTGGCATTATATTAAAGATTATTTCTTTTTGGTACTCTAGGAGGATATGAAAAAAAAAATTCTCTAGGCCCTAGTATTAATAAAGGTTTAATTAAACTAATTTTGAAATAAAAAATGACAAACTTATTTTTAGTTTACGTCTGATCACTTTGCTTAATAACTCTTCTAAAAAAATTTCTAAAGAAATAGTTGGAAGGATTAAACTAGTTGTGAAAGAAATTATTGGGCTAGAATAAATTGGGCTCCTTAGTAAAAGTTAACCTCGTCTATAAATGGGAAATATATAATGAGACTAATAATCAGCCAAAACACTATTCTCAATGAGTTGGATTTCAAATTTTTGCTTGGAAAATCTTGAAAATCTTACATTCCAAACTGACCATTAGTGATACGTTTAGATGCATGATGGCCTAGCCAAATTGCTAAGATTTTACTCTAACATTATTTTTCAAACTATTTTTCTATGTTATCAAATTCAAGGAGTTTCCAACAAAAACATCAAAATCAACAATCACTTGGACAAAAGATCAAATGGAAAAAATATTAGCTACATAAGAAGATACTATATCTTCCAAATAACTTCAACTGATGATAAAGTGTTTGGTTTTTTGTCATATTTTGTTGAATTGTTGCAATGTTATTCATTCATTTCTTGACAACTTGTTGGTTGCCTTCTTATTGTAATATTATTTTCTTATATACAAAAGACATTCAATATACAAAAAAGGTAATTGGTATTGAAAGGGAAGCTCTATTGATTTAACATATTGTTGGCATACCTATTAATTATAAACTAATACATCAATTGGAGGATACAAGGGGACAAAATTTATAAAAATAAGAACTATCAAGCACTGATAATATGTAGTTACAATATGTATTTGTCACTAAATTAATTCTAATACCTAAAAGTTGAGAGCAACAATACCTTTCTTACAATGTTTTCTAAACAAACAAATATACCTTAAAATGCATTTATAGTTATATTGACCATAGTGGCTATTTTTTGCAACATCCCTACATGCATATATTGCATGACAATAAAATATTTCAGGGAAGAAATATTTATTGAGTACATGTTTTAAATAAAAGGGTTGGAAACACTTCTAAGTACCACATTCTAATCATACAAGTATTCAAAGTGCATACTAAAAAGTTAACAACAATTAATGGTTAGTAGATATGTATGATCCATCAAAATGCAAGCAAAAATTTAATAAAAATACAAACATCAATTCAACCTACTAGGTGCATCTATTTGCACTCATAAGAGAAGGCAAACCTTATCAATATTTTAGACATGCACGCCATATTTAAAACTTGTACAATTGCATTATTAAAATTCACAATTTACATGAAATAGTTCATTGCCAAAAAAATGTGACACTATACAAAATGGATCATAACAAACTCAATGGGTATCACAAGAAACAAATCCATAGAGGTTTCAACCACGCTAATAATCATGTTAATCTAATACATAAACCTAGTTTTGACTCCTAGGCTATAACCATCCCCTATGTTGAAGGTCTCTCTAATAAGATCTCTAAGATTATTGGTATAAAAAAGTCATTAATCATGCCTTTAAACCCATCTCTACCACCTGTAAACTCATCTCCTATGTCAAAGATTCACTACCTCCTCTTGTCCACTATGGAGTTTACAAAATCAATTATTCACTTGGAACCCCATATATTGGGGAGACATGACGAGCTATTAGCACTAGGATAAAAGGATATGGTATTGATATCAGGTTTGATCGTGTCTCCAAGTCTTTCTTAGCAGAATACACACACCACTCCAAGAACCACATTTGCCTTAAAAACACCCAAGTTGTTGTTAGACAAGATAACAATTTTAAGCATAAATTCTTGGAGGCCATCAATATGTCCAATCTTAAGCGAGATCAATCAGGTTTGGAAACCCCTTTTGAATTCTCTCTTCTATGACCTTCCTCCTTAATGTTCTCTAATGCGCCTACTTCTTCCCCTATTTTATATCTCTAGCATTTTCTCCATTTTCCTTTTGTCCCCTTCCTTTGTTTCTTTTCCCTTTTTTCTTCTTAGCTCCTTTTTGCCTTGATCGTTCCTTCAACTTCTTGCTACTTTCATAAACTTGTTTCTTTATCCTCGTTGGTTCTTGGTTTAGATTTGCTTCTTCTTCTTTTAGAGTATTTGATTTTTTTAGTTTCCTTTTAGTATGGATTTATCAACTTTTTTTAAATATTCTTTAATTGTTTATTTTGTTTCTTCTTCTTCTTCTTCTTATTTTATTCTCATGTTTAATTGTCGTTCCATTTTTTTATTTATTACATTTTTTACTATTTTTAATCTCTTCTTCATTTTATCTATTTCTCCTTTGTCTCCTTTTTTTTCCTCCCCTATTTTATCTTTATCTTTTCTTATCTTCGTTTCTCGCTCTTGTAATTTCTATCTACCTCCTCCTTCCTTTTAGGTTTCCTCTTCTCTGTCCTTTTTTTTAATATTGTTTCTTTCTTTGCTTTTAATTTAATTTATTTTTTTGTTTGGTAGTTTTTAATTTATCCTTAACCTTATTTAGCTGGTCCTTTTATTTTGTTGATATTTTTATTTTTCTTCTAGATTTATTAATTTTTAATATTTATTTGTTTTATTTGTTGTTCCTTTTTATTATTTATAATTTCCTTGATTCTTAGTTATATATATATTTTATTTATATATATTTTAGTATTTGAGTTTATAAGTTTATTACATTTTTTTATATTTGGTATTGCTCTTGTTCTTGTATCATATTTCTATACTATTATATTTTATTACTTTATTTTAATTCTTTTACATTTTTATTTTCTTGTTATTTATTACTTTAGTGTGTACTATTTTATTATTGTCCTAATTTAATTATCTTATTTTAATCCTTTTTTGTTTATATTTTTTGTATTTCTTCTTGTTTTTTATGAATAAATGTGTTAGTTTCTATTAAATATAAAATATACACGTATTCATAAAAAAGATAGGACACAAACTCACTCCTAAGAGTTCGCATGGGTAATGCCCGAAAATTTAATAAGTAACAAATCAAGAGACATTTTAAATTGTCCTATTGGCTCTTCCCACGGATATGATACACAAAATTATTATTCATACAATCAAACCTTGGTGGAAAGATTGATATTAGTCTCCTAACATCAGTTTTTACAATTTTAAGTTGCATTTAGGTTATTACTAACATTATCCACACCTTCCTATGACGTCTTCTCTGAATTTATGGTGGCATTTGAAGTCATCTTTGTTAGTTTGGCAACATCGATTTCATAACATATGGTCTCCAATCATTGAGCCTAAGCTTTCTTGTTTTGTCTGGTGTATTCTTTTCCATGGATTGTACGTGGGATCTTACCTTTAGCATATGGGGATTTTAGACTATTATTGTCTTTTCTATGAATAACTTAAGTCTTTCAAGCACCTTTTTTAGTTTTCTTGTTGCACCCAACATATCTAGAGTTAGATTCATGACATTTTTGCCTCTTTCAACCACAACCCTTTTTTTGGCATATGAATCTTTTGGGGATTTGGTCTCACATCCCTTTTAAGTATACCCAAATTTGGCATGCTTATAGGATGAAGATCCATTTTCTTTATGGAAAAATACAAATTTTGTAGTTTTTCCTCACTATTTAGTTGATACAAATGTTTCTCTTTTTCCCAAAGCTTCCATTTGCTCTAATATTATGTTTACATATTGAGGTCTAGGTCAAAAAAGTGGTACTCAATGTTTCTCACCTACAAGAGTTGTTGGATCATTTGAGCAATGCCCCGCGTATCATGATCATGGTCCACTCAAATATTTTTGCTTCTTGTTATGTTCTCCTCCTCACACTCAATAGTGCGATCAAAGTTTCTCAACTTAGTTCTTCTGGCCCCCCATCCTAGTCTCGTCACCACTACTCAAGTGACAAAAGTGGCTCAATGTGGAATTTCTCTAGCTTGCCTTCACCTGGAGGTGTTGAAAAAGACCTGACCTTTGAGTGGAGTGGGGTGGTCGATTGGTGGCAGAAGTGGTACGATTGTATCCTTGATGTGGCTCTCTCAAACAACCTTGGTTACTTCTCTAGCATGTAACGAATCTACAAAGATAAACAAGATGGAGAAGATAAGAAATGTGAGGGGTGGTATGTTCTTGATGTCACCCTAGATTGTGCTAACATATAGATCAAACCAAATGAATGATACCCCTTCTACTGCTCACTGGTGTTTCTCTTGTCGCTTAACGATTTTTTGTTGATTCAAGAGAGTTGATATTGAAATTTAAAATCCTCCTAAGAGTAGAGGCTCATTGTTTCATTGAAAAATAAAACTTGAGGCATATAAAGGTATTTTTTTGTGAAATCACAAGGTGTGCACCCAAAGCAAACAAGCTAGAGGGATCCCTTGAATTTGAATGAGCAGAGACCACCAAAGGTAATGCTAATTGGAAGAAAGTCCATCTCTGAATATAAAACTAACCAACTAAAGTTAGGGTTTAATGGATTACCAAACACACTAGATTCTTTTGGCAACAAAAGTACCCTTGCTATGAACTGTTTCTTTAATGACCACAAGAGTGTGAAAGATAATCCCCTTCCAAGCCAGACAATTGGCTAAGAAACTAGAGGAAATGAAATACCTACGGATAATTTTCAAGGCTTCATTCCTATAAATAGCACACGCAATCCATTTGAGACATAGAGCCATCTCTTGTTGCTGAGTCGAGAGAAGCCCAAAACCACAACAACAAAACTCCCAAACAATATGGTGAGAAACCTTGTGATCTTCTAAAGAGGCCCACAAAAAATCACAAAGAATCTTCTCAATATTAATATACAAATCTTTGGATCGAAACCAATAGGAATAATAATACACATGAGTAGCCACAACAATTTTAGAGCAAACCAAAAATTCTACCAGCTAGTGAAAGTGGCTTGGTGATCTAGTAGGAAAGATTTTTTAATCCTGGTGAGGACTACATTCCAAAGGTTGACCAGAGAGACCTGAAAAGAAAGGGAATACCCAAAGATTAAAATATTTATCTATGACCAATATGTTTTAAGTTACAATTGTTAATCCAAGGAGGTACAAGAAGGATGGATTAATGATAACATTGAGTCTTATACCATTGAATGGATGAACTAAAATCCATGGGAAAGGTTTTAAGGCAGTGTAGGGTCTCTTGATATTTTTTATACTCTTAAATGAGCATGAGAAACAATTTATCTACAAAATGGTCGTCAGTAACTAGTTGGTTAGATGACTAATTCAGGGAAATTCCTCTAACCCCCCATAGAAGATAGAGTTTGTAAGCAAATATTCAAACCCTTCAACAATAAGAACATACAAAATAGAGAAATAGGGTACCCCTACTAGATGGATTGATGGATCCCAAGAGCTTGAGGTCGAAATATATTAATAGTAGTAATGCACACAAAGGCATCTATGAGAAGTTTTTTAATATATTGAATAAAGTTAGGTCCAAATCCTAGAGTACCAAGCATGGCTAGAATAAAGGGCCATTCAATGTAGTTGTAAGACTTGGTAAAGTCAATCTTTAGGAAGATGACTTGTTATAAAGATCTATTGACCCATTCTATTTTTTCCCATACAAAAATGATTTTATCCAGAATAAACCTATATTTAATGAAGCCAATTTGATTTTGTTGAATGATTTGAGGAAACATATGAAAAACTTTCAGAGCCAAGGCCTTGGAAATAATTTTGTAAGATAAATTAAGCAACGTGATTGGATTCCAATTATAAATTTCATTAGGGTCTCCCAATTTAGGTATGAATCTAATATTTCCTTTATTGGTCATTTTACCTAAAGATTGATTATGAAAGGATTCTAGATATACCTTATGAAAGTTGTAACCCACACAAGGCCATAGGACTTTGTAAAATTTGCAAGGAAAACCATTGCACCTTGGCGCTATGTAATATGCCAAGGAGTTATTAGTCTCTTTCAAATCCTTAACAAAGAGAAAGAATTTGCAAAAGGACTGTTAAGCCACAAAAAAATTATGTAGGACAACCAAGAGGCATTCTTGAAAAGTATGATCTTGTTCAGGAGAATCATCCTGAGTAGTGAAAACCTTTTCATAATGGTAAACAAGGGCTTGAAAAATATCCAATAGCTTAGAGAGAACCATTTGGTCTTCCTTAATTTTCTTGATACACTGAGAGGAACAACAAGCAAAAAGTGCAAAAAAAAAATCTTTGGAAGCATGGTCACCCACTCTAAGCCAATGCATTTTTGCCTTGATTTGAGCTTCTCTGGTAGCATGATTATCAACTATCTATTATTTCTAGTGCAATTGAGCCACATAGATCACCTATTGACATATGTATCTTGTTGCACATGATCATCGTCAAGCAAGTGCTTATCTCACTTTGACTTTTAGTGAACTCTCGTCACTAGCTGATCATTCTTTTAAGAAGTTTGATAATTAGAGGACTGTAAACTTGAAAAATTTTATGAATAAGTTTTTACTTTAATGTTGTATTTAAAGTATAACATTAAATACATAACTTAGTGCTTCATTGAGATTTCTAGATATTGTGATCTTTTTCTAGGATTATTTTAACTATAAAATAAATTTAATGAGGTTCATTCACAACTTAGGCACTAAGTTATGCATTTAATGTTGTACTTTATCCTCATCTTTTCACCACAAGGATGTTAGAAATAATGTTTTTGATTTAATAATCACCAAAACAAGGGAGTTGACCCTTACACAACCACAACCCAAGGGTTGTCAAGATATCAACAACACATTACAAGAGGTGTTGGTTGTTACATGTCAAGGCCCAAAAAGGCACAATGTGAGTAGATTTACCCGCATTCTTTAAAAAGGCCTCTTTAAAGACAAAGAGTGACGACTAGCCACTTATAGTTTAGAGGACAAATGAGGTCATTAACACACATCACATCCCAACCACCATGTCCAAACCAACACTTCCCACAGAGTCGAGACATCGTAAAAAAAAACCATTGAGAGTAGGAAATGACTTCTCCTCATTGAAACCCCAACCCAAAGGGGAGAGATCCCTTTTCCCATAGTGGTTGCAACTACAATGCCCTACCCCACATAAACAAGGTTGGATCCATAGGTCATCGTAAGAGGAATACAAACTGAGAGAAAGTTGAGAATAAGTCTAGGCCAGGGATCAGAGTCAAGATACCATAAACAATATGGCATGGAGAAATGAGAAAACCCCATGATAAACCTAGTACTGAGGGCAAACAACTCCTTTATCATAGTGGTTGTTGCCACCGTACTCCTTCCATAAAAAACAAACCATTAAGCATATTGCAGAATATGACGAGGAGTATAAAAGTAGATTAGGCTATAAATAAGGCCAAGCATTTAGACCACACAACAACCTCCTCCTGCATTGAGGTCACATACCACACAAAAACACAGTCTGGGCATAGCCCACATCATGAAAATCATCCTTTAGAGTAGGGAAACATTTTCATATTGATCAATCCAATATCGAACCACCAGAGACATTCGCAGGCACAGGACAACGCCCAGGCTACAAGCCACCATAATGAACAAGTACAAAAGCAATGACCAAATCACAATCACAACCCCTCCCACATAGGCAATACAGACACTGATCTATCATGGGCAAAGGGGTTTTCAAGATCTGAATCCACCAAAATGCAAAAAAAATCCAACAACTTCAAAAAAGGAGGAATCCCTCATGGAAAGAATGAAGTTTTGATGAAAAATGGGTTGATTAGACCATGAACCCTCTGAAAATAAATCAAACACCAAAATGGATCCACTGCAAGAGGAGGAAAAGGTATTGAACCGAAGTCCAAAATGTCTCAATGCAGGAATATTGACTTCCAAATGAAGCCAATCCAAAGCCATCACAACCAGAACACTCCCACTATCATCTAGATCCCCACTATCCACCCTAACATCGAAAACAGATGGAAACCCATAGAGGCCAAAAAAAGCCCTAATCTCGTAGAAGAAACCAACACCCTCGCAAAGAGGCACAATTAAGACAAAGCATGCCCCAACCAGATAACAAGACCCATCAGATCCACCAGGATCATCATCTTCATCAACCTTCTCCTCTTTTGTAATCTCATAATTTGAAAAAAAATCCCAGTCCTCTTCCCGCTTAGAGCCATCCTTTTTATGATTATCTTTTTAAGGTGACAATGTTGAGAGGTAGAATTATCTTTTCAACACTAGGGGAGAGGACCCAGTAGTCGTGCACCCTAACTTCGGGCTTATCAAACCCTAATTTAACGATGAAAAAATTGTCCAAAAATCTTATGATGTCTTTATCAACTAGTTAACTGCTTATAACTAAGGTTTCGGGTCGTGATTATCATATTTGATATAGTTTTTAATCGTTGAAGCAAAAAGTGTCAGAAATGGCAGTTTTCTAACCCCCTACCTATCGTACTCAATTAGCACCCCCGATCTTTGGTTGAAAATGTCCCAATAATTGAACATGTTGATATGTTAAATTTGAAAATTGAATATATATATATGAACAAGTAATATTTATTAATTATGCTAGACAACATTAA